>OY282642.1:25128489-25728489 GCA_958299015.1 Tetanocera ferruginea
GCGAATTTGAATCTGAGGCAAGTGTTATGCCTTTACCTCAGTCAATTCGAGTTATAGCCGATAAACATTGACTGCAACCTGCGTCCACCGACAAAACGAAAACTGGTCGTCAGAGAGAATTGTCGCAGTGTTCTCGACGACTTGATTATAATGATTGCAACAGCAACAATCTGTATTTTTGTATTTCTGACTATATTTAACAAAACCATAATCACAAAACTCACACAACGAAAAACTTACAGCTAGCTTGAATATTATTAAAACATCAAGGTAAACAGACTTCAGAGTCCTCTTTTGTCGTCTGTCAAATTAGAATAAAATTGAAGTCTGCGGCTGCAACATTTGTGGTCGCATCCTCTCTTTGTCGTCCTGCAGGCAAAAATTATATTTACATAAGAAAACATGGTTTCTATTTTTTTACTTTTTTTGTTCGTGTTGCATGTTGCAGTCAATGTGCTTCGGCTATTATTAAGAAATTTTATTCCACAAATATCTTAACCACCAACTACAACTTCCAAAGTCGTATATATTGATGTATTTTTAATTTCAGTTGATTAGAAATGAGGAAGGAATTAGAGAAAGGTAATAGCGTAGGACCATGGGTAGACAGGGATTCGAACCCGGAACCTCTAGATTGGCAGTTAAGCACGCTAACCACTCGACCACTCGAGCTCTTATGACTTAAATTGTTATTCATTGTGATATTATTTTTAATCACATTATTTTCATATGCTCCCTAGGTAATAAAGCGTCTATCGTCCATATCCGCAACTACTATTAGTCACACTTTTTACCTTTTTAGATCACCCTCCACCAAATAGAGTTTCGGGATCTCTCACTCAGATTTTTGTAGAAACCAGCCCTTATGCCTTTAATTTACTGGTTAATTAAGATTCATAAGGAGAACAGGCTGGTTCAACTCACTTCAGCCTTACTTAGTAGGAGTTACAATGCACCCACAAGGCCCTCCTTGTTGTATCATCAGCTGAATGTTCACTTGCACTTAAAACTAAGCCTAATTCTGTGTAAGTAAAAGTTATAAAATCCAAATGTACAGGAGTTTAGCCCGAACTTTTTAAAAAAATTATAGAATATCTAAATTTCTCAAGCTTAAGAGTGACTCAACCGTAGTGATCTGTATTAAGGACACTTTTTAACTTATGTCATCTGAATATTAGCCGGGTAATCTAGCAATAATTATAGTCCTGTTCAATCCAGATAAGGAGAAATTCTTGAAAAGCAACATCACCCCTGATCACATCATTGCATACTTGACCTTATGAGTAGCTCAACTTTGACTTTCCTTAAAATGAAAGGACGTCTGTCTGCATGACGCGAGGAAGAAAAATGCTGGTACTTTGTCCGACACAAATTCCACAGGTCTTATTATGTATGTTTGCTGGCTGAGTCGCGTGCGTTCAACAAACACAAGACCCGCGGCTGCTCACATGACAACAACAGCGTGCCGGAATAAGCCAAACGTAAGCCAGTAAAGTTCACAAGCCATACTGTAGAATGCAGGAAGCTGAAGTTGTACTACGTACGTAGAGACAACTAAAAACCACACCCCAAAACAAAAGTATCACAAAATCTCACGAACCAGCATTATTCATACACATACACACATACGACACATAGTAAAAGCGCGTATAATACTACTCGACTGCTTGCCCAGCAGCCCAAGTACGTCAATGTGCTCACTCTCGCACACTTTTCCGTACCGCAGTGATGTTAGATATATTCAAGCCGAAGTTAAAGTCGCCCTACAATTCGTGCATCATCAAAACACAAACACAAAAAATGCACCATTCAGAACAGCGGGCGGTCGGCCATAGCTGCAATCTGATTGGCCAGAAATGTGCTGGAAGCGACTTGGAGCTAAATTGAGTATAAAAAGGCAATCATCGTCGTTTGCGATTACAATTAAGCGCCTAGACTTGGAATGGTAGGCAACAACGTGGTCGCAGCCTTAGTCGAAACAAAAACCTGTCTTTTAATCGAACATTTGGATGCCATTCCAAGCTAACTTTTTAAATAGTTTAATTAAACGGTATTGGTGACAAAATTTAGAGGATCTTTAAAGTGATCGAGTGAAATCGGCCAGAAAGTGTGCGCAAAATTGAGCTGAGTGTGTGCAAGCAATCGCGTAAATCCAATTAATAAATTTACAACAATTTCATTTTTGTTTTTTTTTTTGTACAGTAATAATTTATGACTTTGTATTGCGACAGACCATTTCAACTCATTGTATTAATTAATTTTGATTTAATTTAAGGCGCACATTGTATAGCCGATATGGATTAAACCAAGTTCGTTGGGACCCTAACTAAACTTATTTTTTTTAAAGTGATTGCTCGTGTGCGTGTGTGTAGAAAAATATGTAATTAAAACATGCACGTTACCATCGGACAAATTTAATTGGAGCAGCAATAGTTATAATGAAAAGCAAAAACCCAGCTTAACCAAAGTGAAAGTGAAAGTGAAAGTGACATTTTGTACATAATATAGTGGAAGTTAAATTTTTTTATGAAAACTTTAAAGAAATTTCAAGGATTTTTAACCAAAACTTAGACCAAGTAAAGCACATTTTCAAAGAAACTTTAACAAAAAAAAAAAAAAAAAAAATTAAAATGTAAATTCTTAAGTGAAGAAATAACTTCACACTCAATACAACCGCAACAGAAACACTAAATACCATCTTATGCTTAGGCAGAAAAATGGAACACGCAAACTTTGATGATCAAATATTCAACGATTTCTCCAATCCTTTGAGTCCTCTTGGCGCAAAGGCACTCAACTCGTCAGGCACCAATCAAACTGGTGCTCACAGCATGCAATCAGTTATTGCAAGTGTTGAGCTCTGCAACCAACGCTTACCCGAATGTAATACGCTGCTGCAATCTGGTGGCGTTTCACCCAAACTGGATGCATATAAAACAAACGATTATGATGGTCATAAAATGGATTTCATCGGCACAGCCGTCAAATTGGATTGCTATTCGCCCAAACCAATGTACGAAATTATGATGGCCCAGAAATTGGAACCACATCATCAACATCAACATCACCATCACCAGCATCATCATCATCAGCAACAGTTGCCACAACAGTACTCCCCGCCACCGGGCTTATCGACAAACGGCATCGGTGTGCATGCAAAACAAATGCAACAGGCTCATCACCATCAGGTTATACTCAGCGATTATCACACAAGTAATGGCAAAATTGATTATTCACCAAATTCCGCTGCCAAGTTAGAGTACGAACATCATCTACAGCAAATGTACGCTGGCAGTCCGCTGCATACAGCACATCATGATGGCAACGTGTTCAACGGGGGGGACCCTTCAAACAGCGGCATGCCAAGCACTAGCATTGCGACCACTACAAATAGCATCAGTGGAGGCGTTATGCACTCCTCACCAATGCCCGCAACAAGTGTTGGCAACCATGATGGCGGCGGTATTTTGAATAGCTCAAACAATATCAATGGCAGTGCAGCAAGTGGCAAGAGTAAAAAGGGCGGCGACGAGCTCTGTCAAGTGAATACCACAAATGGTGAAGTCAATTCACAAGGTATCAATAGAGTTGCTGGTGGTAGTGATGTTAATGGGGAAGTAGCATCGACGACAGCCACAATATCGACAACAACTTCGTTGACAGCAACAGTAACACCAGCAGCCAAGAAGAATGACAAGAAAAAAGGAGATCCTAATGGCATAAAAAAGAAAAAAACAAGGTAAGTTTCTTTATGGTAGCAAGCTGTGAAAATGGTGCTCCATAATAGTAGCCATTTAATACGAATTTTAACGACAGGAAATCTAATGCTTTTATTGCGAAACTAAAAACCCGACCTCACAGCGGGTGTTCATTTCAATTACTAGGTGGAGCTGTGGAGTTTTATGTCTTTTTCACCAATTAGCGCGTTATAAAATTGTTTTCGTCAAAGGCGAATCAGGCTTCATGCTAACATGAAGTGGCTATATTTTCACTTTCACTTTTAATACCACATGAAAATTATCCTGGCAAGGAAAATAGATAGAGTGAAAAAGGATAAGATAATGGATCTGCCGACAAAATGGATCCTGGCGGACTCGGTAGTCGAGTAGTAAGCATGCTTGACTGCCAACCCAGAGTTTTCGAGTTCGAATCTCGGTCTAGCCATGGTCCTATGCTTTTACCTTCTTTTCATTCTTTCCTCATTTCTTATCAAATGAAATCAAAAATTCATCAACATATACGACTTTGGAAATTGTTGTTGGTGGTAGAGGTAGAGGCATAACACTTGCCTCAGATTCAAATCACTCCGCAACACATTCGGGTAGAAAAGTAATTTTACGGCACTCAGAAAGGAACTATATTTGAATCATTCGAAGGACTGAAGTCGTTCTAAAATAGTGACCTTATAAATTTTTTAAAAATAAGTTAACAAGATAATATCTCTTCATTTTAGGCAGTGAAAAACTGACATGCATTTTTTAAAATTGTAAATTTTTTGGCGGTGTTCCCAACCATTTACATAAAAGAGAAATAAAATTTCTGTAAAAAAACTCGCTTTTTAATCAATATGAAATTTGGTTTGGAAAGAGTTTTCGATCTGGTCGAATTTGTTTGAAGCTGTCACAAATCCAAAATCCATTTTTTTTTTAAATTTTCTTTAAGTTTGTTTGATTTTCACGTGATAACAAACAGTTATCAGACAAACAGAAGATCTTTGCCAAAGGACGCGCTTAAAAAAATTGTACTTAATTTTTGTCAATCCTGTACTGTATATATCGAGCCATAACCGCGAAAAAGATGTAACCCGCAATTTACAAAAATTTGTTTTCTTATCGAAACTTATAATTTATTTCATTATCAATAATCTATAATTATATAATTATAAAATAATTATTTATATGTAAAGATTGTGTAAACAAATTGTCGTAACTAAAAATCTTATGTCGAAAATAATTAAAAGAAATATTCTCCTTTAAATGTTTAGTTTTGATGGTTATATCTTTTTCGCGGTTATGGCTCGATATGACGACACAGAACTTTTTATTAAATTATGTATTAAAATTTTAGTCTAATCAAATACTTAAAGTAGGTTTTAGTCACGAATGGGTTTAAAATATAAAACACGTCAAATACTAAACCTAAGTTTTAGTCTCTGATGGTTTTAAAATTTAAACCACGTCAAATACTTAAACTAAGTCTTAGTCCGCATGGGTTCAAAATTAAAACTTTTAATTGTAATAATCCTATAGGTTTAGTTTTTAAATTTCGTTAGCAACATTAAAGAATACAATAGGCACGCGTAAAAAATTTTATTCCGTGGCTCAGTTGGTTAAGCGGTTGTCGATTTGATTTGATAAATCGAGTTAACCTGGTTCGATACTTAGCATTAAATATTTTATTAATTATTAATTATTTAATGTAAAAATTGCAATGTTCAACATTTTTATATTTGTCACATCATAGGATCGATCGCGGACTGGGGCAACCATCGCATTAGAGTCGCGAGTTCTAACCTCGGGCTTATCTGTCGCTTGCTAAAGCATGAACAAAATATAAATAAAATACAGCTTTAATTACCTTTAAGTTATTTTGAATTAAATTTTAAACTTTAAGTACTAAAATTAAAGTTTTATTAATTAAATTAAATTTAATTTTATTTATTTTGTTTTTAATTGGAAAAAGTGTAAAAATTTGCGTCAATGCAAAAATAAAAAAATAATCAAGCAAAAATTATTTCATTTCATTTCAAACAAATTTCTTATATTGATAAAATTTATATTTTATGTGAAAATACGTTGAATATTTTACGCAATACCTTTACGGAAATTCGTTTAATCATCTCGCATCATTTTTATGTGAAATATTATTGACAGTTCAAATACAAAATAGTTTTATTAAAAAAAAATTATATCAAAGAAATAAGAGCCAGCAGGAGAAAAAACATTCCTTAAATTTTAGATCAATTCACACACCGCCTCAAAAGGATTTGTCTGCTAGAAGAGGTTCCGAAACTTCAAGTAGAAAAATAAAATTATTGGATAAAAATCACTTGCTTTTGAATGAAACAAAACAAAATCCAAAAGTATTAAAATACAGTCATATAAATACAAAAACATAATTAAATCTAGCTGGTACCCGGCGCGTTGCTACCGTCCCTGTCCAATGCCTGTTCCAGTTTGCCAATAGAAGGCCATCAACAAATAGTTACTCCACTCTGATTTTTAGTATTCTTTCACCATTATGTCCAAAGCTGTAAAATATATAAAAAGATGTCTTTCATGGGCGCAGCCACATCCCTGTCCAATATCCGTTATAGTTTGCGAGTATTTTCGAGTATAGTTAAAATAGTTACTCTAAACCGAGTTTCTTTGATCTGTGTCTATTATTTCCAAAGCGATTTAATTTCAAAAATGTGTCTTATATGGGCGGAGCCACACCTCTTGTACAATGTCCATTCTAGTTTTCTAGTACAGGACACCTCCAAATTGTATCTTCACACTGAGTTGAAATGTTCTGTAATTTACTTCCATAGCTATTCTATGTCGAAAATTTGAGTTGTATGGACGGAGCCACGCCACGTTTTCCAATGCCCGTGTCTGTTTGATAATTGAAAGACTTGACCAATCAATTATTTGGTCTGAGCTGAGCTTCATTGTTGAACGACATTTAGTTCCAAATTTATTTGATATCAAAAAGTTGAATTGTATGGGCGGTGACATGTCCCCTTTCTAAAGATCGCTCAGATTTGATACTCGAAGGGCGCGTCTCAATAGTAAGTACGTACCGAGTTTCATTGATTTGTGAATTATAGACGAAAGTAAAACTGAAAATTTGTGGTTTTGAAAAATTGCCACGCCTCTCGCGTGTAGGAAGGTGAAAAATACTTTACGACCTATTCTCATACCTACTAAATATACAAATAAAATTTCATAAAAATCGGTCCAGCCGTTTCGTAGCAGTTCAAACACTAACACCGTGATACGAGATTTTTATATATTAGAAATATTAAAGGTCTGTTCCCGTGCTCTAAAGTTTTAGTCCAATTTACCAGTTTTACAAGTTTTAGTCCGAGAAGAGTTCCCGTACTCGAAATATGGTAAAAAAGAGTGCAATCGAGAGAATAAATCCGAGAAGCGTTCCCGTACTTTTTTGTGTTTTTCTCTCCAACTTTTGACAGTTTTACCATTTTTAGTCCAAAGAGTACGGGAACAGACCTTAAATAACAAGCGGATTCACTTTCAGAGAACCGGCAAACCTCTACAGAGCAATTTGCAACTGGGATGATTGCGTTGCTCTTTGAATAGTAAAATTTCTCAATTTCTCAATAGCAATTCAACATGTCCATTCGTAGTAAATCTTCTTCCTTGGAGCCACTATTTTGATTTTGGGAACAGATAATAGTTCCCCATAAATCCCCATACTCACTAGGGGTCAAATCTGGATAATATTTTGGGAATTTGGTGAAATTTGGAGATAGTTTAGATCGATTTGTGAGCTGGAGAATTGTCTTACAAAAAGATGATTTTATTTTCGATAAATAGGGCGTTTGCGATTTCGTTCTTCAATCGGTCCAGTAATTTGCAGTTGATTGTTTTTCCTTTTCACAAATAGTTTATTAAGAAAATGCGACTTTAATTAAAAAAAAACAGACCCCAAAACCTTTCCGGCAATTTGTTGAGTTTTCGCTAGCTTTGGTGTACTTCCATTGGGACCTACCCAATCTTTTGCTGATTCCTTCGATTTTGGTGTATAGTGTTGGATTCATATTTCATATATCATTATTTTACGCAAAGAATCAGTCGTATTTTGTGTAAACAAGTCCACTGCCTGATTCCTTCGATTCTGGTGTATAGTGGTGGATTCATATTCATCCGTGGTCATTATTTTACGCAAAAAATCAGCCGGATTTTGTTTAAACAAGTCGAAACATTGTTGGGAAGTGCGAGTACGTTCATGTTTCTGATTGATTGTTAATGAACGCGGCACTCATCTTACTGACAGCTTTCTCATAGGCCCATATTACACGATAATCGTTTGATCGGCGTTCAATGAACACTTTATACGCTCTTTAACATTTTGATCGTTAGTAGGTCCCACGGTGATCGTTTGATCGGCGATCAACTTTTGACGTTTCAATAATATTAGTAGTTTTTCTCCTCCAGTTTATTAAGCAGTGTAAAAATTATTGTTCTTAGCTAGCAGCTAGTTTAGCGTTATTTTGTTAGAAACAAAATTGATATTTTAGACGTTACAAATTTAAAAATTTTACCACCCAGCAACACTGTTTTGATCGGTGATTGCTGTCATGTACAGCGTTCAAAAATGAACATATTTTGATCGCTTTAAAAAGAATTCATCCGTTCTGGCTCTCAGTGTTTTTGACAGTTTCGCATTGAAAGCAACAACAAAATATTTTGAACGGCAATCAAACGATCATCGGCTGTAACGTTCCATGCACTTTCACTTTCGGATTGCCCAATACGAAATCGTTAATTTTTCTAATACATTCTAGGGTGGTCACTGTTTTTGCTGCTCTTACGACTCGTTCATATATTGTGCTGATTACACCACTATTGAACGCTGAAATCCAATATTTTACGGTTGAATACGGCGCAGCAGATGCATCATTACATTCATCGAGCTTTTCTTTTGTTTCTTTCGCAATTTTGTTTCGCGAAAAGTAATGCTAAATTAAGACACGAAATTCTTGTTTATTCATTTTTATAACAATACTTAAAGTTGTTTAATAAAGAACACTGTAATGTCATTATTCATTGACAGATCGATCTGATATTTATTATGTGTTCATGTTAAGGTTACCGCCCGTCAAAAATGGCATGCATCTGAAGAGTGGTGATGCCTATAATTGAAAGCCGGCAAAATCTTAACGTCCAAGTACTATTACAAATCAATTTCTAGAAAAAGAATCGAATTAAACCCAAAAAAGTTCAAAAAGTTGAATTGTATGGGCGGTGACATGTCCCCTTTCTAAAGATCGCTCAGATTTGATACTCGAAGGGCGCGTCTCAATAGTAAGTACGTACCGAGTTTCATTGATTTGTGAATTATAGACGAAAGTAAAACTGAAAATTTGTGGTTTTGAAAAATTGCCACGCCTCTCGCGTGTAGGAAGGTGAAAAATACTTTACGACCTATTCTCATACCTACTAAATATACAAATAAAATTTCATAAAAATCGGTCCAGCCGTTTCGTAGCAGTTCAAACACTAACACCGTGATACGAGATTTTTATATATTAGAAATATTAAAGGTCTGTTCCCGTGCTCTAAAGTTTTAGTCCAATTTACCAGTTTTACAAGTTTTAGTCCGAGAAGAGTTCCCGTACTCGAAATATGGTAAAAAAGAGTGCAATCGAGAGAATAAATCCGAGAAGCGTTCCCGTACTTTTTTGTGTTTTTCTCTCCAACTTTTGACAGTTTTACCATTTTTAGTCCAAAGAGTACGGGAACAGACCTTAAATAACAAGCGGATTCACTTTCAGAGAACCGGCAAACCTCTACAGAGCAATTTGCAACTGGGATGATTGCGTTGCTCTTTGAATAGTAAAATTTCTCAATTTCTCAATAGCAATTCAACATGTCCATTCGTAGTAAATCTTCTTCCTTGGAGCCACTATTTTGATTTTGGGAACAGATAATAGTTCCCCATAAATCCCCATACTCACTAGGGGTCAAATCTGGATAATATTTTGGGAATTTGGTGAAATTTGGAGATAGTTTAGATCGATTTGTGAGCTGGAGAATTGTCTTACAAAAAGATGATTTTATTTTCGATAAATAGGGCGTTTGCGATTTCGTTCTTCAATCGGTCCAGTAATTTGCAGTTGATTGTTTTTCCTTTTCACAAATAGTTTATTAAGAAAATGCGACTTTAATTAAAAAAAAACAGACCCCAAAACCTTTCCGGCAATTTGTTGAGTTTTCGCTAGCTTTGGTGTACTTCCATTGGGACCTACCCAATCTTTTGCTGATTCCTTCGATTTTGGTGTATAGTGTTGGATTCATATTTCATATATCATTATTTTACGCAAAGAATCAGTCGTATTTTGTGTAAACAAGTCCACTGCCTGATTCCTTCGATTCTGGTGTATAGTGGTGGATTCATATTCATCCGTGGTCATTATTTTACGCAAAAAATCAGCCGGATTTTGTTTAAACAAGTCGAAACATTGTTGGGAAGTGCGAGTACGTTCATGTTTCTGATTGATTGTTAATGAACGCGGCACTCATCTTACTGACAGCTTTCTCATAGGCCCATATTACACGATAATCGTTTGATCGGCGTTCAATGAACACTTTATACGCTCTTTAACATTTTGATCGTTAGTAGGTCCCACGGTGATCGTTTGATCGGCGATCAACTTTTGACGTTTCAATAATATTAGTAGTTTTTCTCCTCCAGTTTATTAAGCAGTGTAAAAATTATTGTTCTTAGCTAGCAGCTAGTTTAGCGTTATTTTGTTAGAAACAAAATTGATATTTTAGACGTTACAAATTTAAAAATTTTACCACCCAGCAACACTGTTTTGATCGGTGATTGCTGTCATGTACAGCGTTCAAAAATGAACATATTTTGATCGCTTTAAAAAGAATTCATCCGTTCCATGATAGAATTAGAGAAAGGTAGTCCAGATATTTGACATACCCTTAATTTTTGTAAACAAAAAATATTCTCTCTCAAAAAATAATGATAAGCAGGGTTGTGTTGACTTCGTTTTTTTTAGGGTTGTGTTGCGTCTTTTAGCTTAAAATGTACTTTTTCGATGTAATTGCAAACAAAACTGTGTGCATTGCTTAGGGCCAGTTTCAAGACAATTAGTTAACCACTAATCCGAGGTTAACTAACAGATTTGAGTTTCACAATTAAAGTTAACTAGAGATTAAGCCGCCACTGGTGGTGGTTTAAACCAGGGATGCCCAGCGCCTAACTCTTTCCACTCTTTGCGCTCTTTTACAACAACTTCGATGTTTTCATGATTGTTGTAATTCGACGAATTCAGTTTGAAGTAAAATCATTGCTTCTTATTACTTTATTGTTTTTTTAAAAGCCATCAAATGACGGTATCTTGCATTTGCATGTTGTTGTTTTTGTGTGTTCAACAATTTAACTTGTGCGCTTGGGCTCGGTCACCATTCGTGTTGTTGTTTGTATGTCTTTTTGTTATTTTGCTTGGGCACTGCCAGCATTCGTGTTGTTGTTTTTAACATGCTCCACTCTTTACAACAACTTCAATATTGCAATGATTGTTGTAATTCGCCGAATTAAGTTTTCAGCTTCTTATTACTTTATTGTTGTATTTGCGCACATTGAAGGATTCGTGTTGTTGTTTTGTGTGTTTAATATATATATGAACTTTTGCGCTGGCGCAGATGTAGGTTTTATGCGTGTTGTTGTTGTTTTTATGTGTTTTTGAAGTTAGAAAAATTATTGTGCCACGAATCCAAAGATTTGTTGTAATTGTTGTAGCACTCTTCAAATAAATTTTCTGGGCATCACTGGTTTAAACCATTAGTTAACTAACAGCTGATTTATGTAATAGAAAAAAGCAACAATAGAAACGTGAAACAAATAACGATGGATTCCGATTGGAATTACGGTTTTGATAGCAATTCGGACTATGTTTATATATACTAACAATTTCCAAAAGAAAATAAATGTATTTTTGTGAAAAATTTGGACATCTCGCGCTTGCACTTTGTTTTGCATCCATTATTTTGTCCCTTGTGCAAAAAAAGTATTAAAGAAAATAACAAAAACATATGTTTTATACAGTGTTGCCATATTTTGTTTACACAATTGCCATTAGTTAACTAAAGCATTGTGAAACCCAAATCACGAAAAGTTATAGTTAACTAACAGCTTTTAGTTAGTTAACCAATTGGTAGATTAATAGTCGTGAAACTGGCCCTTAATTAAGTTTGTTACGGCCATAAAAGTTGGTAAAAATTTTCAAATATTTTTTAACTGTCGATTTGGCGAAATTCGTTATTAAATAACTCGCGATTTTTTCTTTGTGCTATTAATTTTGTGTTATTAATATTGTGTGATTTTTATATGCCTTCTACTTGCGCAATTTGTAAATTTTCACAATTTCAAAATTGTTTTGCAAGCTATAATCAGCTTTTTGCTGTCGACGACTTAAGTATAACTTTAGTTACGCATTTTTCATACTTAAGTTGAACTTAAGTGTGGTCAATGAAATGCATTTTCAGAGCTTATACTTAAGTTTAACTTAAGTATAGTTGATGAAACTGGCCCTTAAACTTTTAAATGTTGAATCACTATTTCAAAGCTGTAAAATTTTTCAATGTACGCGACTGTACAACTCCTCAAGTCCTCAACTACACTGGCAACTGCACTGAATCGTGAATACGTCTATTCTTTTTATTCGTAATAAAAAAGTATTATAAAACGTAGTGAACGCAAGTACATTTTTCTAAATTGTACTACGGAATAGTATGATTTTTCTACAACTGAGTGCCTGTGATGTCGTCAAAAAGTCTCTCTTTTGTAATAATTGTCAACTAAGGGTATGAACTTTCATTTTTGGGAGAAGACGTCAAATGTCTGGACTACCTTATAAAATTATTGTATCATGATCCGTTCTGGCTCTCAGTGTTTTTGACAGTTTCGCATTGAAAGCAACAACAAAATATTTTGAACGGCAATCAAACGATCATCGGCTGTAACGTTCCATGCACTTTCACTTTCGGATTGCCCAATACGAAATCGTTAATTTTTCTAATACATTCTAGGGTGGTCACTGTTTTTGCTGCTCTTACGACTCGTTCATATATTGTGCTGATTACACCACTATTGAACGCTGAAATCCAATATTTTACGGTTGAATACGGCGCAGCAGATGCATCATTACATTCATCGAGCTTTTCTTTTGTTTCTTTCGCAATTTTGTTTCGCGAAAAGTAATGCTAAATTAAGACACGAAATTCTTGTTTATTCATTTTTATAACAATACTTAAAGTTGTTTAATAAAGAACACTGTAATGTCATTATTCATTGACAGATCGATCTGATATTTATTATGTGTTCATGTTAAGGTTACCGCCCGTCAAAAATGGCATGCATCTGAAGAGTGGTGATGCCTATAATTGAAAGCCGGCAAAATCTTAACGTCCAAGTACTATTACAAATCAATTTCTAGAAAAAGAATTGAATTAAACCCAAATACATGTCCGAATATGTTTTCAAAAAAAATTGTCTGTTTTTCTTTAATTTTCTTTTTTTTTACCTTTTTGAAAATTTAAATATTTAATTAAAAAGGCGGATCAAACTTTCATCAATCTGACAAATAATACAAAACGAAAATTTGTATCCACAATTACAATATGGTGGAACGGTACGACGACTAGATTTTGGGGTTTTTTCGACAAAATACTTCGTAAATGATATGGCTGATTAAAAATTTATGAGTTTTTATTTTCCAGATTTTATTATGAATAAGAATTATTATGAATTTTTATGAATTATTTTATTATGAATTATTTCAACAATGACAAACATACCACGTTTATGTACGGTTAAAAGTAGAGTAGAGTGTTTATTCACAAACACTGAGTCGGTTTCAGTGAAAGCGATTGTAGAAGCATTTTCACAATTTGACAAGTCAATGTACATTCTGTCACTGTGCTCAACAAAGTTTGACAGCTAGAACACTGCGAAAGATTTTCAGAACGGTTGCATAATTAAAACTTGTTTATGCGTACTTTCAAAGCGATGAAAGTACAATGAAAATGAGGTCTTATTGAATCGCTTTGAAATTTTCAAGACGGTTTGAGGTTCAGTTTATGCAATGGTTTGAGTCGAAGCGACTTCGATTATATCGGCTCGAAGCGTCGGATAAACGTGGTAACAGGTTTGAGGTTCAGTTTATGCAATGGTTTGAGTCGAAGCGACTTCGATTATATCGGCTTGAAGCGTCGGATAAACGTGGTAACAGGCAATATTGTAGTAATTGCACTTCATTTTAATATTTTATAAATGAAGGGCTTATTGCAAAAACATGATATGCCACACTGCTTTAAAAGTTCATATTTTATGTTCATAACGTTCCTTGATGCATTATCAATATCCACTGAAAATATTGCTACCATTCACGATCAATTTTGGACGTATACGTAATTGTTCTTGTAAGCATTATAATGATTTCATACAAATATACATTTTTTAAAAACTTTAAGGTCGATTATTTCGAAATATTTTTTATGTGGCATATCATGTTTCTGCAATAAGCCCTTCAAATGTGCTAATATTTTAAACTTAAATTTGTCTTAAAATTAACTCCTCCAAATCTTAGTATAATAGTGTTATTCTAATACTTGGTCAGACTTTTGTTTATTTTTGCTAATTCCAAAAATTGATTATTGTTTCTATTATTTTCAGAACAACATTTACCGCCTACCAGCTTGAAGAACTGGAGCGCGCCTTCGAACGTGCACCATATCCAGATGTTTTTGCGCGCGAGGAACTCGCAATTAAGTTGAACTTAAGCGAATCCCGTGTACAGGTTTGGTTTCAAAACAGACGTGCGAAATGGCGCAAACACGAACCGCCACGCAAGACGGGCTATATTAAAACAAATACACCGCCAACAGCTACACTGAATACAACGCTGGGACCACCATTTGCTACATTTTCACAAACGACAACTGTAACTCCGCCGGGCAGCATGGATAGCTGGACTAGCTATCAACCGCCCTATGAGCTGAGCCCTCAATTTAGTTTGCTTTCGCCGGCGGCAAGTCCTTACGGCACCTACACTAGCCAGTACGGCACCTACGTACATGAGAGTCAATTATTTACACCAATGCGGCATTTTGAATACGGCAGTCCGCCTAGAATAGAAATGAACAGTACTGATGATGGGTCACATAAAGTTGGCACAGATACGGGCTATGCTGTAGCTGATGATGGTACAGGTGGGCATATGAGCGATCCGAATGTGGTAGTTGTGCAACATCAGCAAAATGGAAAATATATAACCAGCGAAGAAGCCAAGTACGGCATAGCACATAGCTTAGATCCGAATCAACAAAATGCCTGTCATTTGCAAGAAACAGCAGCGTCACAGCATCATCACCATCATCAGCAGCAGCAACAGCAGCAACACGAGGCGACAATTTTAAAGCAGCAACAACAGCATCATTATGTAACAGCAGCACCAACATCAACAGGTGATGGCTCCAATAACGGATCACATGTAGCCGAAGATCACAATGATTGCATGCAAACCGTTATCAAGACTGAAAATACGGGTGGTCAAACGCCAAATGTAACGCATAGTTATGTGTTGCCGCCTTTTTTGCACTAAAAGAAATGCTCTCACACCGGAAACCGTATTATCATGCCCACCACCAGCAACGTCAGCAATCAATTGTGGAGTTGCGACGCTTGAATAGACGCAATGCAATGCAAACCATGCTGCAAGTGAACCGATTTAAGCGCCCGATGTAAGTAAAAAAAGTACGAGTACTCATCAACGGCAAACACAGCAGCGGAAGAAAGTTGGGCAGCATGTGTGAGTAGCATTTCTTATGCAACAGGAAAATGTAAAAAAAAAACAAAAATGGTGTATTTATGTGTAAATATAGATAGAGAAAAAAGTATAACTTTAAGTAAGTAAAACAAAACACAAATATTCAAAACGTTAAAAATTTGTATTTAAAGTAGAGCGAAACTTACAGCAACATGCGTTAATGTGTTTAAGGTGCTTTAACAGTTCACATTTGTCGCTGAACAGAATGACGCTTGCAGATGAGAGCAGCTTGCTTGAGCTTGTGTTGAGTTTCAATAGAAGCTGAGCCAATTTTAAAATCAAAACCTATAGAATTCTTCACATCTTTTGTGTAATAGTTTGAACGCGACTTATGTCAATTCTTTTCTTACGTGCATTTCTTATGGAGAAGAATTTTGTGGTAATATGGCAATATTCATGTCGTCGATGTCATTCCATTCTTAACTTGACAGACGACAAAAGTGAAAATTTTGTTTAATTTCGTGCTATATGCGTGCTTGTATGTTATTGAAATGAGCGGGTCATGTGAGTGATTCATCGGTTGGTTTCTTTTATAAAATGTTGTTAAAAGAACAAAGTTAAGTATTTTTCAGTAATTTTTGTTGCATAAGAAAAATCCAATTCAATTGTGTCAAAAATTTAATTGTGGAATAGGTAAAACAGCTGCCTCGACTGGGTTGCAGTAACACATCCTGTCAGGTCAATTTTGCAGCGCATTTTCGATTGTTTCGCGACCCTTTTTCAACAATAGCAGGTTTCGAATAGAATCGTTTCGGGATTGTTAGTGCCAAATTGCAGCTCCGTGTAGGAAAGACATCACCAAAATGGCTGATTATACGTTTGTTGAACTGAGTACGTAAAAGATCGATGTTGCAATATTCTGGCTGAGTGGATTGGATGAACAAGCGTATAGATTGTGTTGTCAATACAAGGCGCTGTTGGTGAATTACCTCGATCAAAATTTCTTTGTTAAATTCGCACTTATTTGATAACACATCATCCTTGGATATAAGTTTTCAATATTTCAAAACGTTGTTCAAGCGTTAAGTCCATAAAATTCTTACCGCAAAAATATACTGAGTTTCTGCTATTATTTTGATCGCGAAATATGTTATTTACTTACTTATTTGGTGCTTGCCACCATGATCGTTGATTGCCTCTTCTAAGATATTGCGCCAGCCAATTCTGTAGTGCGCTTCTTGGCGCCAGTTGGAAATGTCAAGCGCCGTCAGGTTATCCAACTCATGGTGCTTCCAAAATAGATTCCGACATCCTCGTCCGGATATTGAATCGACTATTTTCTTTAGTGGAGTGCTGTTCATTTTATTCTTTGAACATGTGCTAACCAGCGAAGCCGCTCAATTTTTATTCGGTTGACTATGTCGATGTCAGCGCACAGCTTATCGTTCCATCGAATGCGGTAATCGCCATTTACACAGATTGAACGAAAGATATGACAAAGAATTTTCATCTTGAACGCTTCCAAAGTCCTTTTGAACAGAGCTGTTCAATATCCAAGTTTGTTCGGCATATAGTAAGACGGACATAATTATAGACTTATAGAGCTTGAGTTTTGTTCATCGCGAGAGGACTCTGCTTCTTAATTGCTTACTGAGCTCAAAGTAACATCTGTTGGCAAGACTTATCCTTTGACTGATCTCAATGCTGATATCGTTGGAGGAGTTTACGCTGGATCCCAGGGTAACGAAATCCTAAATAACCTAAAAGGCGGTGTTGTTAATAATAATATGGTGTTCAAGACGCTGGCACGTTTTTGTTTCTTGACACATATTTCGTCTTCTCTGCGTTAACTGCAAGACCCACTCGACAAGATTCTTTCTGTAGCCTGGAAAATCCTGCTCTGACTTCACTCGTATTATGGTCAATGATATCAAAATCAATGATATCAATATCCTGCCACTACTTCTCAGATCATCAGCTCGGATGATTTTCTCCATTATTAAATTGAAAAAGTCATACGACAAGGAGGCACCTTGTCTGAAATCTCGTTTGGTATCTAATGAGGTGAGAGGTTCTTCCCAATTTTCACTTCGCTGCTGGTGTTGCTCAGTTTCATCCTGCAGAGACGAATTACCTTTGCAGGAATACCAAATTCAGACATGGTATAGTAAAGGTGACTCCTTATTAGACAATCGAAGGTGGCTTTGTACAAATTTCGTGCAAATTGTACAAATCGACAAAATGTTGGTGTGTACAAATTTGTTTCTTTAGGGTTTTCTCCAAGATTGTCGTAGCGTAAATATTTGGTGTTGATAGATTTTCCAGGTCTGAAGCAACACTAATAAAGTCCAATCATTTGGTTGACGATGGGCATCAATCTTTCACATACAACACTCGCCACGAATGCGATATTAAGAAGGTTTATATCATGGTAGTTGGCGCGAATAGTGGGATCACCTTTCTTGGGAATTGGACAGAGCACACTGAGGTTTCAATCGCTTGGAATGAATTCCGACCATATCTTGCATAGAAGCTTGTGCATGCATTTAAGCAGAGCTACGCTTCAGTTATTACACAGCCATAGGCTCCATCCGTAGGCCATCGGATCCTGCGGCTTTGTTGTTTTTAAGCTGAGCTATAGCTGTTAAGACCTTGTTATAGCCGGACAGCGGAACTTCAAAGCTATCATCTATAAAAAGGATTTCAGGTATATCATCTACTCTGGCGGAATTGTTGTTAGCGTCGCTGTTAAGCTCAGAGAAGTGTTCCCTTCACAGCATTTGTGTTATCTGGATATCTGTCACTAAATGTTCATTTCCGTACTTTCATAAAAAGGCCCCTGTCTTAAAACGATCGTCCAGGCGTCTTATTTTTTTGAAGCATGTATGAGCCCCATTTCTATTGCCATGCATCTCCATTTTCTCACATTCACACTTTTCAGCCTCTCGCTTTTTTCGTCTGTAAAGGCGTTTCTATTTCCTAATTTTCTCTCGGTAACGCTCCAAAGTAGCAGGCGTTACAACCGACTGCGGATGGCTTTGTAGCGTGCTTTCTGCAGTGGCATCGCGACACTCGCGTGTAGTATTAGTAGCACTCTTAGCGGTGTACCGACATGTGCGGACTTTGGCTGCGACATGATAATGTTGGCATCACTGATCGTGCGTTCGTCTAGCATACTGGAAGAGTGCCTTCATTCAATCAAAACGTGATTTGGTTGCGTATTTTTTGATCGGGGGAAAACCAGGTGGCCTTATGAATATTGAGATGCATGAAGCTGGCGCTACTTACGACCATGTTTCGTACAACGCCGGAATCAATCAACCTCATTCCGTTATCGAATGTGTTGTCATGAAGGCTGAACTTTCCGACTGTTGGACTAAATGTTTTCTTTGACGGGATAGCGCTGAAATGTATCTTCAAGGCACTAGTAGAAAATTTCTTTGGTCTCGTCGTCTTTGTCTTCTGTCGCAGTGTCTGCACTTATTAGAATGATATTGAAGAATTTAACCTTGAAGCGAATAATGGCAAGTCGTTCGTTCACAGGCGCAAATCTTAGGACATGATGCCGAATTCTCTTGCCAACTACAAATCTGCATCAAAACGCGTGCTTCTTCGAAAGGTCGCTGTAGTCGCATTTCATGGATTGCAGTGTTATTAGCTTTGTATCTTTTTAGGGTTCGGACATTCCAGGTGCATATCTGTAAATCATTATCATTATTCGTTTGCGATAGTCATTAGCAGATTTGGGGATCATTCTTCTATTTATTTTTGTACATTTTATTGAAATGATTTTTTATGCGGTGGACTTCATGCCCAACGTACAGCCTTTGCTTGAAGATCAAAAGGGCCCGCCACTCAGAATAGCAGTCCAACCAACGGTTACTAGTTTGCCGTTTCAGGAGACACCTCGCGGAGGTTTGAGTCGACTTGGAACGATTTTGACATGCCTCTCCAATTTGAGGCAGTCAGACACGTTGCCGTGTAAGGTTGTGTCACTATTTTGTCTTCGATTTGTTCTACACAATTCAATATGTTGACCTGTTGCAAAAACTTGATAACAGAACAGAACAGTAAAGACAGTGTAAACTGGTACACCAAACTTTGTTCTTAACATAGCTTACAACGAATTTCGACTCTGTAACAAGCGTGAACTGCAAAGACTCCCTTAAAAGAAAACATATAAGAAAGTATATAAGTGCATTAAAAATTAAATAGTTTTTCAATTGGTATAAGAAAATTCTAATTTCAAAGTTTAAAAAGTTAATTTTGAAATCAAGTATAAACTTCAGTGATCTGCTGATTTCATGGAATTAAAATTGAGTTAAGTTTATGTTGGTTTATTTTTTCGTTATTATACATACAAATATGTAACTATGACAACTCAACAAAATCCAAAGTCTTACCAAAGTTATAAATTATTGTCTAAGAAAGCGCGAAGACATTATAATGATACATATAAGAATTGTAGGCTTAATTATTGTTTGCTAAATTTTTCATTTTTAATTTTTAAATTAATTTTTTTATTTAATTGTAAATTTTAGGTAAAGGAAAATTACAACAAAAACACCCAAACGCATTCAAAATGTGCCTTATTAGTTTTAGTTGAATAAGAACAAAAAAAATTAAACCTCAGAAGCTGTAAAATAAAGTTGCAGGTTAATGTTTTATAATTTTAAAATTGTTTTATAATTTTAATACAAAATGCTGCTGTGAATACAATAATACACAGTTAATTAATTAAAATAAAAGTCAATTTTTATTTTTCTTAAAATTGAAAATTCTAAATAATTTTGAAAATTGTTTTTTTTCTACTTGTTCAAAAACGTTTGATTAAAATTTTCTCAGCTAAAAGAAGTTGAAAAACCACATCTGTTTTTTACCAATAAATGCTGTATTTAATAAGTTAGTTTTAGTTATAAGTAATTTCTTTTTGTATATAAATCATATTAAATATATTGAGAAAAAAAAAACAACAACAATATAAATAAATAATAAATTGTAAAATTATATAACTTTTTGTGACTTTTCTTAATACATATAGGTATAATATATGTATATATATATATGTATATATATATATGTATATATATATATTAAAATATAAATGAACAGTTTAAGAACCGTTATTGAGCACCTCTTTCCAATCTGTTCCCTGGAAAAAAGCGTGATTTTGTATATCCTCATAATTGAAACGTTCTTCTGGTATCGCTTCAAGCAAGTTATCGAGCAAATCTCGAGCGTTGTCCGATATAATAGCATTTTCAGGATATTGCACGCAGCCATATAAATCAATGTGCCCTGGATGAGCCTCTTTAAACGACTGCAAAAATTGAAGTGTTGATAGAAGTTGTGGTTTTAATAAAGGCGCCTTTTTTTTTTTCTTTTTTCTATTTTTTTTTATATATATATAAATGCGAAAGAGTTGTGTTAGTTGGGAATAAGGGTGGGAACACAGAGTACTTTCGGTGAAGATTTCTTTTCATTTTGCACAGCACGAAACTGCCTGTAAAGACGCTCGCAGGGAGATTATTCTACAATTTTACTGATCGACTAAAGAACAAGTTATAAGGATGGGCTTATAAGGCAACGTTATAAGGATGGGCTTGGAGAGCTGCTTGAATGGATCTAGAAAGCACACGAGCTGGTGGCGTCAGGCCATGAATTCCATTGAACACTTTCCATGGTAGTACCTGTACAGAAGGCTTAGGCAACCCATATTGCGTCGACTTTGAATTCGGTACAGAAGTTCTAAATATGATCTTGAAGCCCCTGACCAAATGTGCGAAGTATACTCCATTTTTGGCCTAATATATGAAGTGTAGATTATGCGAAGATAAATTGAAGTGAAGTATTTCTTGCAGGGTTTATAAACCTCGGATTCTTTCAGATTGAATCGATATGCCCATAACGTCAAGAACTGCTGACTCCAAAGGATCTACGCCGTTCAAAATATGGGGATCTTAGGGGCAATCCATTTGCTGGTGACTTAACAGACAATATTGGATCTTGCTTGCATTAAACTCTTCTTTATTAGCAAGACTCCACTCGGGAATTTTTTTTGGTCATTAAGGAGTGTGTCATTCATATTTTGGCCCTTTTTCGCAATTTCCAAAGAACTCGGGCGTTTTTTTAAAAAATAAGTATGACAATATGACAAATGCTGCTGTCGTCTGCAAGCGAATGGATTGGGTTATGAGTCAACGACAGACGGTCGGGGTATCGTCTTTTTTTTGGTACTGGCTGGACATTTGGGTTGTTCCAACAAAATGGAAATACTCCTGTCCTGTAGAAGATGTAAAAAAAGGTTGCGCAAAGGCCGAGCCAGTGTAGAAACACACGCTTTAAGCACAATTGGTGGCATGCTATTAGGCTTTGTTTATATTGAGATTTGCAAAGATCCGTTTAACTGTTCTCGTTCGAAATGAAATGTTCTGCTTTGAAGATCCTCACATCGATGGATCAAGAAGTTTCAAGCAATTATTATTAAAGCATAAAGTAATTAATAACCTGTTTTTTATATCTCATAATTCGACGTAATTATTCACCTACTAAAAAAGATATCGATATGAAATTGAAAAGATCTTAAATTGTATTGATAACTGAGAAGATTTCGTAACGATATCGAGAAAATGACTGCAATCTTCGACTTGACTTTCACGACTTTCACTATATTTAACGATATAGAAATTGAATGATTGTTTATAGTTCGCATAATTTTGAAGTAAGCTACAATATATAAAAGAAAATATAAAATAAAATTGGAATACACTGAGGTTTAACACTATAATAACGGGTGATCATTTCTAGATTTAAATATAAATTAATTTGAGTTGGTTTCCTGTGCCTTAACCAATAAAAATTTCTGGTAATTTTTTGCATGAGAAAAATTCTACGAATCCTTTTATTCAACCAAATCGATGTGCATGGCAAATTTTGAGGTAAGGTCATTTGGGCCTATTCTGCATAATCTTTTATGACAAAATTTTATTATTCTGTAATGATTTTCCATACAAGATTTTGTCATATAAATTAAGGGACTTTTGTGAATACAAACAAAATTGTTTATTTGAATTGAAATGAGGAATAAGACCGCATAACAGTTTGCTAAGTATTCTGACTTACCAAGCCCAGCAGAAGATTATACAGTATCACGCCATAACTCCACCAGTCCGATTTATATGTCAGTGGGCGTTCAGGTGCCACATAATGGCCAGCCAAAGCCAATGCATTATAAGCTTTGTGTACATAATTATCATCTGCATTCCAGATTTCATTCTGATAAAAATATGTCAGCAAAAGTTGACCTTTATTGCCAAGTAATAAGTTATCACTATGTAAGTCTCTAAAAAGAAAATTAAGCATCTATTTTACAGTTAATGTTTGCCTAAACTATTCATTTGAACTTACCCTAAAATGATGCCTTTGCTGTGCAGACAATCTATGGCAACAGCTAACTCGCGTGCCCACTGTTTAAGACAAGCTTCAGGTAAAGTTGGCAAGTGCTTACCATGTCTAACACCATCAGTCACACTTGGTTCAGGAATAATAGCATTTTTGGTTGGAGTTAATGTTGATTCTGTTTTCGTTTGTTCCAATTCATTGGATTTAGATTCTTTTAATGTGTTTGAAACTGATTTCAAAAGCTGTTGTGAGCAACGCACAAGCTCGGAATATTCAGTTTTTTCAGTAGGTGCACCAGTATTCGGGCATTCATTTTCTTCGTCCAAATTCTGCGAATTAACGTCACTGTCAGCTGCCAACGTGCTCTCGACTTCTGGAAATATGTGATTAAGATTGGTGTTATGTCTTGCCGCCTGAGGCTGATAGCTCAGCACATAGTCGAACAGACGACCTCCCTCGGCTTGTTTGAGCAACAGAAAAATCTTTTGTTCCGATTGAAAGAAAGCCAATAATTCAACCATGTAGGCTACGCCTTGTGGCAGGAATACTGTTTGACTAGGTGAATTGCTGGAAGGCTTCTCTATGCCTTTCATTATATAGGTAGGTCGCAGCGGTGCAGTAATGCTTTGCACCAGCATTACGCTATTGCCGAGTATACGTAAAACTTTATACTTGGCTAAATTGTTCCATGGACGTTCCAAATAAAGAGCCGAAAACTTTGGGGACTTGTCATCTGTGGCATCCACTGATAGTTGAAAATGTGTTGAATTTTTTTTAGTCTCATTATCTCTGAGAAATTTTTCGAATATATCAACGGCACGTGTAAAGTACTTGGATATCTTAGTTTTGGCTATTAGCTTGCGATCATTGTCGCTATCATCTGAAAAGATAATATTAGTTTGTATAATTCAGCCACATTGCTTAAACTTACCTTTGGAACCATTTAGCAGAACTTCTACACCTTTCTTGTACTTTTCATAGGCCTCCTTGTACTCAAGATTTGCCTCTGCTTGCACAGCCTTGCTAAATTCAAGTGCTGCTTCATATATATAGTCGCTATCCTCGCTCTCTATAGATGCCATGGGCGTTAGGAAACGCGAATAGTCTCTTGAAAGTATAGGCTTTTCCTCCTTAACCTCTGTCTCTTTTTCATCAAGATTATTATTAAGTGTTTCAGCTTTATTTGAGCTTGCTGTTGTTATTGTTTCTGTGTTTTTATCACCTTCAGTATCGTTATCAGGCAACTTTGGGTCAAGGAGGCTCAGTTGCTGCTGATCGTAATGCATGTCAAGGTTATCGCAAATTTCGACTATCGCACTCCTGTCAGTTACCTTCTCATGTTCATCGTCCTGCATGTCTGATATGACACAGGGAAGCGGCGGTGTTCCAGAAGCATGACCATCGCTAAAGAATTGTATGAACGCATGACATTTATATAACGCCGGATGCTGTGCAACAAAGTCAAGTAGCAGCAAGATATAATTCTTCCGCTTATGTATTATTCCCGCATCGAAACGTTTGAAAAAAGTGCTATCAGTTGGCTCTGGTATTATGCCGCTGATCTGCAATAACTTCTGTCGCCGGCAGAGTTCTCGATAGAGACGTTTGATGTCGTGAAAACGTTTCCACACCGTGATGCAAGTTAAAGCTTGTGGTACAAAACGTGGAAATACCTGTAAGTGGATAATTAGGTTTGAATATTGAAGCCACTTACCATAATTAGGTTTGAAGATTAAAGGTATTTGTTTTGCTAGCGGAACTTACTATGGATGTGATTTTGTATATGGTGTAACCTTTTTTATGGGTCATGGTGTCTGTGACCGTAAAGCTGTGAATCCAGCCACCAAGATTTGTATTCATTCTTAATTCTTTGGTATGAGCTTGAGCGAATCTTTGTTTAAATGGTTTTACAAATGCGATAGAAAAAATATGTTAGCAAATTGTTTATTTTCGAGATTAGTTTTTCGAGAATACTTGTCATATGATTTAACAATTTTAAGCACTGCCAACATCGAAAAAACTCTTGCAATGAAATGTGACAAAACGTGTGGCTTGGATCAGCAGTTTACCGTATGGATAGTGTCCGACCGAATATTCGGTTTCGGTTTCGGCCAGTTTCGGCCCTTTTAATCAGTTTCGGCTATTCGGCATCAATATGGCCGAAACCGAAACCGAAACCGAATATTTGATCGGACACTACTAATTCGGTTTTTACATATATTTCAATGGTAGATGTGAGTTCGCTTTCATCAAAATTTTTAATGGTGTTAAGTAGAACAAAACCGTGAAATTCAGTCATTTGATTGACCGTGTGAGTTGAGTCCAGCACAAAACGATAAATGTAGTTTTTTTAGATTCTAATATTAAGTTATTTAACTTTAAATACTAAAAAGTTCCTTAACGTGGTATTAAAATGATCGCCATATTTATTATTTTAAAGTTGAACATTAATATTCAAACGGTCATATTCATAAAAATATCTTGAAATAGATTTAAAGTGCTCAATAGTCAAAAAGCTTTTTAGAGATAAAATGTTTTTTAAAATTTTGTTATTCATAAAAATATTGTCTCAGCTTATTTGTTAAAATAGGAACACTCTCAATTTGAAATGGGAACAGTGTCAAGAATGGTTCGTGAATTTGATAAATTCAATAATTTTTTGTTTATTTGTCACAATTTTATCAATACTTTGACATGCAAACAGTCAAAAAATTGTTTAATCTATGTTCTTCTGTGAAAAAATTGTCACTTATAATTTTTATTTTCAATATTTTGAAATGTTTTGCCATGTTTTCATATTTTTTGAAACAGTTTGAAGTATTTTTGACAATATTTGTGCTCACATTAGAGTAAAAATTTTAAAAAGGCTTTATCAAGGGTTTATTGAAGGTTACTCATTTAAGAAGCCTTTATAAGAGATTTTTGTCGTTATTGGACGTTTATGGATACTGTTTTTGAAATTTTTTTTTGTAAAGGCTTTATAAGAGGTTCGTAAATTTTTATGAATAAAGGCAAAAGAATATTTATCGAATGTATACGTTATTATAATCTGTTTCAATTGTTATGTTTTTGAAAGCTTTTAACTAAAAAATTAAAAAAATAAATTGTTTTTAAAACAATTTTCATGTAGACATTCAGTTTCGGTTTCGGTTTCGGCCGAATATTACAAAAATGGCCGAAATTCGGTTTCGGTTTCGGTTTCGGCCAAAATTTTGGTTTCGGTCGGACACTACGTATGGACGGTATAATGACAAGACATATTCTGTTTATCTGACAACAAACGGAACATGTCTTGTCGATATGTTCGAAATCGCGGCACGATTACGATTTCCTGGGCGCCGCGATTTGAAAGTGTTTTTTTTTGTTTAAAACAACAAAAAATAGGTTTGGTCCAACAAAATATCGGGGAGATTACGATTTCCAGGGCGCCGCGATTTGACGATGGATTCGAAGAGTACTCTTAATAAAAATAAGAATAGCCAAAGGAAATGTTGTGTTATCGCTATAAGGTCTATGAAGAAAACCGGCTGTATTATTCTTAATATATAACCGATATTAATGATTAAGATAAAATTTAAAAGGTTATATGTAAGGCTTTTAGAAAAATTTTAAATTAATGAAATCTGTTGAGTACTTTGTATTTTATAGGTATTTTTATGCAATACAAATATATTTTCTTACATAAAACCGTTATTTTCTCAAAAATTACCGTTATTACTATGAATTATAAAGAGTAAATTATTAAAGCTTGAACATTTATCTTTCATTTGGTATATAATATATATAATTTATTTGACTTTTTGTCGTGTTTTTTATGATACAATGATTTGCCCTTGTACGAAAAATTGCTTATTTCACTCATATTTACCTTCGATGTTTTTCTTTCTTACTCCATATTTACGAATATCGCCATTACAATGGCCCGTATGCATAAAATATAAGGTCTGTTCCCGTACTTTTGTAGCAGAAATTCGCAAGTTGAAAAATTTGAGAGAGTAAGTAAAAAAGGGCTCTCTTTGCGTGAAAAATTGCAAAAAGAACGGGAACAGGTTTTTTGCAAAAAGTTGCAACTTTTGATGAAACTTCAACAAATTTTTGGTGGCAGAATTGCTATAGTTGATATCTAAGGAAGAAAATACGCTAGTTGTTATTGGAAAAAATTATTTAAAATATATTCACATTTTATTCTGCTTAATGTGTATGTGGAACAATTAATTTCTACTTTTCTCGACATGTTGCTTTAATGGCTGACATAAGCTGTCAAAATATTGCACTTGCTAATTGCTGCGAGTTTTGCAACTCCAAATTTGTGTAGCAGAAAATAGCAACATTTGACAAGGACTGGATTTCACATTTTCGCTCTCTTTTGCGATTTTTTTGGGTACGGGAACAGGAAATCGTAGAAAATAGCACGAATTCGTGCGAATTCGTACGAATGTTCAAGTATGGGAACAGACCTATAGTGAACGCTTCAGAGTAGTGTTATCTATCAAGTAGTGAAAGTACGATAGTGAACGCTACTTTTGGTATGAATAAACATTTTTTTACTTGGTGGCTACACGTTCAATTTTTCTTTCAAGTTGCCTTTCAAGTTTCAACACATTCACACTTTTTTACTAACACACTCAAACTTTTCGAACTTGAAAACGCACAGCCTACGTCACAGCTATCAATTCGAAAGAATTTTGACAAGCACTATGTGTGATCAACTTGAATCTATTTTCGAATTTCGAACTTCAGTGTTCACTTCTGTTATAGAGGGGATTTACGACGAAACTCGTCGCATGACATTTTCTGAAATTTTCTTTTCAAGTTTCATCTTCAAATTACACGATGAAACTGCGTTGCAGAGACTTTGCTTTAAAAATTTCATCAACAACGAAAATATGAAAGTATAACGACAAAAAAGTTCAAATGCATATAAATGCCTTGTTATACCCCCACGCGTACTGCGTAAGGGGTATATTAATTTTGTCACGACGTGTGTAACGCCCATAAGGAGGCGTGGTAGGTATAGAAAAGTATATATATTCTTGATCAGCATCACCAACTGAGTTGATTTAGCCATGTCCGTCTGTCTGTCTGTCCGTCTGTCTGTCCGTCTGTCTGTCTGTCTGTCTGTGGACACGATTACAGCCGTAATTTTGAAACTATTGTGCTGAAATTCGATATTTAAGCTTTTTTTTAAAAAACTAAGATCAAGTTCGAGAATGGGCTAAATCGGTTGAAAACCACGCCTACCTCCCATACAACACAAATAATGAAAACTCTATAAAGAGGCTAATATCAAAGTTACAAAACTGAAACTCGGTATTTGTGTGTTTTATGTCAAAACTTAAGTGTTATAGAAAAATGGGCGTTATCCACCCACTTACACGCCCACCTCCCATACAACCCCAAAACTTAAAACTCTATAAAGAGACTAATATTAAAGTAACAAAACTGAAACTCGGTATTTGTGTGTTCTATGTCAAAACTTAAGTGTTTTAGAAGAATGGGCGTTATCCACCCACTAACACTCCCACCTCCCATACAACCCCAAAATTGAAAACTCTATAAAGAGACTAATATTAAAGTTACAAAACTGAAACTCGGTATTTGTGTGTTCTATGTCAAAACTTAGGTGTGTTAGAAAAATGGGCGTCATCCACCCACTAACACGCCCACCTCCTATACAACCCCAAAATTTAATATTTTATAAAAAGGCTTATATTTATGCTTCAGAAAAACAATTTGATATGTTTGTATTTTAGACACATAAAACTAACAAAATTTTCTAAAATCTCATACAAAAAGCTCTCTAATTTAAGATTATTTAACCCTTAAGAATCAGTCGTGGGGTATTTTAACTTCGGCCAAGTCGAAGATATACCTTACTAGTTCATCCCTAAGAATGGCTATGTTGCTGCACTGTTGTTGCTGACAAGTTGAGACGCTAAAAGTTCGGTTCTTACGGAACAAAACGTCTCGTCAAACCGTTTCGTTCAGTTTCGATGTGTTTACGTTTGCTTATTTTGGGCAACAACATTGAATTGCATGCAAGCGAACATTTTCGTCTTCGCTCGTTACGGAGCAAATCGTCTATTTTGGTTAGGGCTTTATTTGGGAGTTTTATTTTAGTAATATTAATAACAAAAAAATACATATGAGGCTTGTGAGAAAAATTATGATATATTGTTTTAACCCCACCCGTACTACGTATGTTGTTATTTACTTTATGACGAGGTTTTTTACGCCCATAAGTAGGCGTGACAGTTACAGAAAAGTGCATATATTATCCTGAAGTACCACCATTTCAGTTGTTTTAACCATGTATGTCCCTGTTTTTGTATGACCCCCTGTCTGTTGACATTATTACAGCTGTTATTATTAAGTTATCGTAATGAAATTTGATATTTATGCTTATATCGTAAAAATAAAGATAATGTTCGGAAATAAGCCAAATAGGATGAAAGCCACGTATACCTCCCATATAAATTGACGTTCTCAAAATGGAAAATTTCTTCAAAATATATTAAAAATCAATGCAATGACTTAAGAATTAGCACATGAGCTTTAATTGAAATTATTAGCACTTAGTCAAATATTCAGCAAAATCGAATGAAACTTTTCCATACTTCCCATACAAAGTATATTTAAAAAACGGCGCATAATCGCGAACGCGACACACTTTGAAAATCAATATTAAATGTTTAGTATGAGTTTTACCTGCAGTAACTTTTTTTTATAGTGAGGAGACCAAATTTGATTTAAGTTACAATTTTCAGACACTTGCTTAGAACGATCACGAAGTTCTGATAACAAATAATGATTTAGGTACAAGAACGCGACATTCGAATATCTATTAAAGCAATACAAAAAATTTACCGTTAATCGTGCGTTGTTTGGTATTTTTTTATTTTTTATTATTTATTTGTAGTTTAAAGATCGATTTTATAAGAAGAGTGGAAACATAACGTTAATAAATAAACGAAAAATACTAAAGAGAAAAAGTCCTTAAAAGCAGCTAAAAGCAAGACAAATATATTTCTCAGATATCAGGCCAATTTTTTCAGAATAAAAACTGAAATAAGTTTTAAATGCCGTAAATTCTAAAAATTCAAGCATTTTTTTTAAATAATAACAAAAAAATTATTTGATTATTTAATATTTTTTTTTTCGGTCTCGGTAGACTTATCTGTGGAAATGCCCATATTTGTTATATATAAAGATGGTTAAGCGCACAAAAGTGACAAGTGAAAAATTTTAAATGTTCAGAAACGTCGTTTTTGTTTTTAAATTGCAAAACATTTCTGTACAAAATACTAATTGCAACTGTATACTGAGCTTCATCCATTGTTTATCCATTTTCAAGAAATTTACATAAGGTAGATATTATATTGATGATTTGGAAAATGCAGTAAAACTATTTTTGTCAAAACTTCACTTATCACTTTAGTGAGCTTAACCATCGATAATATAAACAAAATTTTTTTTGGAATATCTACACTTAAGATGGCAAAACCCAAATATTTCTTTTCATATTTTTGTTATATGCATTTGGACTTGCGTACTCCAAAAAATATATAAAAAACCCATTAACAAAAGCTTTAGGATATAAAATTCGTAAAATTGTCGAAAAATTACCTTTTTACTACCAAAAATTACTACCAAGCTTGTTTTTAATATTTTGTACAAGGGAAAACCACGCTTATCTAAATATAATTAGTATTTTAATAAGATATTAATAATATAAATCTAATGAAAACTTTCAACAGAAATCTTCGCATTCTTCTTCTTCATTCTCTTCTTCCTAAGATTCTATCTTTTCCTGGATGGTTAAAACTCGCTGACATTTTTCGGGAACAACATGCTGCAAATTAACACAACAAATGCATTTTTTGGAAAATGGTCGCATAAATCACAATGGACCGTGACTACATTTGCATTTATTATTGGTATAAGCTAAGATCAACTATTTTATTTAATAAAATGGAAGTCATTGATCAAAATTGATCAACTTAAAGTTGCGAATTTGTTTCATTGGTTGGAAAAGACTATAAATTCACATAAATATTACAGCTACAATGTTTCATTAAGGGTATTAGCTTATTGTTATTGTGATTAAAGAAATATGTAGTAAGAAAGAAGAACAACTATTGTAAATATGCTTGAAAGAATAACATTCTGTACAAGGGCAAATCATTTCATCATCAAAAAACACCATAACAAAATAAAAAGGTCATATATATTATATACCAAGTGAAAGATAAATTTTCAGGCTTCCATAATTTACTTTCTGTAATTCATAGTAATAACGGCAGTTTTTGAGAAAATAACGGTTAATTGTAAGCAATTATTTTACTTTTACATTCAAACAGGTATAAAATATGAAATAATAAATGGTTTTGATTGGTTTTGATTGGTACTATTACAATTAATATCAGTTTAATAATAAGAAAAATATAGTCAGTTTTCTAAGAAGACCTTATAAAAAGAAAATTATTTTAAAAAATCGATAACTTGATTCGATAAATCGATAAATCGATTTTTCCTTCGGCAATTCTTATTTATATTTAAAGTAATTCACGAATCCATTGTCAGATCGCAGTGCCCAGGAAATCGTAATCTCCCCGAAATCGCAACACATTGCATAAGCCGCAGTTCACGAACTTCAAACAGTCTTCAAAATTTCAAAGGCCCATTTCAAATTTGAGTTAACTTAGAAAAAAGTGAACGGAAGAAATACGGACAGTGGTTGAAAAATGAAAATAAATACTTAAACTCATGAACTATTTAGATAATTAGTTTTTTTACTTTGTGTAAGAATTGCCTAATTAGCATGATTCAAAAATATTTCATGATATTCACAGGTGTTTTGTGCAGATGCCTTAAAACACAATTAATGTACCAGACTTATTGCACACAAGCGAATACATAATTTGGCTAGTGGCAAATTCTTGAACTTTTCCCATAAAAGTGTATCTCATGCTATAATTTTGACATCCATTTTCTAAAGCTGTCTTGTCAAAAAAAGAAGTGAACACTATATAGTGTTTTCTTTTTATGCATATCAATAATGAAAAATCAAGTGTTCACTACGAACTCTAGTGTTTATTATGCATATGGGCCAATATCGGCATGTCTAAACTACGTTGAAGATTTATGCAAACCTCCCTGCTTTCATCATGGCAGCATTTTACATTTCGGATATTCGTTAAATATCCTATTTCACAACCGCAGTTGGAGTCGACGCAACAAAGCTTCAAATTTAGTTAAAAAGTGATGGCAAATAGTACTAAAATTGTTAATGCAAACGTTAGATAAGAATTGCGTTTGTAAAAGTGAGAAAGATAGTGTTCTGTAAAAGGTGCGGCCATATTGATTGTAGGAAAGTGAACGAATTTTATCGAAGAACGAAAAACTAGTGTGGTTTTCTTTTAAAAAAAATTTGCGTGAAAAAGCGGTTGCACGGCGACAACGACAGCGCCTTCGTGTATTCGTATTTCAATTCGTGCACTGTTCGTTTCGTATTCGTACGTGTAGGCGATTCTGCGACTAATTTGCAGTGTGTAAAATTTTTAATTTAAATAGAATATACAATAAATTCAATCCATTTATTGTTTATTAAAAGAAATAATTGCAAAAAATCTAACACAAACTTTTTATTTGCACTGCAGATTGAATTCCAAGTGACGCTATCAAAACCAGGATTACGCACGAGAAAGCGAGCTTGTCAAAAGCGAAGAAAAATTGTCAGAAAAATTTGATCAAGAGAAAAAAATTTTATAAAGCAACGCCGTCAATCAACACCGTCGATTCGAGACTCTGCCGCCAACAGTAGATAAAAAGAAAGAAAGAAAAAGGATTACCACAAAATGTCTGAACGTGAAAATAATGTTTATAAGGCAAAATTGGCCGAGCAGGCTGAGCGCTACGATGGTAAGTTATCCGGAACTTAGAGAAATAATTTTTGGTCTAGCTGGATATTTGTGGGTTTTGGAATAGAACATTGGAGAAGCTTATGTGTATGTATGTGTGTATAGAGACGCTGCGGGCGAAAAGCAGAAGCAAAAGCACGGCAGCGACGCCGAAGATGGTCGAACGGGGACAATAACGTTGCAAAATTCCAAAAAATGTCTGAATATAGGCATAAAACTTGATTTAGCCGGCATTTTTGCGGTAATCATTTTAGAAATGGTTAAAAAATTTCATTTGCTGGTGTTTTTCGAACTGACAATTTTTTCGTGGCAGACTCGAGGGTATAGAAAAATGTGTACAATGTGGTTGTGGTTGGTACTGGCTAGTGGTGTGGGGTTGGCTGAAAAAAAGCATGCCTGGGCTTAATCATGCAGTAGGGGGCGTTGGGGGTGTACTTTGTGCTGCGCCACACGTAATTTTTCCTTAAAATTTCAGAAAGCAATTTATTAGTCATTCTCCAAATGGTATGCTATGTGTATGTGTGAAAAACAAAGTAGTAATAAGTTGCTAAGGGCTGCTGTTGGCAATTATTCGCTCAGCTGGCAACATTCCGCGTGTCCCTAGAGGTCTGTGGGAAGCGCCATCCCTACAATGATTGCATCAGACGAACTCAACATTTTTCAATTTCTTTAGAAATCGTTTCCTTCTAACCTCCCATGTTGTGTCATAATGTATAATGCTAAATATTGAGTCCAGCAAAGACTGCTTAACATTTCCCGGAGCAGTTCAACTAGTTTCTCTGCGCAGTTACCAACAATGTGCACACCCCTCTCCTTCCTCCCCCTAAAACACAGTTCGCAACACAACTATAGCTGGCATTCCCTCTTGCCAAAAACTGTTGGATTTAAGTTTACGTTCGTTCAACCAACCAACCAACTTCGTAGAGCGCGAAAAATCGATGAATGAATAGAATCGATTGAGTGGAGTCACAAAACGCTCCCTTGCGTGATTCATTGAATGTATATATATATAAATATATATGTATATATAATACTAACATGGTTGCCATGTTATACGTCAAGTGTTTTCGTGTTAATAAAAACTTGTGCATAATAATGCTCGATTAGTTGGAACGTTATAAGAAAATCTTGGAGTGGTGACCAATTAAAAATGTTATCATTAATTGTTGATAAATTTTTGAAGGTTCTTTAAGTATGTATGACGTAGATAATGATGAACTGTTTTGTACTCTGGCTGTATGCTTGTTTTAAGGCCTTAATGCTTGGTCAAAAACATGTATTCCAGTTAGTTGAATGAGATTTAACTACAAATGAAACAAACTATTCACTTTTAAGACAAATATTTAAAAATTTTTTGTGAGATATTCAAATCAAAACTCAATTATTAATACTTGATTAGAACTTCTCCTAGAACTCTATATAAGTCTTAATAATATCTGCTTCTCTCAAAGTTTAGAATGTCTTCGCAACTTGATAGTTCGCAACTTTGATAGCTTCAGACAACCGATTTCGTAAACTTAAAAATTATATATTTTACCAGATAGTTTTTGTTGGGGGTACATGTTGGTATAAAATAAATTAGATGAGTCCAACCTTACGTTGAAGTTTTTACGCAATTTTTGCGCCGATAAAAGTTAGTGTAATTCTTAAACTAAAAATATATATATGTATAGCAGTATTTAATGTTCTTGTATTGGAGTCAATTGAAAAATTTGGACCATTACATTAGTGCATATTATTTTGTCTTTTCTTGTAAGTGTTTAATTTTCATATCTTTTCATCTATTTTATACAAAAATTTTCAAAATATCAAATTATACAAACATTTTTATCAGAAAAACTGAAAATTTTCAAAAAAGATGAAATCTAGAAAAAGATTAAAGATGATTTTCTCTGAATCGAAGTACTATACTTTGCGATTTAAAGAAGCTGCTTCAAGTTAAACTTTTCGGCAGTAGTTTCGGCTTGGCTTTTTTTCGACAGTAAAGCCAACATTTTTTAAACTTGATATGTTCCGAAGAGCATACAATTTTTCTTTTTAATTTGATTCAACATATTCCTAACCTATAAATGGTGAATTAAAATAGTTAAATTCAGTTCTTAAGGTTATTGCATGGAGAGCGTTGAGCTGCATTCAATTCAAAATATGTTTAAAGAGCTGCAATGTAGTGATGCCAAAATAAACGGCTGATAACGGTGTATGCAGAGAGAAATAATTAAAAATAAGGCATTATTGGTAATAATCTGCCGAAATTATTATAATGAGAATCGCTTATTTGTTGAAATCTACGAACAGACCATAGATCAGACCTGAAACTCGAAGAAAATTTTAAGATCATTCAGAATCACGTTGGAGATATTCAGCCCATTTAAGAATAATTTTCTACCTGGTATTGGAAGAAATATAAATTGAGGATATACTGAAAAAATTTGCAAACTTTGAAATATAATGAGCCATGAAAGATAATGATAATGAGCTATTTATTTTTTTATTTATTTATTTACTTATTTATTTATTTATTTATTTATTTATTTATTTATTTATTTATTTATTTATTTATTTATTTATTTATTTATTTATTTATTGATTGATTGATTAATTGATTAATTGATTGATTGATTGATTGATTGATTGATTGATTGATTGATTGATTGATTGATTGATTGATTGATTGATTGATTGATTGATTGATTGATTTATTTATTTATCTATTTATCTATGAAAGATAATGATAATGAGCTATTTATTTTTGTATTTATTTATTTATTTATTTATTTATTTATTTATTTATTTATTTATTTATTTATTTATTTATTTATTTCATCAATCAGAGCAAAACTCTTATGGATTACTTAGATATATTTACACTTAAATATGTTTAAGTGTAATTTTAATTTTCATTAAAAATTTGTAATTTGAATTAAACCTTTGTTTCATTTCAATTTAAACTGTAAAGGTTGCATTTGAAATGGAAAAAGTTGTTGATGATTTGAGAAATGTTTTTATTAACTTGTAAAAAGTTGAGCTTGATTTGTAAAAGGGTTGAATTTAAACTTATTATTATTTGGGAACACAAACATTAATTCATAAAACTCGAGATAAAACAATTAAAATGACTGCAAATCATAACTCAAGACTATCTTTATTTTAGGTGGATAAAATAAATATGATTGCAAAGCTTCGAGAAGAGCTTGATGGTTAAATGGTCCTATTAAAAATTATGCATATATGTTTATTTCTAGTTTATACTCAATTTCAATTTTCAAAAAGGGTCTAATGAAAAATTTTCCGCGTCTTTCGAGGTGAAAACTCTCTTTATTAACATAATACATCGATGTTATGGTTAAGTGCACTAAAGTGATAAGTGAAAAATTTTAAATGTACAGAACTTCGATTTTTTTTTTAAATTTCAATACATCTCAGTACAAAACACTAATTTCAACTGGTTCTGAATTTTTTGGAAATTTTACAAGGTAGATATCATATTGATATCTTGGAAAATGCAGTTAACCTGTTTTTGTCCAAAGGTCACATTACATTTTAATCAGCGTTATTACTTAAATACCTTAACTATTGTCTGCGTGAAGTTTCAAGTAGATTGGACCATATAGATTTCAGTCTATAAAGTCAAAAGATTGGATTAAAAATAATATCGCTCATTGCGTGCAAGACTGTCACAACTCAAAATGAAGAATTTTTTGTATATTTGGTAGGTATGAGATTAGGTCGTAAAGTATTTACGATCTCCTAACCGCGAGGGGCGTGGTGGGCGTAACATTTTGGATATTACAGTCACAGAACAATAGAACAACAAATTTGTTGTTTAAATTTTTTCAAAATAATCTAAGCCCACATGAGATTTTTTCAAAAAAGACAAAGTTCAGAGCTATATATCATATGCGTCTATGTCCAACATTTAATCTAATTTATTTTTAATCCACGGGTTATTTCTTTTATAAATCTTTAACGTTACGTTTCAAACAGATATGTTGAATCTAATTTAACATTTTTAACAAAAATAATCAGAAAATTTGCAGTATAGTGAAAACTTCAATTTCCCAGTTGCCGATGTTACACAACATTAAGATCGGTAAGATCTTAAAGAGCACGTAAATGTTGGTTGGTAGTCAAGTAGTAATGAGCTTGCCTTGCCACCAAGGAGATCCAAATTTGAATCTTGGCCATGCTATGGGCTTGTGCTTGAACATCTCTTCATTGCTTTTTAATTTATAATAAGTCAATCAATATTTACGATTTAATAAGATTTACGACACGTAGTTGGTGGTAGAGAAGTCTATGGGTTTTAAATTGACTGAGGTGAAGGTAAAAAACTTACCTCAGATTCGAAATTCTTATGTTTAGACAGCTTAAACGGCACACAAAAAAAATTCTTGCCTTCAAGCTAATTAAACTTCTTTACCCACTTATCTATCATCCCATTTTCGAATTAACGACTTTAAGGATGAGGTGTAGCAAATGAAATCCATGGTTTTAAGTTAAACATTAAAGATTATTGTGTTATTTATATTAAGTTAGAGATTATTTATTTTCATGTAGAACTTATTTGATTTCATGTGGACTTATTTCTTTCATGAGAACCCTTATTAATTTCATGTGGAACTAAACAAAAAAACTTTCTAACAAAATACCTGATTCATTATTCATTTCATGCAGACTTTAACATTCATGTGAGATTATTTTATTAAACTTTGAAATTATGAAGTTAATTTATATTTAAATTTGGGTTGACCAAGTTTATGTTATGCTCATTTATAGAATATTCCACAACGTTCTTAAAAAACTAGTAAGGAATATCTTGGACTTAAAACTTAAAATACCGCCACGACTTCTTTATCCCCCCACGACTTTTATATCTAGACTTATGTGTGAGATATCAAGTCAGTACATTAATTTTTGAGGAATTTATGAAGGTTTTATATTTTGATGACGTCACTTTGTATGTGAGGTAGAGGCAATTTTTATTAGATTTTACCCTCAGCGTTTTGATTACAAATTAAAGCTTATATATGATTAATTTAAAATCTATTGATTTTTTTATGCATTTTTAAGAGATTTTCGTTTTTAAGACTTCACTTTGTATGAGAGGTTGGCTTGGTTTTTATTCGATTTTATATTTAAAGTATGTATTTGAGATAAAAGCTTACGTCCATGTTAAATTTCAAGTTATTAATTAAATTTTTGTGGAATTTATAGAGATTTTAACGTTTTGAAAAACTGACTTTGTTGTATGTGAGGTAGGTGTGGTTCTCATTCGAATGGGTTCATTTTGGAACTTGATCTTTATTTTTTAAAGAAAAGCTCAGATATCGCAGCTTAAAAATAACGGCTGTAATTGTGTCGACAGACAACATGGTTAAATCGACTCAGGTGGTAATGCTGATCAATAATATATATACTTTTCCATACGTGCCCCGCATCCTTATGGGCGTAACATACGTCGTGACAATCTTAATACACCACTTACGCAGTTCACGTTGGGTATAAAAATACGAAAATGCATTAAGTTCCTCATACAATTTATAATGTTTTGACTTACTAAAAAAAAGTTACAGGAAAAATATAAATCAAAAGAAGAAAGAGAAAAAAAGAAAGAGAAAGAAGAATTAAAGAAATTTTTTAAAATATAAAAAGATGTATAAAGTTAAAGAAGCAACGAGAATTCAAACCTATTTTCGACTAGTTTAATACATTTTGATAAACATTAACTTACATAAACATTTATTACATACTTTAGGGTTTTGAACTCTTCAGGAAATAATTTAATTTGGGTTTTTTTATGTAGATGAAGTTCATGTGGAATTTAGTCCATGTGAGGGCTATTTCCCAAAATTAAACATTATAGAAAAGATACAAATACAGAAAGAGGCTTTACGCCAGTATTAAGCTTGAATTTTAAGCAAGTTTCAGTTTTTTGTAGAACTTAAGAGTAATTTTTAAGTTTGTAAAATAAAGTTTGTTAAATTTTTATTCAGATATAAGTATTGACATATTTAGCTAAAATTTATTCATTAAATCAGCTTGAGTTTTAATTTTGATTTTTGCAGCAAATGAAGCTTGCAACTTAATTTTTCTTATAACTTTAGTCATTACTGTAGGCTTGGCAACCCTAAAATAATTCTTTTTAGCACAAGACATTGACAAATACTCGGGCCTGTCTACCGCGATAAAGAAAGGAGAATACGTCAGCCACATATTTTTTTTTTTATTTTCATTTAATAATAGCTGAGTATTGACGCTATCATATTAAAATGTTGGCGTAGTTTCTAAAACGGTGACCAATTCTTTTTTTTGTATTTCTGATTGTTCTGTTAGCGCTCCTCCAGTGCAACGCATTAGTTAGAAAACTTATTAAATATTCAATTAACTTGTTTTTACTTTCACGACGCTGTCAATGCCGCCGATGCTTGGAACAGATCGTCGGTGTATTGTAGCTAATACTTGGCTACCGTTTTGTTCTGTCATTAAATATTTATTAAGTTATCTTGCGTTGGACAAGGATAACTGGATATAAGTTGGTTACTTGAGAACAGCTGTTGTCTCCATCTATTCTTGTTTGCGCAATGGAGCTTGTTATCTGCACATGCAGCCCTACTTTGTGCGGCCAGAACATGGCCCATTGTTGCCGTAGTAATAATGGTGATGATGGTATGGTGCTAGCTCTGGTGTTGGTGGTGGTGTTGTTTTTCTGTATCTAACTTGGTCTCTATCTTGTTCTCGCTTTGGCACTTAATAATGTTGTTTTGTTACTCTGTGCGGCCTCGTCACACTCAGGCAGGTGGTGGTGTGCGTTATGAAATTGTTGTTGCTCGTCTGCGCCATCAATGCCATGAGCCGGTCCCGGTACCGTCGACATCGGTTGACGTTAAATGCGCCACGCTTTTTTGTGTGCTCGATTCTTCGTTCGGTTGCCTTTGGAGATTTTTTTTCGAGGTCGTTTGGCATTACCACCGTCACATTTGGAAAACAAAAAGATTACCACAAAGCAGATGGAAGAAAACCGCATGTTTTCTGAAGATGAAGATGAGATTTTAACACTTACATTGATTGCTGCCTTTTTGGCTGGCCCTTTTATGTTGATAGGAAAGAAGTTGGGAAGAAGGTTCATCTAATTTTGTTATAACCAAAACTTGTTTAAATAATTTACCAACTTGCTCTGTTCTCTTCTTTTGAATGCTCTCTTAAAATTGACTTCTGCGCATTAATCGTCCTTTATATATGAATATTTAATCAGTATTTTCCATAAAAGAATTGGTAATAAGCAAAAAAAAAAAAACATAATATATTGACCTTGTGTTGAAAATTTGGCTATTTTCACACTTTGATCAATTTCACTCATCTGCGACTAGTAACTTAAGCAGAGATGTCAAATGATACAATTGGTTACTACGCTGCGATAGTGTTGTTGTTTTTGTTTTGTTGTTATCTTTTCGTCACATGCGAAAAAATATGTATAAATAAAAGTATTCATATAGACGACTATGAACTGAACCTTGGGTTTGTGGTCACATGTACATGCAAAAAAAAAACAAAAAACAACAAATAACTTGCATTACCACAGACAGACAAAGAGTTATTGAAAAATGCATTTAGTTGAAATATTAATCAATAGCTTTTTTTTTAAGGGCATTATTTAATGTAGACAAATACTCTCAATCAATCAAATCAATAAATTCAATGATTTAAAATAAATAGTACTTGCAATATTTGGATCAAAATTTGAGACAGTTTTAATTTTATTGAAATATTTTCAATATAGAAAACCGATTTATGGTATAAACATTCTTGATATGCCGAATTTTTTTAGTTTATTTCTAGACTTGTTTAGCGCAATCACAGCGACACGATTTTCTTTTCGTTCCACTCCATATTAACGCGGTGAAATTCTAAACCAAACTGAAATAAATTAAATTTGCAATGAGATATTTTTACAACAAAAATCATAACAATAAATTATTATGATGAACAGATTCATGGTGAAATATTTAGGGAGCTGATATCTGCATTCAAAAGAAACAAAAAAAAAGCTTTTAATAATAGAGTGGAATTATTTTGTCAGAAGTGAAAATATCCTGGCACGATAACGTACAACAAAATGTGATAAAACATCACTTGCCTGAGCGGCAGATCTCAAATTTCTTCGGACTGTTCTTAGCTTTAATTCCTTTTAAACAAATATCCCTAAAGCACATGCCTTAGATTGGTGATATTCGTAAAAATATTTGTTTACTTTTCATATTTTCCTTTAGCATTAGTATACAATAAATACAATATTCCTATGTTTGGTATACATTTTGGAAGAAAAAAAAAAACACAAAAAAACAAAACAAATTGGCCATTTCAGCCCTTGAAAGGACTTTGACCGAGCTTCTTATGATCAATTGTGTTGTGTGTGTTATTAAATGTTTGCACACAATTGACCGAGAACTGGACCTACATGTTTTATGCCGACTCCGAACGGCTAAAGTTGATGTTCTCAAGAAGCTTTACATGGCATTGTTTACTCTCTGAGGTTTGCCATTGTCTGCAGAGAGGTGGTGACCGATAAGAAAAATTTTTTATTGTAAAAACTTTTCGCCGCGGCTGGGGATCGAACCCGGGCTCCGAACATGCTAGGCCACACACTGTACCTGCATGTCACGGTCACCACATACATTTTGGAACACTCTTGTAAAAATTTTGCCAAAACTAATTTAGGTTTTTAGGTAAGGATTTTCGCAAAAAAAGGATACTAACGTCATAACATCAAAGCAAAAACATTTACCAACGTCATAACATCAAAGCGTTTTTTTTTGATTTTAAAAAAAATCCTTTACATGACTCTTAAAAAGTATTATAAGTATATGAGCCTCAAGTTTCTTACGTGTGACTCTTAAAATAATAATTTATATGATTTCTAAGAAACTTAATTGTGATGCTCTAAAAAATCCTTTATAAGAATCTTAAAGTAGTATTAAATATGAGTCTTAAAACCATCTTTTTATGAGTAAAATAAAAAAAAAACAAAACAGTCATTGTTATGAATCATACATTGGAGCTCAAGACTTTTTCTTAACGCATTATGACCATAAAAACCCATATATATGAGTCTTAAAAGTCTATTAAGAGTCATAATGTTTACTGGTTAATTTAATCACGATCAAAATTAAATAATAAAAATATAACTCAAATGTAGGTACTCATAAAGTTTTTTACCTTCAATTTCATGTACATAAATTCAGTGTGTTGAGAATTTTTCAAGTAAAAATTATTTTTTATTCATTGAATAGAAAAGTCCTATGAAATATATATGGCTCGACTATTAATTTGTAGAGGCTGGGGAAGCTTGAGGGTACATTTTTTGGTCTATAACTTCATGTGAGCCCACAACTGTAAAAGCAAAAGCTCAAATTTGTTTCCTACAGATATCATATATGTTCTAAATTAGCTAACCATAATCCACTTGTTATCCGCTGTTGTTTTAACTGTGTGTCCTAAATAATTTAATTCCAGCGTAATTCTTCCCACTGATTTGTCGCCTGATCTTTGGCACAAATACCCTCCTTCAGTGACACAAACTGCGGTTTGTTGCTCATTACCTAAAAGCTGCATAAGATTAAGAAAAAAAAAAAAAACAGAGAAACCAACCAACTTGAGAACCTCCTCCTTTTTGAAGTCGGTTAAAAACAGTTCAAAATTAGTTTTTAACTGTCAAAACGCAAGAAATAATCACAAAATACCAACATTTTTAAAAATTTTTCTCAGCCGGCCACACCACATCGAAAGTAAAATGCCATTTTACTGAAAATTCAATGAACAATTAAAACAAAAAATTTAAACAATGTTGTACTGCTAAGAATTTGATATTCGATATTCGTTAATCGAATGTTAAAAGCAGTTCATAAGGGTTTTAATCTAATAAAATTTTAGTTCTAAGATTGATGAATTGGCCATTAGGCAAAGCTTGCTACGAGACCTTTGAGTGCATCACTAAGTATGTCGCAAATTTATCTTATCGTCGATCACTAAACAAAGTTTTAGATTTCTATATCGGTCAAACAAACAAATAGAAAATGAGTATAATTAATATTGTCTGTCTATTCGTTATTTATTTCGTCACTTCCTACAAAAGGTTGCTGACTTCAGTGTTACAATTTTTGTTTTTTTTTTTTTGCAAAAAATATTCAAATTTAAATATCAAATGATTGCAATCTCATTAGTACATTAATTAATGTAATCATTAACAGCTCTGTTAACTAATATATATTAGCAGTTTTGCAAATAATCAACTATTTATACATAAGCAAATAGTTATAATAGTGTTTCTTGTATATTTTAGAGCTATTAGAGCAACCTTAGCCCCGCAGTGTTGTATATTCTGACTCAGCCAACTAAAAAAACAACAAAAGTTGTTAATGTCTTGACTGACTGACTAACTAACTAACTAACTGCACACCACCTCACTAACCCAAACTTTTCCTAAGTATAACACAAAATTTGCTTTTTTCTCTTCTCTTCTCGTTCACCACATGTTGTAGGAATTGAGTGCAATATAAATACAAAATTAAATATGAATCATTCGCACAAATTGATTTGTTTGAACATTTTTCTTTTAGCACATTTTTTTTTGGTTCTTCCATGCTTTGCGTGTTGGAAGTCTTCATTTTTGTATTCGCAAAACTTTTAACTATGATTAAATTATTTTGACTAAAATATTCATTAAGCCAAGCAACCACATAAGCAAAATGATGCCGGTTTTATTTTGTTGTATTGTTAGGTTCTTACCGGGCACTAAAATTGCTTACTGCTGTCACGCCTAACTTAAACGGGTTGTGTGCACAGCATAGCTGTACTTATTATTATTATGTATTATTTATAACTAAACTTCAGTAGTTTTTTTTTTTAGCTTTTTCTATTATTAAATAAAATTAGTTTGAAAATAATTGCAAATTTGACTAATTAAACTTATTAAACCTTAGATAATTAAGACTACCAACTATGTATAGAAATATAAGGACGATGAAATGAATGTACAGCTGTGTTCGAAGAAATAAAAGTTTTTCTTTTTTATAATCAAACAAAAACGTTATTTATGCTGTTTTACGGAAATATATTTTTTCTGCATGCATATTTTATAAGAATCAATAACTAAGATCAGCTCAAAATATGTCTGAATAATTATGCCAACTACAAATCTTTTATAATTTTATACATTTTTTTTATTGAGCAGGACAAATTAAAAAATTTCACAAAAATTTTATTCTTCAAGTTTTTTATAGACTTATTTAAGGTATTTAGGCATGTTTGTTTTATCTGGGAAGTTTTTCAAGCTCAAACTGCAACTTCCTTCGGTTTTAGAATTTTGGCCATGAAACGTTAAGCTTGTGCGACAACTAACATTTTCAGATATTGGCAAATACTTCTGAGTAAGTGCAACACCTCTCTCAGCTAAGTCATTAGGCATTTTTAAAATAGTCTTTTGGTTTCATTGACGCATTAAACGTTATCTTCTCAAAGCCTTTTAAAAAACTTTGAAGAATTTTCGGCATAAAAATTACTTATTTTTAAGTTTTTCATATCTAAATCAGGAAATCTATTTTAAAAAAAATAGTTAAACTAGCAATTTCGATTTTCTTTTTGACGAACAGTTGATTTTAATATTCTCTGCCATAACCTTTTCAGTCATTTGACTGTTTTCTTGGGCTCGCACATAAGCATCAAGCAGTCCAAGACCCGCCAACTGTTCATTTAAGTATCAAGTGCCCCAAGTGTCATGAACGTTGTTAGACTGTCATATTAGATATGCTTTTGTAGATCGCTGTAACATAATAATAATAAAATTCTGAGCTAATAAAATTCTGCGTGGTGTAGTTCCGCCAATAAAGTTTAGTGTAGGTTCAAGTATTTCTTGCAGTCTTCCTGAAACGGGGTTGGTCTTCCTGAAACGTCAACCAACAGTACGAAATGATCATATCAGTATTCTATTAAAATAAAACAACAACTAACATTATGTTAGACAAATCCATTATTTCGGTTGACTTTTCTCCTAAAGGTAAAGTATTATGTTCATCACCAATTCCATGGTTTGCTGTTGAGCGGTAAGCGATTTACATTTGGAATAAAATTTCTTAAGTTTAGTCATTACACGAGTTTTTGCTTGAATAGGAATACATACCTAAGCCCAAACCTACATTACATCTAGAGTACTCTTTTGGCTGAGATCCATTCCAGTAGCGATCAGAACTAAGTTAGAAGAAAGTCGTGCTCGTCATAACTTATTATCCGCCTACATATCATACACAAATACTCTGGAAGTGATTTTTTTTTCCGATTCTGAATACAATTTTGTAATTATGATCAAAATAACATAAACACCTTTCTTTGTTGGATACCCGGACATAGAAACTTTTCAGGAAACTGAAAAGCAGATGAACTCACTCGAACTGGTACTACCAACATTTCTGTGTCGACAAGGAATAACAGCTAAACTGATTTTCAATATTTCAGGAGAGCATTATTAAAATTTAAATTGCTACCTAATATAAGGGCACCCTGACTTTTGCTGTTTAGATTTGAAAGCCTCAAATATTTAATTTTCAAGTTACAACCATAAAAATGTGAGTACTAGTGTTTTTTTAGTTGCGAAAAATCGCAATGAAAGTAAGTACCTCAGTTTGACCTAACTCGACTTTAGCGGTTATTCCTTGTCGACACAGATTTTATCAACAGAAAAGGAAATACATACCTGCTTGTTTTACCCCTCACCACATGCAAATTACTCACACATGAGCTATCTCTTTAAAGAACCAACATTAGGTGCTCTACGGGAAGCACATGTGAAACGGTGCGTCAGGTTTGGTCAATCTTGAACCTAAAGCGCTCAAAAGAACTTATTTCCTTTAGACGGGAAGGATCAAATTAATACTGTTGTCGGTTTCCTAACCGGACACTGCTTAATTGAAAACTATGCCCGAAGATTAAATATCCTCCATATAAGAGGAGGAGGAAGAATCTACAACATTCTACAATCTGAAATCTGAATCTATAATTGAAAACTATGCCCGAAGATTAAATATCCTCCATATTAGAGGAGGAGGTGGAATCTACAACACATCTTCTCTGCATATGCTGGCCAAACACCGTCACATTTTCTTACGTAACTGATTTTATAGTGATAGACGGTCTCTCAGAATCTTCAGTCTACAGACTACAGACTACTAAGCTTTGTTAATAGCTCCAACTGGTTCAGATAGAGTAGGTAAATAAACAATCTCTAGTATCACAAAAGGCCTATTTGGCCTATGTGTGTTTCATAAGAGACAGACGCGTCAACGTAACCTAGCCTAGTGTAAGAGACTGTCATCGTCCGTAACGACAGGAATGATAAAGCGGACTGTAGCCAAACAGGGAGCAGAATCTCTGAAAAAAAAATGCCATGCACAGAACCGGAACCATACTATGGTGTTGGTAAGAATCTTATCAAGCAGCACGTCTAAACGCCCTCATACAAATTGAAGTTCCTTATTAACATGCGATAAAACGACCTAAGGGCGATGACTGAAATTATAACTGAACACTAGAACACCTCAAAATGAAAAGGTGTTCCTTTTTCGTTCCACTAGTATTTTCTTATAGAATGAGGTTAAAAAATAAAATCTGCATCAAAAGATTGGTGTCGTTAGTGGAAAATTGCCACCCGGTTTTCATTAAAAGCATCAAAAACGGGCTGAAAATGGCTTGAAAATAGCGCAAGAAGCGTTTCCCCTGTAACTTTATTAAAAAATTGTGAAGGTTCTTAATTTTTTTTCTTCAGACAGACAATTTATCACGTAAGACTCACCTCGGCTGTGGTGGAACGTCTACGTCGAAACAACGCTTGTTATAATTTTACTTCTATGGAGGTTGCATTTGATCCACGAAAATGTTTTCAAGTATATTTTTCGGTGAAAATTTGTATATATAATTTGTTGTATTATTTGAATAGATCTTGTGTATCTATTATCGAACTTATTGGGGAAATAGCTTTATATAAGTTTTCTTTTAACTTAGCACACACTGCATTAACCGCTTTATAATAATTTAATTTTTTTTTTTCATTATTGTAGAAATGGTTGAGGCCATGAAGAAAGTCGCATCCATGGATGTTGAACTTACCGTCGAAGAGAGGAATCTGCTTTCGGTTGCCTACAAAAATGTTATTGGAGCAAGACGTGCCTCGTGGCGTATAATCACTTCAATCGAACAGAAGGAAGAAAATAAGGGTGCCGAAGAAAAGTTAGAAATGATCAAAACCTATCGCGGACAGGTGGAGAAGGAACTGCGCGACATCTGTTCGGACATTTTAAATGTATTGGAGAAGCATCTCATTCCATGCGCCACCACAGGCGAAAGCAAAGTATTTTACTATAAGATGAAGGGTGATTATCACCGTTACTTGGCCGAATTCGCCACCGGTTCGGATCGTAAGGATGCTGCTGAGAATTCGCTGATTGCTTATAAGGCTGCCAGTGATATCGCCATGAACGATCTGCCACCAACACACCCCATACGTTTGGGTTTGGCACTGAACTTTTCGGTATGTTTTTATAATCGAATGCATAAAAACAAACAAATATGTTATTTATCGTCAATTATCCTACATATTTTATAGGTATTCTACTATGAAATTCTGAACTCGCCAGACCGTGCCTGCCGGCTAGCGAAAGCAGCATTTGACGATGCCATCGCCGAGTTAGACACGTTGAGCGAGGAAAGCTATAAAGACTCCACACTCATCATGCAGCTGCTGAGGGATAACCTTACATTATGGACGTCTGATATGCAGGCAGATGGTATGTATTCTATTCTTCCCATATTTTCTTATATATGAATTTGTTTAAATAATTTAATTTTTTACTTTATAACTTTAGGCGACGGCGAACAGAAAGAGCAAATTCAAGATGTTGAAGATCAGGATGTGTCGTAATTTAAGTAATCCCCATCCATTTTCCTTAATCAACACCTCCAGCAACAAACACAACAAAACACTTTTCTTTCAAAACAACCACAACAACAACAACAGAAACTCTCCCATTAAATGTGTGAAAATTCTTTGCATTAAAACCATAAATATATATTAATAATAATAATAATATTTAAAGAAATATAATAAAATACATCAGAATAAAACTTAAAATCCACACAAACACACACACAAGCAAAACTTTAATTTTAAGGAATCTATTGAAATAAAATTTATTAAAACGAAAACAAAACAAAATCCAGAGAAAGCAGAAATAATAATAATATTTAACTTTAAACATAAGAAATATAAATTTTAAGTGTATTGTTTCGTCTTTGTATCAAAAACTCTTGAGAAATAAACAACAACCAAATTCCCCCAATAACAAAACAAAAACAAAAGTCAACTTGTGCAACATTACATTTCAAAATAAAATTGAAAACAAGTTATTAAACAACAAAAATAATTCGGCTGAACTACATATTTCATTAATAACATTACATTTTCTTGAAAAAAAAACCAACAAAGAAATAATATATAAATTAAACTTAACGCATGCGCGTTGAAAATCAATATTCATCGGATTTTTTTTACTTATATTTTACTATTAAAGTAAACTCTTTTTCGAAAATCATAAAAATTTCTATTAATATAGAATATTAATTTATTTGAAAGAATAATGAATGAATGCTTATACAGAGAACACATTAACTGTTTATGTATGTATTTTAACTGATATGTACTCGAATGTAGTGATTATTTTCTTTATATGCCACCGATCGATGAGAATGGAGCGGTTAAGAAAAAGAAAACAAAGAAAGCAGAAAACTTCTTGTAGTTTGAATTTAATTCAAAACAAAAAAAAAATCATTTGGATGATGATTGATGATGATCGCTTCTATCTTTAATTCGGTTGCACTTTAAGAGAATTTTTTTTTTAAGGTAAATATAAATAAAAAATTGCTAATAGTTATTCTTACACGAAAACAAACAACAACACAGTAAGATCCTTGCGATGCTACACAACAAAAAATTCATATTAATAAAATTTCATTAGAAAAATGAAAAAATTTAAGCATTTGGTATTTGCTATTTTGATTTTGCAATGGTAGTGGGGATAAAATATTAAGGGATAAAATAATTTTTGCTAAAAAATGTTCTAATCAGCTCAAAGTAGGTTGAATTTTTGTAATCAACAATTGTTATGTTGTTGACTTCTTTGCTTTTTTAAATAAGTTAAATATTGGTCAGTTGAAGAAATTCCATATTGACTGTTGTTCATCAGGAATAAATTCAGTCATGCGCATTCATTCACGAGTTGAAATTGGGACCAAGGCTTAACAGAAAAGAGTTAATGATTAACAAAAAATTTAGTTTTGTGATTTCAAGACGTTTTGAGACGAAAAGGAATTTGGCAATAGTTTAAGTCACTTCGTTAGTTTATCTCAGAAATTTTTTCATTAGATCATATTTTGCGGCTGATGTAATCAGTTTGCCATATTGCGAGAGTATTTATATACATTTTGAACTACTAATTTTGAGCTCTTAATGTGGTTTATTTATACAGAAGTGACTTACGAAAGACGGTATACAAAGAGCAAAGTACAAGCAGACTTGATAGCTATTTTGTTGGTCACTTGAATTTTGTATGGTCGAGTCAACTTTGTTATGTCATATCGTAAAATGCCAAAAAGTATTTGTTTAAAAAATTGGAAGGCATAAAAAGCCTTAGTGCATATTTCCTAAGGATTTTTTAACTTAAAAAAATTTTAATAATATAGACAAACTTTTTAATTTTGCCGTTTTAAATACTGAATGGCATAATAATTTATTCTTAATAGGTTCAGTATTCAGATTCGTATTAGGAAATTTCGTGAACATTACGTTCGAATTTCTCTTATGAAGAGTTTCGAAATTTAACCGTTTTTCATTCCTAATTTTTGTATTTTTTTTTTTAATAGATCACTTAAAAAACAATAAAAGTTAGAAGAAAAGTTTGTTTATATAAAATGCAAGTCTTGAGGCATACACTCATGTACACATGCAAAATTTGTTGGTTTCATGTAACATTTTCGATGACTTTGCGTCTTGAGAACATGAACATAACTCGTTCAGAGTCTGCATCGTAATATATAAAATGAAAGTGTCGTGCTACGCACCTAATATCGCTCAAACTTTTTATTCTTGCTATTACAGTGCTTTTATTATATGAAAAATGTTCCGCCTGAAAGTATGCACACAAAATATATTTTATATTTTAAGTCGTGCACGGCACCTAATATCACTTAAACTGTAATAAGGATATTACTCGACTTTTCAAAATTAACGTAAAAAAGGTTCACCCTGAAAGTATGCACAGCAAATTATTTGATACTTATAAGTGACGACCTTGATTCCAATCAGTCATAGGATGAAATTGTATTTAATAACAACAGAACTGATCATAAGAAGCTCCGTGTTCTAAATGTTCTAAGGGTCAAAATCGAACTCCAGAATAGGGTTAATATTTTTGTGGCGAAAAATATTGCTCCCATATAATATGTTTGCGGAAAATTTTCATTGATTTTAAATAATTCCAGGGAACAATTAAAAATTCGGGGAACAACTTTTTTAAAACAATCTTATAGTCTAGAATAGTAGAATATAAAAAAATTCGTTGGGATTCTTAAAGGCTACATAAGGATTGAATTGAAAAGAATATTTTGACTAGTATTCAACCAAACAAATTGAAAAAATAATTATTTCTTGGACAACCATTATAGGATATTTCAATGATTTTTTGTGCATTTATTAAATATATTTTTGAAAAATTTTAATGCTAGCGTTCTAAAGAAAAACTGGGTATGAAGTCTTGCTCTACTTGATCTTTAGTAAAGCGTACATAATAGATTTCTTTAGCAAAAATTCAATAATCCTGACACGCTGTTATACACGTTTTCATAGTCTGAATAATATATTTTTTATTTTATCAGACTATTTAGGTTCATTTTATTGACTTTTTCTAACTTGGCAAGTTTTCAAAACTTTTGTCAACTTAGCTTTTTGTATAACCTGCAAAGTTTTAAATTTAATTTCTCGTGCTAAAATTTGATTTTATTCAGTTAATTTAAAGCTAAAGTTTTCAACGTTGAAGTGAAGTTTGACAATATCCTAGGGATTGTTTTTTTTATATTTAACAAATTGAAATTCTTTAAAAGAACCTTAAAATATCAACATGTCTTAGAAATGCTATTCAAATATTTGCAGGATGAAACAAAGTTTTTACCTTTTGCGAAAACTGTTGATCAAGTTAATTTTTTTTATCAAGGTCAATTTTGTAGAAAATCTTGTTGGAATAGTGGAGAGAGTTGAGATGTGTCTACAAATTGGTTTAAGTGAAGAGTTAAGTAAACTTTTTGTATTAACATATTTTTATTGATATATTTAAACAAAAGAAACCTGTAAAAAGCAACCGTAACAAGTTACAGAAAGCTTTAAAAGACAAGCCATAACCTTCAGGTTGAGACATTTTCTTGTGATTTCAAAATCATTCTAACTTAAGCCATTGATATCGATGAGAATTTCATAGAGGTTTTATCGTTGAACTCTTTCTCAGGATAATCTTGAGACTCCGTTGGCTTTGGACCAAAATCCGTATTCCGGCGAAATTTGGTAAAATCAGCTTTAGGGTGATTCTACTAGTACTGAGACAATACACAACAGCCTGACTGCTCCGCACAGCTGCATCTTATTGTTTAATTTTTTCAACGTGTAAGCTATACAAGTCAAGACGTGCTTGTTATCAGCAGCGAATTGGGGTTAGATTTACGATCGTTCGACTCCAGACAATTCACTCAGAACGAACAGCTTGATGGTAGAGCTCATGATTTTTCACCGCCACACGCTTTTCATGTCAACTCTCACGTTGAAGAATGAATTTAACATTTAACATGAATTTAAAATTTGATGGTTAGCCCCTTAGTTTAACCCTCCGTCGGTCGGATGGTTCTGGTCAAATCTTTTCGATTTTAATTGTATTTTAAATATATTTCCAATAAAGCTATCGACTTGAAATATCTTGACTTTGAGTTTGTAATATCTTGACACGTAAATGTATAGGGCACTGGCCAGATCACATCCGACCGTCCAAACGTTATCGGAACATCTGAGTTCTTATTTTCCATTTAACAAGTTCCCAATACCTTTCTACTGATGCTCACTCTGAGCGGTTTAATTAACTTGTCAAATTTATCAAATATACGTCTGATTTTTTTTTTGCTAAAACTGCTTTGGTTAGCGAGAAGGAATACAGTTCGAATTCTTTTGGGCTCTGCACATATCTCTGATTATCTGTAAGACAATGCAAAAAGAATCAGTGATCAAAAATTAGGTTTAGGTTGGGTTAATCCAGCTGTCTCTCATTGGAGTCTCACGTTCCTAAGTGGTGACGGTTGCTGAAAGATTTTAAAAAATAATCGGAAATCCTCAAAGATGCACATGGAACTCGCAAATCTTAGGAGGGATTCTAGAGAAATTTTGACTGCATGTTTTAGTGACGATAACGTTGGTGAGCCTAAGTGTTTAAGTCTCCTGGTTTCTTGCACTTCCTGCAGTTGTTATCCGTGATAATACCAAGCTTTTCACGTGGGCCGCCACACCATGCAGTGACCTGTGAGGATACCCATTAGTGTTCTGCTATCCTTTGGGAGCGTGGCAGTATAAACGAAGTCCGTTTTCCATATCCTAAATCACACAGGATTCGAGGTCTTGCATGTTCCCGGATCATTCCATATTTGATGTACTGCTTGCTTGGCTCTAGTTTCGAGGTTTTTGTAGAATTCCTGTAGTGGGCTACGTGTCCTAAGAGTTCTGATTTCAGCCCGGCAGCTTACTTTGCCATCTCGTTTCCTTCAATGAAGTGCTCAATGCATGTTGTGCATCTTTGCTTGCTAGGACATTTCTGGACTCTGGAATTTGGTTCTAGGAATCTTGATGTTTTGGGTTCGAGAGTTGTGCGGGGGATCATGTAGTTTGTGCTACTAATTGAATCAACAACTTTGTTTGCGGATGTTGTCAAGCTTTGAGTTTTGCGTGTATGTCCAGAGAATCCAAACATAGAATGGTGTTAAGAGCTTTCGTTGGAGTTGACTTAGCGCAACCGTTAGGCATAGCGCAGCCTGCCGTTGCATTTTTTTCCAAGTGTTTGAGATATACGTTGGCTTATCCACAGTCAGTGGATGACTATGTAGAGTAGAATTAGACGAACTACCGTTGCGTAGATCTATTGCATCAGAGAACATGAAAGCCCCCAAGTGCTGCCCAGCATCTTCTCAGATGCGTATAGGACATTTATAGCTTTCCTCTCCCAACCGTCGACATTGAGTCTCCACGACAGTGCTGTCAAGTGCAACTCCTCGATATTTCGCATAAGTTTCGGGATGATTCGAGTGTCGTTATTTCTTTAAACTTCAGTACAGCCTGAAAATGTACTCTAAGAAGTACATTTGGGGATTCATGACTGCTTTCCGTTCATTAATCTTTGTCTTTCCTTTGTCTGAATGAAGGCTGTTTTGAGAGCAGCTTCCAGACCACTGTTGGTCCTTAGTTTTCTTAATGTCCGAGCTGAAGTTTTTCTATGAGAATCTTTTTGCTCGGCGTACATTGCTTTTGAAAAGTTTGAGCCTGCATTTATATCAGCCCTATTTCTTCTTTATTAGCTAATTTAGTTAGTTTGAAGAAATCTTTTGGGTCACATTTTTGCTTTACAAGATAGGATTCTTTCATGGCGGTCTGATCTTCCGCTACGTTCGCGTGGGTCTATAAGAAGAGTGACAGGCTTTTATTAATTGGTCTAACAGTATCTTCAGACGGACCTTCAATGTCGGCAAGTCGTTGAAAACTTGATTTCATAGTAGGTATGAGAGATTTTCTGCCTGGGCTGTCCCCTAAGGAAAAATTAGGTTATAAAATAGTTTGTTTATAATATTAAAAGTATTTATACTCGAAAATCAGTTTCATTGCCATCAAAGTATCTCCGGTCCGATACAATACGCACGCCAACGTTTTATTTTTTTTAATTTTATGAAGTGCTCAATGCATGTTGTGCATCTTTACTCATGTTATAACTCATGTTTTATTTTATTATCGGAACAGTCTGAAAAGTTAGTTTTCTAGAATAGCTTTCAATATATTCTCTGATTCGACTTTTATCTTAATCGTCATTTCAAATTTAAATTTTTGTATGTTGGAGGCAAAAACATGCTTTAAATAGTTTTTAAAATGTTGCTCCAAATGTGCACACAACATCATTCCGAACCGTCAATTGACGATTTTCGAGCACAAAATCTTTCATTTGCTTAACGTAACTTTCATCGGTAGATATATCGCCAGGGAATATGTTCTCGACCTTCGTTGAATATGTGTTGTAAATATTTTTGCGACGAAGCCTCTTCCACAGAGGCCTTCTGCAACATTCTCATTGTTTTTATGACGGACAGTTCATTCCGCAGACAAAATTTAATGCAATGCTTTGCTCTTAAAAATCAAACTAAGCCAATACCGAGATGTTTCAACGTCCTCAATATTTCCACAGCTGATCATTCGTTCCGAAACAAAGTTCAATGCAGCTTCTTTGTTAAACAAAGTCTGATAAAATAAAAATAAAAATTGTATCACCTACTTTTTTGTGTTTACAAAAGCACGAGTATTTCTGCAGGTAATCAATGTATTGACTTGAACCACTGCATATAGGTTTTATATCAAGCACTATCAACCTAAAAATAAATCAATTTATGCATTTATGCTATAAAAATTATAACTATTATAGTACCTGCTATTTTCAATTGAGATTTCTCGTTGGAGTTTTACAGATTTTACCTCGGTAGTCTTATTGACATTCCCATCTGAATTTTTTTGTACATAGCATGAGTTCTTCTTTTCCTAAAGCTCTGCTGCATATTATATTGCAGATCTCTGTTTTTGCTAGATATTCAAGTTCTTTTTTTAAGTTGTTTGTTGGGGAAAATGTGATTTGTGTAATATCGAGCTTTGAAATTCGCACATTGACATAAAAACGCTGCGACTAAGAGTGGCTTTTTAAACTTTGAATTTGTCATTTCAACACTTTTATAAACATAGTTTTTTTGTTTAATTGGGATTCATCTTAAAACACACGCAACACAGACTCAAATTTAGGCTACATATAAATAACAATTATTACATATATATTTTTACATATTACAACCAAGCAAAAATAAAATATATTTAATAAAATTAAGATCCTCAAATATATATTGCATTTAATTAGTAGAAAGTGTTTAAATAAAACCAAAAAATTATCAATCAACAACTACTAAAGTGAGATTCATTTGGCGCAAGCAAAATTAAAAATAGTATATAGTACATAATAAAATACTTAAATAAAAAAAAAATGTTCAAAACGAGCAAGAAGTTGTATTATATATATATATATATATATATATTTTCATGTCTTGACGAATGTTTCACAACAGGGTAGCTGTGTAGCTAGCAAGAGCAGAAAACAAACATTCACAACAAAATTATAAATGCATTATTATGGAACATTTAATGTTTACAAATAACGATTTTGATGATAAATTGAAACAAATTTTTAGTTTATTTATTTTGTTAGTTTGTTTTTGAAAAAAAAACACAAATTCACACGCACAAAAACTCAACACTAAACATTTATTAAAACCACAAAAAAACCAAAAACAAAAATATAAACATAAAGCATGCTCATCAAAACAAAAGCTTTGCAGCAATTGCTTTGTTATGGCAAGCGCAAAATTCGCTTCCCTCGAAAAATGTGACAACAACAGCAACAACTTAAAAAGAAAATTTACTAAAATTTTAATAAATTACTTGATAAAAACTAGTGGGGATAAGTAAAAAATTAAATGAACATTTTTTTAATGCCAATAAAGACCCTAAAAACGCAACTGATCTTGTTTAATTTAATTACTTATATTTATATTTAATATTTTAATTTAATATTGGCTTTTATCATTGCTAAATAATATAATTTTGTTTATTTAAATGCGTTCTGAATGCGGCTTCCAAATTTTGTCACACTACTTGCTGCGCATGTGCTGCAGCAGCGCCGCCAGACTCTGAGCGCGATGATCGCTGTTTACTTTACAAATGCTGTCGTAAATTTCTTCTACCGTTTTGAGTGTTTTTGGCTAAAATAATTTATCTCTATAAAAAACTAAATTAACAAATTTTAAATTTAACTTACAATTAATTTTATATCGATTTGCTTTTCGTGCTTAAGTGCTAGTAGCCAGAGGTTAAGTGCTAGCTGGAATGTCGCCTCTTTGCTGAGATCGGCATAGCGTACAATGCGAAGGAATATTTCTAGTGAGAGTGTGGCCTGAGAGCGCATTTGATTTGCAACGCCCAAAGATTTTAGCTGACTCAGTATCTGATCAACTACCTGAGCGCATAAATTATCTATTTCGGCCAGAAATTTGGGATCGTGTCCATAGAGCTCATCATTAGACACAACTGTTGGCATATTTATAAATATTGGCAGCAAAATTTTATGTTGAACATCTACACATGCATTAACTCACCATTAGGTATGTGATATGGAAATACTTCCAGACTTTGTACATACAGCATGTCTAGCGCATGCAGATAAATTTTAATGGGTCCAGTACTGTACAAATCAAATGGAAAGCGTTTCAATACATCCAACAGCAAACGCAGTAAGTATAAAACGCCTTGCTCGGGGCTATCCTGCATATTAAATAATAAATATTTAAATATATGTTACTTAATATAGCTTAAAACAACACACCGGTATAACCACTAGCGTTGCCAGCATATTGCATAAATAGTCCACTAAATACGACTCAGTATTGCGTAGTTTACCTTCAACTTCAATGCTGCGTGGCAATTCCGAGACCAACTGCAGTGCCGCCTCAAAACATGCATCAGCTAAGCGAGCAAATATTTAACACGCAATTACTATGAAATTACAATCCTTACCTTGTCCCAAGCACAAATTTAATAGAGCCACTTGGCCACTTAACAAATACAAATCCATTTGCACCTGCACCGATGCAATGCTGGGTATTGTTATAAAGCAATTGGCTATGCAGGCTCTGACAAAAGTAGCCGTTTTTCTAGTATGCTGTCCATTTACAATGCGCAACGTTTCAATGGCCAACTTATTGACGCAATGCACCAAGGTAGCATGCACTGCATCGAGATTTGCAAAATTGCCACGCGCCTCAACATAGAAAGCCAACTGTTGCTCAAAATCACGTCCAAAGTTGACCTTGCGTATAAAGTTGCTGATGAGCTGACTTATCTGACGACGTTCATCTTCGCCAGTCAGAGCACTTTAAGCAATAAATAAAAAGGTTGCATTCTTATAAAATTTGTGTTTGCTATTTGTTTTTTTTAAGCTTACGTAACGGAGTCATTCAGCACTTTGCCAATGTACATTAGAGCATTTGTTACCACCGCATCGGATACGCCGCTATTGTTGCAATTTTCCGTCTTGCGTTTATACGTATTCAATATGTTTTTGCACACCTCAATGCGTATGGATTCCTTGTGAAAGAGATCAACAACTGGCAAAAAGTTCTCCTGCATATATAAGCACAAAATATAATTAGAATACTCTGAAACAGCATTACTACTTTATTGTATTTGTTAAACCTGTATTAAAAGCTGTTCCATATCCTGAAAGTTGCTTACAATTTTGGCTAGAATTGCCTGCAACTGGGTATAATGTTTCTCATAGGCTTTACCTTGTGTCATGCGTATATTTATTTCACCCAGCAGTCTGTTGACATCAGTTATCTAAAAAGATGAGTTAATTATAATTTTCATTATAAATTTAAAGAAACTCGATAGTTATTATAATAATTTAACTTAAAAGAGGAGCTGGGCTCGAATCTCGGCTGGAAATCAAATTGAAAAACATATTTTTTTACATTTTTTTATTTAAATCATACAAAAGGTTTTTCTTTTTCTGAGCTTTTATGGAAGGGCCATATGGAAGGGCATTTTTGTGTGGCTTAAAGTGTAGATTATTTTGACAGATCAATTTGAGTTCTCTGGCAAAATTCCGCAATTAGAGAAAGAGTTACTAGGAGAAAGATTTTGAGCTGCGTAGCTGAGCTCTGTGATACAAACGGGTACATATCACATGTTGTCGTAGTTGGAAAAAATTTTAATTCAGGATTTATGGTGGGCAGGAACGGGTTGGGATGATAATTTTGGAAGGAAATTATTTTATTAGAAAGATTTAGAATTGACAGATGGATAGGTACGACGAAAGGTGTTGTTATGCATATGCAGGGGTTTTCTGATACTTCATTAACTGCTTATGGTGCTGTGGTCTATATTCGGACGGAATATTCAAATGCGAAGATGACATTAAAACCATTCCTCCTTTACATATTCTTACTGTGCCGAGACTAGAATTGGTTATAAGCTGATATAAAGCGATCAATGGATTGGCCAATAGCACACTATAATTTATGAACATATTCAAGCATAGTTTTGCATTAGATAAGAAAGGCAACTTATAGCCTGAAAATGTATGTGGCTAATCGAGTAGCTCCTCTTCAGGAGAATTTATATGTAAAATATTGGCACCATGTCAGTACTAAAGAGAATCCAGCTGATTTATTAACGCGCGACTTGTAACCATCAGAACTCAAAGAGAATAGTTTGTGGCCTATAGCCACAGTTGGCTTGAGCTCGATAAATCCAATTGGTCCAAAGACAGGCTCATAAACTGTAAGCCATCAGAGTAGAAAGAAGAGATGAGAGTATACACAGTTGTAAGGTTTCAGCCAATGCTTGGTCCCCATATTTAAAGGATTGAGGAAAGAGTGTCTTTGTTGGTACGACCATAGGATTGTACGTTAGGAAGAACAGTTCATAAGCAAGACAAGATAAATATTATCTTGTCAGAGAAGTTAGACAGTAGTTATTGTATGAACATTTATTAGCCCTTCTTTCACAGACAGAAACGATATTAAACTAGCGACCTTCAATTAGCGATGATCCAGAAGACATACAGGTTTTGATCCCAGGTTACTTTTTGAAAGGAGAGCCATTGGTTCTGCCTTTACCTATGGACACAACACAGTCATCTTCTTCCGTTCTTCCGTGAGGCTGTACAAAAAACGCAGGCGATGCTGAGGCATTTCTGGGATATATAGCAGGGAGAATATCGAACCCCATTACAAGAGATAAAGAAATGGAGAAAAGAGAAGAGTCATCTGAAGATTTGACAGTCAGTATTACTTAAAACTGGTAATTTTCACCTGTCCATTAGACAATGGAAAGAGTTGAGCAGTTGAACGTGAGTAGTGATGGAAAGGTTCGTTCAGTCTTGGTTCATTTGTTTGAATCAATTCTCGAAACAGTTTTACCAGTATCTTGGGTTGGAATGTTAGAAACCAGGTTTTTGAAAGCCTCAACGGTCTAATAGGGCGTAGGTAGAAAAGCTTTCGCCATCATGCCTTTTTGTCATAATGCTTATGCATAGAAGAAGTCATTGAGTAGTGCTCAATTTTTTTTGTTGAAATACAATTTTAAAACCACTGCTAACAACACAATTAAGCTCACGTACACAAAAAAGCTGTGAGTTTGCTAGAATATGTCAAATTTTCGAATGAGCCTGATAAAATTTATCTGGGTATTAACTTGGCTCAAGTAATGGTCTCAATCCTCGTAACAATCTATATCAATATTATTATTTTTTGTTCTCTTAAAAACAGTCCCAATGATTTCACGCCTCTTAAGGGAGTTTTAAGTCGGGCAAGTCCTTGAAAATTAAAAGTGAAAATGGTTTAATTATTTCTCAAAGTATTCTCCAAGCTGATTCAATACACTTTTGCATTCTTTTTGATCAATTTTTTAAACAGTTTTGCCCCTCTGGGGTTGATACTTCCAAAACTAAGTTGATGAAGGCTTCAACGGTCTGTTAGGGCGTAGAAAAACGCTCGCCACGCCTTTTTTTCTTAATGAGAGGTGAAAAGAAGAAATCAATGGGTGCTAAGTCGGGGTTGGAAGTCCATATAATATGAATATTATTTTTTTTATTTCTCTCAAAAAAAGTTGCAATGGTTGTTTCACGGGTCTTGAGGGTATTTTAAGTGGGGCAAGTCCGTTAATTGAAAAGAAAATGTTGGATATTTGGAAAGAACCAAAGATTTCAACATCATTTTTAATCTACTTAAGGCTTAGTAAAAAGTTTTTGAAGTGAAACCTCTTTGGCGGCGAGTGAAATTTCAAGGTCTTATTCGTGACGCTAGGCTAACATTTTCAATTCATATGAAATTTTAAAAAAATTATTGTCGCTGCCGAGAATTGAACCCCGAACATCGTTGCTTTAGAGTCGGAATCTATACCATTACGCCATGTACGCACATGAAAATCATCAAACAAAATGTAATTAAAACTGAACGCGTAACATACTGAAAATAACATAATCAACATTAACATTACATTATTAACATAACCGTAATATTAATTTTCATCCTACAAGTATGCACGGGAAAAATAGAAAAATAGCTAAAACAGGAGCAGAATGCGTTCGTGAATATAGAGAGCGAATTAGAGCTCTTAAGAATGCAGCCGCAGCTGGGTCTGCAACTAGTGATTACAACATCGGCTGGGTTCCAAAATGCATTTTTACGAAACATCAGTGTATTTTGGTGAATCTACAAAGAATCAATCCCCAAAAAACACACTGATGCTTTGTTAAAATGTATTTTGGAACTCAGCCATCATCTCAACAAAATTTTATAGCCAACCAAATTGATACACTCAACAATCAACGTTCGCTGCTTTACGAGGCACTCACTCAACATAGCAATTACTATGATCAGGAAGCAAAACACAATAATCAACAAGATTTGTCTCTGCTTTCGGAGGCTCCTTCAACGAGTACTATGCAAATGCAATCTAACATTCAAAAAGTGACAATGTTGAGAAGACATTCGAAAGCAACTAAAACACCAACTGAACTAAAACAAGGAACGAAAATAACTGTTATTTTACAATTTTCAAAGGAAAAAAAATTGTTGAAAGACTTTTCCAAACATACCTTTATGTTACAAATGTCCTCAACTCATTAATATTAAGTTCCTTTTAAATTTAAGACTGATTCTTTAAAAGTTAAAATTTAAGTGTTTTTTTTTTGCCTTGTATTTTTCGAGGAAAAATAAAGGTTCTTTTGACTTTTGTTTTATCTTTATTTTTTTCGGTCAAAATTATCAAGCAATTTGTGTTTTTTTTAAAGGCCGCTTGACAGATTGAACTGTTGACACCATGAGTAAAATGAGATGAAAACAATGGTATCAACATTTTTTAGTCGGTAAAATGACTTGAACAAATATAAACTACCTGATATTTTTTACCGAAAAAATAAACGGCAGAAAATAACTGTTATTTTCGACCGATAAATAAAAGTCAAAAGTAACTGTTATTTTTGCCCAAAAAACTATAAGGCTCAAAATAACTTTTATTTTTGTCGGAAAAAAAAACAAAGAGATAAAAGTTAATATGTGACACTTTCGATAAAAACCATAGCCGATACGGCCCCTGGATGCAAATATTGAATCAACAGATTATTATTCCATTTCGTATTGATTGAATTTCTTTTCAGATACTTTCTCTATTTCACGCTAAAATCTTTCTTATTTATTAACTTATTTTATCTATTTCTTACTGTTAATGAAGTTTCACTTCTGGCACGTGTACGTTGCTACACGCGAGTTTTTTATTAAAGTTTTAACAAACATCCTCAAATTTGAATAAGAGGAAGAGCGTATATCTTGGACCTTTTTACAATAAATCATACAATAAACTATTGTCTCCAAGAAATGGCCTCAATTCTTTACCTAAGAACTTTAAATCTTTGATATGTAAGTAATTATGGAATTCTAGTGTAATTATGGAGTGTAACGAAATAAATCAAACATTAATTATATCTCATATTTAATATGATTAAAAAGGAAAACATGATAATAGGTCTGTTTCCGTGAAAATTTTACATTTTTTTTACATTATTTACGAAGAACCGATTAATTTTCTACTATTTTAACGAAGGTGCAAATTAGAATAACAAAATTGCAAATTTTCGGGCCAAGGTGCACTTTGAAATATGCATTTTTAAGCGAGATATGACAGTTTAAAAATTGCATCATATACTCCATTTTCAATCTAATTTATTTCAAAAACTATAAGGGTGCAAATTATAAAATTTACATATTCTGAAGGTGCAAATTAAGCCCTTTCAAGTGGTCTATACATTTTTTTTTTTTTCGATAATTTTTGGGGCTGGGACAGAGGTGGTCCATCAAAAATGATCCAAAAAAAAAAAGTATATATACCATTCAAAAGGGCTCAATTTGCACCTTCCGAATATAAGCATTTTAGAATTTGCACCCTCGTACTTTTTGCAAAAAAAAATGTCAAAGTTTGCAAAATTCAAATGCTCATATCTCGGTAATTAATTGATATTTCGATGTGCACCTTGCGTCAATAATTTGCAACTTTACTCCTCTAATTTGCACCATTGAGAACAAGCGAAAAATACATCGAATTTTTCTGAAAATGCAAAATAAAATGTTTTAATTCGATAGCTCATTCTGCGCATGCGTCGTATAAGTGACACGCGCGCGCCGCGCATTTCACTAGGGACTTTTTTGTGATGGGGTCACAATGAAGTGTGCCTGGCGCCATTCGTTCAAATTAATTGACAAATAAAAATAAAAAAAATACACCCCCCTACGATGGTTGACATCCATGCGATTTACGTATTTTTACATTATTTACGAAGAACCGATTAATTTTCTACTATTTTAACGAAGGTGCAAATTAGAATAACAAAATTGCAAATTTTCGGGCCAAGGTGCACTTTGAAATATGCATTTTTAAGCGAGATATGACAGTTTAAAAATTCACCATTCTATTACCCGAACTTTACTCGAACTTTACTTGAAGTGCGTACGGAAACAGACCTAATGTGTAAGTGACATGTGGATATGCATGCCTTTAATATTTCGAATGAGAAGTCGCCGTCGTCACAGAAATTGGATTTCTCATATTGAATAACCTGTTCAATATTTCTGGCCCCATTTGATTTTCGAGGCAAACTCTCTCGTGGCACAGGTAAATGTATCGGACCGGAGGTACACAAAAGCTCAATTAAAAATTTTTTTCATACAAAATAACAAGTTCATAAAAGAATAAACCTTATGCAGTAGAGTTCATTCATGTACGTTGATTTTGAAAATCTGCCAAATTGCAACAGAATTAGACGCCAGCCCATTTAATTAAAGCTGGGTTGTTTTGTAAATTTGGACTTTTTTAATAATGCTAGTGTACAAAGTACGAGTGGTCACTGAAGACTGATAGACCACATCCGTACGGGTAAAAAAAGGCATGCTCATATGTTAAGAATGCTTTTCAGTGTTTCTAAGTGTAACTAAGATACATGGAATTCCAACATAAAACAATAAAAACTTACCGTAAAATATTCCGCTATAAATTGTGCCCATGTTTCGATGCAACCAATATATTCTGTAGGATCTGTAAATGTGTTAATCGTTCTAAATGCAGCATTAAGGAAACCGTTGCGATGTTCCTGCACTGGTGGACAAATAGTGACACAACTGCCCAGCGCACGAAAGAGTTGAGCCTTAGAAATGCCTTCTGTGCTGGAGTTTGCAAGTATTTCAACGAATTCTAACGCATTGGCAGCAATAAATTCTGGCTTGAAAGCATTAAGTATAGAGATCAAAAGCGGTCCACTGCAATTAAGCAATGAAAACGTTAATGAAAAGAAACAATAAAATAAATAGCTACTTATTTCTGATCTCCTTGCATTTCGCCAAAATTTCATCGGTATAAATATTGGACTTTTGCACTAGTGCTTGTAGTATAAACTCTAGTGCTGGTGCGTAAAGCGCTAAATAGCTGGTGTTATCAATGCGTTGGCGTGTCAATTCAGAGCGTACCGAACCATTAAATATCTGTAGAAAAATTTTTTAAGGAATACCTAACGGTTTTAGATGGCAAAAATACAACTTTACCATGTGATAAACGCTCAAAATATCTTGCAAGTTCTCACGTATGTATTCAACATTGTGGGAAACGCATAGACCCACACGTATTAAGTAAAAGCGCGCATAGGTTGCTACAAGTGGATCACCAACACCGCGTATCATGTGCGTTATGCGCAGCAAAGCCTGGTCAAATTCACTTAAGAAAGCAAGCAGTTTAGTAAACAAATAAGTTTTGAATATGAAATTATAGTGTTTTGAAATCTCACCACTGCGATATGAAAGCATAGCATTTTATTATAGCCATCTCCACATAAAGCCTGGGCAGCAGTTCTCTTATAGATGCAATTTTGTAGAACCAATTTTGGCATGTTTCCTTTGCACTCTCACGTGAGGCGTCTAAATTATTTTTATGGCTCGAGCTTAAAATATAAAACTTCCATGTTGCAGACACATTGTGTACTTTGTGTTTGAACTACTACTTACTCTGCACTACTGCTAGCTTTAGATTGCAAACGTTCATACACCAATTTGCCAAATATATCCAAAATATCTGAGATAAGCACAAATTGACTGGGATAAAATTGCAAAACGCTGGTATCAGCTAGCATCTTTGAACACTGTATGGCAATCTTTAGAGCCTTGACACGCTGATCACTGTGCCATGATTGCACCAACTCCTGATTCAGCTGCTCTATACGATGTATATATTCCTGTTGTGTCAGATCCATCATGTGGCGCATAGAGCCATCCTCAAAGTTGTCGAGCTGCTCGAGGCGAAACTTAACTTTATCAGCAACCACTGTCTGGCATTTAACTGAAAAACCGATTGTTACAAATTCCTAGTAGGTTATAATAAATACCTACTTATATTAGGGCCGCCAGCTGCAGTGGTCCCTCCAGTACTCAGAAAACTGGTGCTAATTGATAGCTTTTCCGAAGTAGTAAATCGATTGAGTATACTCAAGCGTTTACTGTGCCAGCTTAAACTATCGTCCTCAAGCAAACTATCTCTTTCGCGAGCTTTACGTGTTTTTTTAAAAGAGTCCTGAAAAAGTTTGCTTTCATGAAGTATTGCACACATAGTTTTATTCAAAACCCGCACACTTACATATTCGCACACGAGCTGCGATAAGGGATCCATCAGCTCCTGTTCTTGCCGTACAAACTGTGACAGCGGATCACAACCGTCTAAGGCCAAACCTAATGGCTCTGCCAACAACGAAATGCTGGAGGATGTGCGGCTGCTAGAGTTGCTGCCAAAACTACTGCCCTTTGGATTACCACGCGTTCCCTTGCTATCGACCATCTGTTAAACATCAGTTAAAGAGGAAACTTATTCTGCCCACAAACAATGACAATTTATACTCACCGTCACTGTGGCCAATTTCAGTGGATGTTCATAGGTCTGATAGCGCTGCAGAAAGTTTTTCGTCACTTCATATTCTCGTGGAACACAATGCCTGTGGGATTGGAGCAACTTTAAGGTTGAACACTATTTTTTATTATTAAATAAAAACGTACCAATCGTAAGCCATGATTAAATGCTACACAAATAAATTCCAACTGCAACCAAATTGTTTAGTTGCATTGCTCCGATTGAATGAAAAATCAGCTGTTAATAGATTGCAATAAAAATGGTACAGTACAAATAAAGAGTTTGAAATTTCTCATAACGCAGAGAAACTGTTGCATACTTTTCGACAGCTTAGGCAATACATGCGGCGAATACTTTTGTATACCGTAAAATTGCTTTAGAAAAACACAATGCAACTGTTCATATAAATATATGCTTACCATGACGGAATAATAAGCTAGGCTCATATTTTCACGGCTGCTCAAATGTCTAATTTTCACTAACAAAGCTGTGAGTGCTATAAACGTCAAACAATAAAGCCAGCAACAACAACTAGAAAAACTTAAATTCGAACAGCTGACTTTGACATCCAGCTCACTTCCTCTCCAATATGCGCCTACCTTATTACTCTATATTGATGCTTATGGCTGTATTCATAAAAATTTCTGAGCCTCTTGTAAAGCTTTTACACGAAAAATATCAAAAACAGCATTCAAGGTCCAATAACGACAAAAACCTCTTATAAAGGCAATTTTAAAATTTTTACTCTCATCTGAGCACAAATATTGTCAAAAATACTTCAAACTATTTCAAAAAATATTGAAACAAAGCAAAACATTTCAAAATAATGAAAATTAAAATTATAATTGAAAGTTTTTTCAGAGCAGAACATAGATTACATTTTTTTTGACTGTTTACATGTCAAAATATTGTTAAATTGTGACAAACAAAAAAAATTATTGAATTTATCAAATTCACAAATCATTCTCGACACTATTCCCACTTCAAATTGAGAGTGTTCCTATTTTAACAAATAAGCTGATATAACATTTTTATGAATAACAACATTTATAAAAAGCATTTTATCTCTAAAAAGCTTTTTAACTATTGAACATTTTAAAGCTATTTTAAGATATTTTTATGAATAAGACCGTTAAATTTTAACAAACGAAACTAAAAACTTAATTAAAATAATAATGTTCTGGTTGGGAATTGAAACTTGGATGTCCAAATCACAACAAATCAAATAAACAAGTGGCTTTCCAACTGAGCCACGGAAAACAAATTTTTTTGCGAGAGCTAATTGATTACTTGAATGTAGCACACTTGGAAAAAGCTTATTAAAACACTTATATCTTATTGTAAAAACGATACTTGGATTAAGCTTGAAGTAAGGAATATTATTCCGAGGGATCAATTTCGTTTATCCTATAATTACATGTAAGCATTCTACAATAGTAAATGAAATCGTTATCCAAGCTTGAGGCTTACGTTTTTAAGCTTGTTTAATGCTTATTCCAAGCTTGTTTGGCTGATTGGAAACTTATTGAATAAATTTTTTTTCACGACTTTATATCTAAATAATTCCTTCATTTTAATTTGAAATAAACGTTAAAAAATTAATAAAATTGCCTTCATCGTGGCGATTGAAAGGAACAATCGCCTTAAAACATGATTTTTCATTTATAGTGAATAAGCTATAGCTGAATAGGTTTTATAACACCAAATCTATGAACCATCGATTGTTTAAATATAAAAATATATAAGATAATGCATTTATGGCCCACACTTAAATTAGTTTAAGGAAATAAAACTGCAAATTTAACTTGGACTCATATATTTCGTTTCAAATGCTTAAAGTTGATTAATTTGGGCGTCCTTTTTTTAATAGATTTTTCTAGAGCCTACGATGGTATTTTTGTGCCCTTCCTGGCCAATTAAATTGTTTACTCGCGCCAAAATAGCAGACCTTTTTTGATCCACCAGTTCAGTTGAATCGCTAGGTATATCAAAATAATTTAAAAATAGTAGTTGTAACTCTTTTCAGTAGCAACTAATCACCTTTCGTAATTTATTTGTTTTGGATTTATACTGTGAGAATATATTAGGTAATTTGTTCATGGATTTTTGCAAAGAACGTGAACTGAGAGCGAATTTCTTCTCGCTATACGCATATTGTGCTCTACATAGGTCTCAAATAATGGCACTGAGTGGGACTCAGGTGAGCGGGGATGCAGATCTACTGTATTTTCATTTATCTGTGTCCAACTTTTTTATAAGATGACCAATTCTTCACTGACTCGGCTGATAAGGCGAACCTGTTGGCTAGATTGTTTGCACAGAACTCCACAATCCCGGCTAGCAATCAACTACTGCCCTTCATAGAAAGTAAGCCTTCTGCATTGCAGGAGATATACTTAACAATAGCAGTTGAAATGGTTCTTGCAAACCTCAGCATAAATAAAGCCTCAACTCCTGATGTTATACCACTAATTGTGCTTTTGCTCGACCTTTACACAACCTTTTCAACATCTCCTATAGAAAAGGAGTATTTCTATCTTGTTGGAACGTAGCAAATGTCCAGCCAATGCTGCAAGCTTTACTGCTGACTTGATGGCGTTCCTCGTCGAAAAATGTTATCAATGCATTCAATTATTTGGTGAGAGCAAGGTCGTTGCTGAAAACAGTTTGAAAAATGTCCAAACTTTACTTTCATGTAAATAAACCAGAATAATTCGTAGAATTTTCCTACAATTTTTTAAAAACATTCCATCAAAATGAAAAAGAGTAATTATGCAATTTGAAATATGAAGCTTTTAAAAGAAATCTTGAGTAAAACTTGCCGTTCTATATATTTAAAGCTTTGTCACTATTGCTTGGTTGAAAATGCTAACGATTTAAGAGCCTGATTTTTGTTTTAACTGAACAAAAAAAAATAAAATTAAAAATCTCGCGATATTTATTGTACGCGACAATAACAATAACAATATTTGTTGTACGACTTTGGCCGTAAATGTAATAGGGAGAAAATAACTGGTTGGTTTCATGCGGAACCGTTAGGCACCTAGACTCAAAAATGGGCCATTTTGTACCAAGAAGTTGTTTTTAGCAAAAATAAAGAAATATTTACAAAGAACTAGGAGGAAGCATACATATATAAGCCTGCTTAAGGTTTAACTTAAGACGAAAGTGAGCGTTTTGAAAAATGTTTTCACCCCAGTCTAGTGTACATCAACCTATTCAAAAATTATAGCATACGATTGAGTTGTTGTTTTTTTTTTAATTATGAAGAAAATATTTTGAAGTGAAACTTCTTTCGCGGCGAGTGAAATTTCAAGGTCACTTATTAGTGACGCTAGGCTAACGCTTTCAATTCATATGAAAATTTTCAAATAATTAAAGTCACAAGCTTGATTCGAATCCGTACTGCCCGGACATAAGAGTTAGAAACTCTTCCTCTACGCCACATAGCCACATGATAAATTAGTAAACAAAATTAATTTATTAATTAGTCTTTGATATCTAGTATATCACAGACACAAGCTACGTCTTTTAATTTTCATCCAAAAGGTATGCACGGAAAATTTATTTCTTTAAGCTTCGAGTGAAAATATTTAGGCATACAATTCTACACTTCGCCCATTCCAAGCATAACGCAAAACGGGTCCGTCTCATGGCTTTCGATTTGTTTTATTTTTGGGCTATAGATTCCTATTAAAGTTCTAAGAATATAAGTTCATTTATTTTTTTTTTATCGCCATTCGTTGAAAAGTTATGGACCTCTCAATTCTGCAAATTGTCCGAAAACGCCAGAATCGGGAAATTTTCAATTAATTGTATCTACGTCAGTTTTTATCCAATTTTTATAAATAAGACCCCGTTGGAAAGGTATTGGAAAGAACTTTTTGGAAAAAATATATAATTTTAAAATTTTGGATGTTAGGGTTGCCAACCAATTAAAAAAAAATGTATTTGCTAATATCTCAAAAAAAGCATAATTTTTTTTTGATTTTTTATTTTTTAAATTTGAAGAAGAATGTTGCCTTTAAATCAAAAGCAATTTAATGATGGAGCTTTTATATGTTTTTTCGCAATTTCAATTTTTGTGCACATACCTTATCATTTTGAGACACTTTATCGTTTATAAATTTTATAATGGCTAAGATGTTCGAAAATTTATTCTGGAAAATGGTTAACCTTGTTTTTTGAGATATTAGCAAATACATTTTTTTTTTAATTGGTTGGCAAACCTAACATCCAAAATTTTAAAATTATATATTTTTTCCAAAAAGTTCTTTCCAATACCTTTCCAACGGTACCTTATTTATAAAAATTGGATAAAAACTGACGTAGATACAATTAATTGAAAATTTCCCGATTCTGGCGTTTTCGGACAATTTGCAGAATTGAGAGGTCCATAACTTTTCAACGAATGGCGATAAAAAAAAAATAAATGAACTTATATTCTTAGAACTTTAATAGGAATCTATAGCCCAAAAATAAAACAAATCGAAAGCCATGAGGTCAATTTTTGAAAAAAAGTATTGCGTTATGCATGGAATGGGCGACTTATTAAAACAGGAGCAGAGAGCGTTCGTGAACATAAACAGCGAATTAGAGCTCTTAAGAATGTATCCGCAGCAGGGTCTGAAACTAATGATGAAGGTATGGTGATTGCAACATCTGAGTTCCAATATGCATTTTTACGAAGCATCAGTGTTTTCTTTAGATTGGTGATTCACTAAAACTGAGCAACTAAAGCGTGCTCAATAATAGCAATCCAGTTGCGCAGTTTTGGTAAATCTGCAAAGAACCAATCCCTAGATAAACACACAGATGCATTGTAAAAATGCATTTTGGAACTCAGCCATCATCTCAACAAAATTTAAAAGCCAACCAAGTTGATATACACAACAATCGATGTTCGCTGCTTTACGAGGCCCTCACTCAACATAGCAACTATTATTATCAGGAAGCAAGAGGCAATAATCAACAAGATATGCCTCTGCTTTCGGAGGCTCCATCAACGCGTACTATGCAAATGCAATCTAGCATTCAAAAAGTGACAAAGTTGAGAAGACATTCGAAAGCAACTAAACCACCAACTGAACTAAAACAGAGATCGAAAATACCAGTTATTTTACAATTTTCAAATGAAAAAAAATTGTTGAAAGACTTTTTCAAATATACCATTATGTAACAAATGTCCTTAGCCTCACAAATATTAAGTGCCTTTTAAATTTTCGACGGATTCTTTAAAAGTTAAAATACAACTGTTACTTTTTGCCTTGTATTTTTTCGAGGAAAAAATAGCAGTTATTTTGTGACTTTCATTTTTACGGTCACAAATATCAAGCAATTTGTGTGTTTTTAAAGACCGCCTGTCAGATTGAACTGTTGACATCATGTGTGAAATGTCTCACCGATGAGATGAAAAAAATGGTATCAAAAGTTTTTTAGTCGGTAAAATAACTTTTGAAAAAATATAAATTACCTGATATTTTTGACAGAAAAAATAAACGGCAGAAAATAACCGTTATTTTTGACCGATAAAAGTCAAAAGTCAAAAGTAACTGTTATTTTTGCCCAAAAAACTATAAGGCACAAAATAACTTATAACACAATAAGGGTATTCATGCAAAGAGGCAAGAATATAATTTGGGCAATTAGTTATTTTTATCAGGCAGGTTGCATGAGCATCCCTTTAAAGTCGATTGAGCATTTGCATCATATATCAGCTGTTTGCAAGTTCAGGGTTTGCTTTCTGCAAATGAAGTATATAAATATTTTTTAATTCCTTCAATTCACAAAATTTCCATTCTTACCTTTTCCATGTTATTTAATTAGTTTTACAATTTTGACTATTTCTTCTCCTGCTTCTAATTTTTTCTTTTGCTTTAATAAAATTAATCAGCTGATTGATGTTATAAGTTTGCCTGTTCGTTTGCTCAGCTAAATCGTTGAGCAAAGATATCTGGTTTGTGCAAAAGCTTCTTCATACAAACTTTGACAGTTCATTTATAAGGAGAATAAACTTATACGGTTTATACCGTTTATAAGGGTTTTGCCCAGTTGCATGAATACCCTTAATAATTTTTGTCGGAAAAAATAAAAGTCAAAAGATAATAGTTAATATGTGACTTTTTCGATAAAAACCATAGCCGGTACAGTCCCTGGATGTAAATATTAAATCAACAGATTATTTGAATTTCTTTTCAGATAAAGAATTCTCTCTCTATTTCACACTCAAATCTCTCTTATTTTTTACTGTTTAAGAAGTTTCACTTCTGACACATGTACGTTGCTACACGCGAGTTTTTTTTCATAGTTTTTTTTCAAGAAATTTAAATACCTTTATTGAGCTAGTGGTGATTATCGAGCCTGCTTGCTATTAGCAGGCTTCTGTTTTGTAAAAACTTTTTTCTTTGCAAATAAAGTCCATTTTTTTCAGGGCCAGAACCCTCAGAAAGCCCCCTGAAAATGGCTTTGTATTAACACAATATTAAAATTGAAAAAATCTTTAAAAAAACTTAATAAAAATTGCAATGAAAACCCCAAACAATTATCACTTACTGTACCAGACTCACCACATAACAGTGAGCTATGATCAGTTTTCACCTGGTTTAAACGAATGCACAAGGCTTCTTCAGTTAGAAAATCTTACTGTCACATTTATATGGGCCATATTTGCCGCACTTACTCGCACTTACTCGCACTTACTCGCACTTACTCGCACTTACTTGTCGCTCATTGAAGGGTTAAAAGAAATTCACATGAAAATTTTGCATACTTGTAGGCACTTTTAAAATAATGCTTCTAAATACTTTGCATATGTTTCGGTTGGGTATGAAAGAAGACTATCAGTGTCTGTGAGAAGCAGACTAAAAAGTTAATTTTTAGTTTATTAACTTACCTTAACTTTGTACTCATAACTCAATTTTAATTTTCTATTGAATTGTCTTACCAAAAAATATCCAATTAATAAAAATAACACATTTGCAATGTACAATTTTTAGTTTATTTAAATTTCATAACAATTTCTTTAGTATTTTGCATATACATACATTAGGTAGCTTAAAATATATAGCTTAAAAAATAAGGCTTGACTTTTTTTGAAAAATATTGAACAGTCGATATTGGAATACACCAAATAAACACTGAATTTATGTCAAAATTGAAATGAGGAATTTAAGTAACGTGCTTATTTGATTTGGTACTTTCGATAAATCGTCAATCGCTGCTCAAAATTATTTCTCTATATGTATATGTAATATATGTATATAACGCTTTAAAATTTTGAAAAATTTCTTTATAATGAATTAAAAAAAAAAATTAATTACACATTTTTAGTTGCGGTTTTATTTCCGACTATTTACAATGTTTTTAAAAAAATATTTCATTAACTTCATTTGCACTTTATTTACCGCATGTAAATAACTTCAATGAAGCTTTATATAAGCTTGTGCTGCTATTCGAGTAGAGCTGTTTAAGTTTAGCTGCTATTCCAATGTAGTTTGGAGCAACTTAAAATTTTAAATAAACTTATGGTGGCAATACAATGAATGCAATAACATTTTATATATTTTTAATATAGCAAAAATGTACAAATTAATTTATCAAAGATTCTTAAGAACTGCTGGATTGAATGCTTTGGTGTTGGATGAAATTGAGGTTAAAATTAAGACAAAAACAAAAGACAAAAAAAAAACAAGCAAAATAAAAATAAAAATATAAGTAACAAGTAAAATAGGCGCACATTGTTGTTAATGTACGTTTAATCCATTTGAAGCTTATTTTTATTTGTTGCCAAATAAATGTGGCCAGTCTTAAAATAATTTGCAACAACATTTATAAATATTCAAACGGTTGAAATTTTAAAATGCGTATTTTTGGACTTTTTTACTCCAAAATTAAAAGTGTACCACAGAAACGGACATGGCACAGATAACTTCCGCTTCCGGTTGAGCTTTGTTTAAGATGCTGCCACAAGTTTTTTTTTTCTCTGCTACTGCGTTCGTTCTTTCAATAATTCTTCAATGCTGCAGCGCCACTTGAGTATTGTATGTTTAGTTGTTTGTATGTGTAAATGTGTGTGCGTATATATATGTGTGTTTGTGTGTGTTTATATATACATGTTTAAAAAATAACAATAAAAACAATTATAAGTATAAATAACAACAACAATAATGCAGAAGTGTTAAATGCCTGAAAAGAGTGAAAAACATGAATATGGTTAAAAGTACGCAAATTGCTAAAAAATAAATATTGCAAATAACACAGCACAACAGCAAAAATAGCGCAAGAAATTTGTAAGTCAATCTTATTTAAAATGAAGGTGCTGAAAAATATGGCGCACTTATTTTTTTTCTAGATCGTCAAATCTTTATGTTAAACATGTTAAAAGTTTCGATACGAAGATTTTTAGCTTAGATAAATTCACAGTTTATTAATTAAGTGTCAAGATAAAATTATCTCACCTTAAATGCGGTATTCATTTTGAAAGAAAATTAAAAATGCAAATTTGAGTTTTTTTTTTTTACAACAAAAAAAAAGATAAAAAGATAAGTGTCAAGATAAAATTATCTCACCTTAAATGCGGTATACATTTTGAAAGAAAATTAAAAATGCAAATTTGAGTTTTTTTTTTACAACAAAAAAAATTTTGTAAATTTTTCATCAAAATGGAAATGCATATAAAATATGGGCTTCATCAGCCCATGCATACGCCCATTTTCAATACTATTATTATATTATGAACAAGTTGGTTTAGGGTATTTCACAGTCGGGCTAGACCGGCTTTAGACTTTCTTTACTTGTTATACCCTAAACCTGTAAGGTCAGGGTATATTAACTTTGTGCAAACGTAGGTAACACCTAGAAATAAGCGAGTCCGGTATAGAGAAGTATTTATATTCTTGATCAACGTCACCTTTTAAGTCGAATTAGCTCTGAGCTAATCTTCTGAAGAAGGAGTTGAGATAATAGAATGAAACTCGATACACATGGTCACATGGACCCAAGGACCCACAACAGCGATAAAGGCATTATCATGTGAGCTACAGGATTAAAACTTGGTATGTGTAAATTTTTTATCAAAATGAAAATGCATATAAAAAATGGGCTTCATCAGCCCAACGGACATGCCCATTTTCAATACTATTATTGTATTGTGATAAAGTAGGTTAAGGGTCTTTCACAGTCGGGCTAGAACGACTTTAAACTTTCTTTGATTGTTATACCCTAAACCTGTAAAGTAACACCTAGACATAAGCGAGTCCGGTATAGATAAGTATATATATTCTTGATCAGCGTCACTTCTTGAGTTGAAATAGAGGTCTCTGTCTGTCTGTCCGTCCGTCCGTCTGTGTGTTGTCCGTAAACACAGGATAAGAAAAAGTATTTGAGATAATTGCATGAAACTTGGCTCACATGAAACTTGGTACACATGATCCCAATGATCTGAACTATTGAATATTTTTTTAAAATCCGCTCACTGACACGTCTACCTCCCATACAACCATAAAATTTAAGGTACAATCACTATATAGAGGGATGTATTCAAGCTACAGTAATAAAATTCGATATAAAGTATTATGTTAAACCTAATAAGTAAACAAAACCTGGGCGTGATCCGTCTTCGGAGATGAGGAAGGTGGAATTTTTTTTGTTATCATATCCGGCAGGTACTGTTTTACGGAAATTTGAATAAACATTTTCGGCGGAGGTAGGAGGCAAAACCCCGAAAATGACAATTTAAATAATTTAAATATTAAATTGATAATTTTAAAAATAATACAATGAGAGCAGTTTTTAAATCGTCTTTTTTCTGTGCTCGAGGCCTGTCGAACGCCTGTCTGAATCGGCGTTCACTATGAAGTTAGGCGTGGATGGCCGATATCAACATTAAAAGCTGTGGTGATTTTTTTGCTGTTGTGCTGTGTATGTTATAAAGTTTATTCGCTAAGTTATACATATGCAAACCTACTTCTTTTTTCTTTATATACGTCTGCATTTACTGCTCCTTGGCTGACTCTCATACCACCTGCACTGTGGCAAAAGCGCTGAACGTGACCTTCTTTGGATACTCCGGCCCCGGCGAGCCGCGTGTCTTGATGACAGGCTTTAGAGGTTGACGTGGCTTCAGTGACATCAGGCCAGCGGATGCGGCCAGCTCGCGTAAACGTTGCGAGAAACCAATGTTCTGACTGCAGCTATCCTTGCTGGAGCCGGTAGAAGAGTTTGCCGTCAGCTGGGATGCAGTGGCTGCTGTAACGCCATCGACACTATCCATTGACTGCGCCTGTGCACTTGGCACAGCTGTTATTGTGTTGGCCGGATGTAGGCGAAAAACTTGGCCATTGGCTGTTGTTGTGCTCGTTGGTGTGATGTAGCTGCACAGAGGTCGGTGAGGAGAGTAGAAAGAAAAAAGAAAAGAAAAAAATACCAAAATTAATATCTATTTAATTTTTCAAAAGAAGTTAAGGCGAGGCACGACAAAAGTGTTAAATTCACGATTGCGTGCTAAAATGTTGGCCAAGTTAAATGAGTGCTTCTGCGGCTGTTGCCTCGTCAATTTTGTATGGCCATAACAACAACAGCAACAGCAGCAGCATCACATGTTGTTGTTCTAAGCAACTCATTGCACGGAGGCTAACAGGCACGTTGAAGTGTTAATATAAATGTTTATCAATATGCATTGAAATAAATAAATAGCTCTTTATTTGAGTTTCTTTTCGAATTAAACAAAAAAAAAATAAATGAAAACTTTTGGTTTATTTGTAAAAGCACGCGAATTTCGAACAAAGCGTAAATATGGTAATGTTTAGTAAATATTATTGTTGTCATTATAATATTTGATTAGCAATTAAGTTTGTTTTTTTTTTTATTTAAATGCAATTATAAGCAAATCTTATGGAATCTGATGGAATGAAATTCAGATGATGTCAATAATATTGAAATTTTTGGTAGCTTTCCGAGACAAAAAAAGATTTCATCATTAAAGCAAATATTTACGTTCGCTATGCGTCATGTGAGAAAATTTTTAGTGTATACTTTAAGGAATATCTCATCAGCTGATGTAGTTTTTATTATCAGTGATGAAAAAAAATTATATTTTAATCGTATCATAACTTACTTTAAATAGAAGTTTGTTATCAAAATTTTGGCTAAAGTGAATTGCAGTAAAATCTAGCCAGAAGGATTTTCATGCAATACTTTTAGGCGCTATGACTACTTTCAAGGGTATTTTTTTAAGTTCTTTTGAAAAATTACGAAAAAGTACTATAAAAAAGACGCTTGAGGGAATCTTCCTAAAATTTTATAATAGCTCTGGGAACACAATAACTATGTCATACACTCAGAAAAAAGTTTCTCGGAATATGTTAAAAAAGTCATCATATTTAGAGAAAAACGGTATAAACTTTGCTCCAGAGAATGCTTTTCTCTAAATGTGAACCTAAAAATTCCCTAAAAATGATAAAAAGCTTCTATGAAAAAGAGAAATACATAAAAATATATCATTTTTAGAGAAAAATACTTTTTATTTTTGAGAAAATATTTGTTTTTATTGAAGAAAATACTTCTCATAGTGAATTTTTTATCAAAATATAGGAAACATTTTTCATCTTCAATAAATTTTTCTCTATAAATGAGAATTTTTTTGTTGGAGAAAAATACTTATCATTGAAATATTTCCATTTCCCGCAAGTGAAGAAATATTTCTTTAAAAATGTGAAAATTTATTCTAATTGAAGATAATTTTATTTGAAGAAGAAATAATTGCTATTATCGAAAATAGAGCAATTTTTTATCGGAGAAAGATATGTGTTTTTTTTAGTGTAGGCATATATTAAGAGGTTTTATATTTCTTAAAATTTATTTGTGTATAACTCAGAAATAAACGTTTAAAACGCCGCTATACATGTTTGAAAGACAATCAGTCTTTTATATGTGGAACTGCCTAACAAAGGTAATTCATATGTTTTTAATATACTTGACTTTAGTTGTTCTAATTTTTTATATTTGTTTTTTTCACATGTATAATTGTTTGTTTTTAATAAAAAATTTGCAAGTTTAAGTTTAAAATAAAAATAAGTTGTATAAAACAATAGCTGCGTTCCCAGAAGACAAGGTTTCAATAAAATTTCACACATTGAGGCACAAGAAGTTCAATGTCAGTTACAGTCATGGTAAGAAATATACAAAACAACAATAACAAAAATAACAACAACAAATTTACAATTATGCTACAGCTATTGTTATAGGAACATCTTTAAAATTCACATGCGCCGGAGTGTGTTAAATTAACATGAGGCAAGTATTGATTAAATTGTTTAAGTCAATAACAAAACATGATTTGCATTGATTTTAGCATTTTGTTCAGAATTCAAATTTTTTTTAAATTTCATGATATAAAGCTGTACCCCATTTTTACAACTCATCGAAGTAGTTATGAACTCGTTTCCGAAAAACCTTTAAGTGGGTTAATATCATAAAGAATTTTTCACAAGTTCCTCCTTCCTCATATTAGTTTTATTTCCCTTCGCATTATTCCCACGAGCTATTAATTTTATTTTAACTTTAACCTATTAAAAATATTTACAAACTTCAATGTTCTAAAAATGTAATAAAAGCTATCTATCTTACATAGCAGTTATTCAGAATTTCTAACTTAGTTTCAATCGTTCGTTTTTTGCTTTGTAATTTGACTCCTATTGTTGTTGTTGTTGCAGTCCAATAATTTCAAGGTTTCATATCAAAAGCTCAGGCATATTTATGGCTTTTATTGTTGTAAATATTAAATTTTTCTTGATTTACGCTGTTGCAACAGCGGCGTTGTAATGAAATTCAAGCGTTTTTATTGATCAATTCCGAATGTCGTCAATTTGAAGATCAACCACTTTTTAATTTTTTTTTTTTTTGTAAAACTGAAAGCAATGCTTCAAAGTGCGGAAATGAATGCAGGAAGTATGAAATGAATTGCTAAAGTTTACACATTATTTATACAATTTATTTATAGTTTGCCGCTGCTATTTTTGTAGCAGGAATGCGTTTTGCTTAAAACAAGTTCGTTGCTTAAGTCTTTCGTTTTAGGAGCACTGCATAATTAGCTGAGCGCACACTAATTTGCATATTAGTTGAAAAATGTTGTAAAAAAAAAGTTAAGAGCGGCTTATTACTAGCCATGACTTCAATATAAAATTTAATATTTATAATAATATTAAAGCAAATAAAATATTAATCAATCATTAAATTAAATGTTTTTGTTTTAAATGTTTTGTTTTTGTTTGTTTTTTTTTTTTTTAAATTAAATGATAGCTACAACAAATCAATAAGAATGAGTTATTTTATTTTTTTTTTTTGCACTACTTGCGAATTTCTTTGGTAAGGCCTGTATGATACTTCATTGCTTTTTTCCAATTCAATGCATTGAAAATGAATTTAGAAGAGTTGAAATATAGCTCAAGCGTAAATTCAATTGGTGTGAGTGGATATGCATAAAGTACGAATTGGAGAAAAAAATGTGGAACGGACTGCATTTTTAATGCATTGTTATTGACGTTTCTCTCAATTCGTTGCTCGTCAAGTTAATGGTCAAAAATTAACTGTCAACTGTCAATGTTTTTCAATGCAATAAGCTATTGACAAGAAAAAAAAAACAGCGTCGACTACGAATGATGCTGAACTGTCAAAATTAGCTCTTGGCAGTGAGTATGCGTCTATCCCATTCTCGCATATGTATTATTATTGTTTAATACATTTATTGTCTTGCCCACGCGCCACTTGTTTTCAGTAAGAAAAATTGGACAAAAAAATGAAGTATCATACGGGCTTAAACATCGCTTGTCATTAAAATCTTATATATTTATTAGTGTCCGACCGAAAGTGAATTTTTGCCGAAGCCGAAGCCGAAGCCGATTCTTCGGCAAAATGGAAATAATCGACCGAAGGCCGAAGCCGAAGCCGAAGAAGAAACAAATGTTTTCAAGTAAAAAATTATAAAGTTATTCTTTGCTTTTGTTAAGGGTCAATGTTGAATGTGAACCACACCTAAACGTAAAGTTTTTTCTGCATTTCAGTTGGCATTTCTCCATTTCAGACTAACTCAATTTGAACCATGGAAAGATACATAATCGAGCCACGCGTTAAAGTTATTCAAGAAATGGCAACAGTGGATGATCATTTTCGAAGAAAATCATCTTCAGTGATGAGGCACAGTTTCACCTCAGTGGATTCGTCAATAAGCAGAATGATAATTTGGGCGAATGATAATCCAAGAGTGATTGTCGAAAAACCATTGCACCCATAAAGGGTGACTGTTTGGTTCGGTTTATGGGCTGGCGGCATCATCGGGCCGTATTTATTCCAAAATGAGGCCGGTCAGGCAGTTACTGTGAATGTGGTTCGCTATCGTGAGATGATAACGAACTTTTTAAGGCCTGAATTAGTAGATATAAATGTGGACAATATGTGGTTTCAACAGGATGGTACCAATTGCCACACCGCTAACGAAACAATTACTCTTTGGCGCGACAAATTCAATGGCCGTGTTATTTCACGTGGTGGAGATGTCAATTGGCCGCCAAGATCATGTGATTTGACACTGTTGGACTTCTTTCTTTGAGGTTATTTGAAAGAAAAGGTGTACGTCGATAAGCCAGCAACAATTCAAGAGCTAAAGGATGAGATAATTCGGCACATTAGCGGCATAGAACCTCAATTATGCCTCAGCGTCATCGAAAATTTGGACCATCGGGTGGAGGTGTGCCGCCGAGGTCACGGCAGCCATTTGGCCGATATTTTGTTTAATACATAATTGAACCATACCAATATTATCATAATAAAAAGAAATGACAGTAATTTTCTGAATAATTTGTGTTTTATTCAAAATCAGCATCGGCCCTTAAAATTTAACCACCTTTAATATTCATTTCAGTACAAAAAACTTACTGAAATCATTAAGGGGCATAACACCTTCAAACATTTTTTTATTTTAATGTTTTAAAATGCGTATAAGTTTAATAGAAAATAAGATATCATTTTGAAAAATTAAAAATATATTTTTTTTAAAAAAAAAACTACTCAAAAAAAATTTTTTTTATTGTTTTAATCAGATGTATTGCTACAGGAATTTGTTTAAAGAATCATTTATTTAAATTGAAATTTAAATATTTTGTTTTACACTTGTCGATGCATGGCATGAACTACGCACAGAAAAATCGGTTCTATAGTTTTTGAGTTTTTGGCCAATATTGTCCAAAAAAACTTGTCAATTTTTGAAAAAACTCCGCCATTTTGTTATTTTTTAACCAAACTTGTTTCTTCTAGTTCATTCCATGGCGGTTTTGATGCTGATAAAAACCCCGTTCTTTGTTTTTTTCCGATGTTTCAGTGAGTTGTAATCATGCCCGTTATGATTTTTTTATGCTTTTTTAAAATAATTCCAGTAGCCATATTTGTAGATAAAAAAATCAAATCAAATTTTTTTTGTGTGATTTTTTTACTACAAAATACTATAACATCATTTCGTAAAATGTGAGTGCGGAACGCTTGATTTTCTTGAAAAATTTCATAGCATATTTCTAGACATTATTTGTTTTGTGATTTATTCAAACTTTAAAAACTTTTTATATTATTTTTTTATTTTGAAATTTGATGTTTATAAAAATTTTTTAAACTTATTTCGTCGTACCTACTGTGCTTTCAATTTTTCCTTTAAGTTATTTTATAAATATTTGGAACTAAAAATTGTTATTTTCATAACTTAAAATCGTGTTTGTGACCATCGCTGATTTCTAATTCAGCTTAAAGAAAATCAATATTTCATATTTTTCCTTTATTAAAACCGGACTCGTCATTTTTGACGGGAAAAAACTAGTATATATATAATTTTTCAAAATGATATCTTGTTTTTTATTCAACTTATAGGCATTTTAAAACATTAAAATAAAATTTCTTGAAAGTCCCCTTAAATTCGAGTTAAACGTAAGAGTTTTTCTGCAAAATTCGGATTTTTCTGTAATAGAATTATTGACGTCAGGATAAAGTAGAAGAAAATTGAATATATTTTCGATCCAGTCGAGAAAAGCTACAGAAATGTAATACTAACTGAAATCTGGCAGAAAATTTCTAGCGTTTATATTTCAGTCCATAACAAAAGCAAAAACGTAACAGTCGGACTCGCTGCATTTATCATTTGGATAAAATTTTCAAGGAATGAACACCAACTCATGAGAGAACAGAAAAGGAGAGAAACACAAAGTGAACAATGAAAATGTTTCAAATGTTTACTGAATAATTTAAAAAAATTCAAAAAACTTATAAAAAAATTGTTTAGCAAAGCAATAACATTCGGCAAAAATAATCGGCTATTTTGGCCGAAGCAGAAGCCGAAGCCGAAGATCAAAATATCGGCCGATTATGCCGATTACCGAAGCCGAAGCCGAATAATCGGTCGGACACTAATATTTATCAATATAAATTGCAGAACGTTAGCTCCAGCTGTTTGGATTTATAACATAGTGCAATATAACAAAAATTATTGCGGACTCTATGAAGCAATTGTGGGAGAAGAGACTATTTTGGAGAAATATTTAATATAGGTTATATCGGATTTCATTTGAAGTGAGTTTTAATTTTATACTTAACTTAGCAATTCATTTATTTAGAACTAACTAGAAAACTTATAAAGATATACGTAGCCAAAAGCAAATCCGTGGGAAAAGGTCGCCACTCCATGATCCCTATCATTGAAAAACCCTTTATAAATAATATACATTGATAGCTTTATCTGTAGCTCACATACATACATATAAATGCCTTTGTAGTGTTTTCGCTGAACGAATTACGCCCATTACCTCAACATATCTTAGTTTTGATATGAAATACATACATACCAAATTTAATCGCTGTAGGTAAAACGTAACCTTATTTATGAATTTTTCAATTTTTTGGCTTGTATGGGAGGTAGGCGTGTCCGTAAGCGGATTCCATAAAATATTCAATAGTGCATAACCTTGTGTTCATGTGATCATGTGTACATGCAATTATCTCAACTCCTTCTTCTTATCCTGCATTTACGGATAACAAACAGACGGACGAACGGGGATGGTTAAATCGACTCGTGAGATAACGCTGATCAAGAATATATATATATTTTTTCTATACTGGATTTGCTTATTCCTAGGTGTTAATAAAGTTCGCACTAAGTTAATATACCCTGACCTGACAGGTTTAGGGTATAAAAATACAAGTATGTACATTAGGCCGGATCATTCTTATATGAATAAAAAAAATGTCAACTGGTCGGGATCTCAAAAGTTATAGGAACTCATTTAAATCATTTTTGCATACTTTTTTTTCATATTGGAGAAAAACCGCCGAAGCAATTTTGTTTCTACTAAAGGTCCTTTTTGGTAAAAAAAACATGTATTTTGCTTATAACTTTTTATTTTTCACAGAACGCATGCCCACATCTTCTTAAATGTTAAATTTCTTACCATTACTAACATTTTGACATAAAAACATTTTTAAAATTTTGTTTCATTATTACTCTTATTGAACACCAAAAATTTAATTTTTTGCTATTTTTAAAAAGGCATTTTTTTTAAAACCGCTGTAAAAGACACATTTTTTATTAGATTTACGTGGAATTGTTATTGTTAGAAAGGTATTAAGTTCTTCTTTCGTTCAAAAAGAAAAAGAAAAGTAAGAAATTTAATATTTCAGCAGATGTTGGTATGCGTTCTGTGAAAAATAAAAAGTTACAAGCAAAAAACATGATTTTTTTTACCAAAAACAACCTTCAGGAGAATCAAAATTGCTTCGGCGGTTTTTCTCCGATTTAAAAAAAAAGTATGCAGAAATCATATTAATGAGTTCTTCTAACTTTTGAGACCCCGACCGGCAGAATCTTAATTTCGATCGAATAATTCATGTTACTTATGCAGTTGGTTACTTGGCCAAAATTCATGAAGATCATGTACAAATTCATAATTATTGTGTACTTTTTTGGTTCGAAAACGAAACGAAAAACGGCCATTTCAGCCCTTGAAAGGACTTTAAAAGAGCTTCTTATGATCAATTGTGTTGTGTGTGTTATTAAATGTTTGCACACAAGTAATCAAATATGGACCTACATGTTTAATGCCGATTCCGAACAGCTAAAGTTCATGTTCTCAAGAAGCTCAACATGGCATTATTTGCTCTATGAGGTTTGCCATTGTCTGTAGAGAGGTTACGGCCGAACATAAAAATTAATTTCTATTTAAAAAAACGCTTGCCCGAGGTAAGAATTGAACTCACTGAGCACTAAGAACCATTCCTAAAAACCCACTGGACACTTAGGTTCATTTTATACCGCTACATAGCATAACAAAACGGATGGCTGCAAATACAGCTTTCAGACACGTCTGCAAGTCATCTCTCAGTGAAGAAGAGGCACAACGGAACTCTGGGCTTAGGGAACCTCTTCCTACAACACTTTAGACTGTAGACTAGTCTACTGGTCTAAAAACTTTTTTCTACAAATAATATGATGTATCCAATTCCTCCAGAAATTAATGGAAGCTTAGAAGCCCTCCTCCTTACAATGCCATTCAAATCTACACAGCTGGCTCAAAATTTAATGGCAAAGTTGGGGGAGGACTCCACTCTGAATCACTAAACACCAACCTTGCATTTAGGCTCCCCGCACATTGCTACTTGGTTTCAAGTAAATGATATATCAGCTATAGATATTTGCAATATATCTGATTGTCGATCTAATTTGAATCTACGATAGACTTAGGCTGCCGCAAATCTCTAAATAAGATGGCAGAGCACCTCAACATCTTCCTATACTGGGTTCCCGAACATAGAGAATTTTTAGGAAACTTTAAAGCAGATAAACATGCTCAACACGGTACTACCAAACTTTTATCGACAGATAAGGAAATTATTGGAATACCTCTCACCACACGGTAATAACTTCACAAATGAGCTTACCCTTAAAAGAACCAACATCAGGTGATCTTTGGGAAGTATATGCTATAAGGCGCGTAAAAATTGACCAATTCTGTTCTTAAAATGCCTGAAAGAACCAAGTTTCCTTAGAAAAGATCAAATAAATATTATGATTAATTTGTTTCTAAAAGAACATTCTAACAGAACACTTCCTCATTGGTTCTGTTAGAACAAAAAATCCTTCTATTATGTGGCAACCCTATGAAAAAAATGAGATTATTTGAAATTCTGACAATCGTCTCGAATTCAGTTTACCAAGATACCCAACTAACCATGTCAGTGTGAATACCCCTAATGAGTCATTTATAAAATTCCATTGTTTTGGTACAATATATTCTCCTGTTACCGCCCTCATATTCATAATCAGCGACTTCAGAGCTCTTAGAAGTGACATAGAGACCTGAAGGTATCTTTGCTCTTTTGTAATGGTAGTTATTGTTTTTTTTCTCAGAAAAACGAAACTTATGCCGAAATGTGCTAAAGTACGCTGTATCCTTGTAAAGTTTTTATCAGGTTAAGCTGATATTATTCACAAAAATGCATGATATGCATCCTATAAACCAGTAGATTTTAACATTGTTGAACTCGCGACCACCTTTAAGGTAAAAAAATACGATGACCTCCTGCTTGGGTTGTAATAAGACTTTGTCGCTGATTTTAAAATAAAGTCAGTACCTAGTTAGGCGATTATGTAATTAAGGTTATATACTAAAGGTCTTCAGCGAACCATCCATTCTACTTGTACAAAAAGATATAACGAGTAATAACCAGTGCTGTCACTTGAAAATTATGAATAGTGATAGATTGTGTCTTAAAAGAGTGGTAAATTAAGAAAATTAGTGGTAGATTTTTTCCTATCTTCAAAAAATAGGCTTACTTGCAGTAATCTCATAAAAATTATGGTATAGCTTTATTTTAACATTAATTAAATTTTATTGAAATAATTGTTCTCAAATTATTTTCCAAAAATAGGATTACATCAATTTTCAATTGTGAATACCGGATCATAAAGAGTGATAAAGGATCATAAAGGGTGATGAGTAAAAATCTCGTTGTTGGATCTCGCTAATTTTTAGACGCTCGTGGCCCAAGCCGTTTTTTAAATTTCCGTTACTCCCACTGCCTATCATGAAACTAGAACTAGAAAATAAGCAACTTTCAAGCAAAATTTTCATACGTACCAAAAGATTGTTATATAAGGTGTTATATTGAATTTGAAAACTTTTTAAGAGTTGTAACTTAGGTAACGTTTTCGTGTCCTGCGAAATTAAAAAATAAGAATTTCGGGATAATTGAAAAAGAACTGAAAATCAAATTTTTATTTTTTTTTTTTTTTTTAATAGATTTTATGATTTATTCCAATGCAATACTTTTTAAATCCAATCACACATTTACAAAATTCCATTTTCTGTCTTGGTAAAATATTATAAAAATTAAATTAAAGAAACAAATAGTAGATATAATTCTTTAAAAATAGATTGATGATAGAAATTGTGACAGAAATAAAATAGTGGTAGATTTTGGGAAAAGGTAAATAGTGGGTGGTAAAAGTGGTAGTGTCAAAAAAGTCGAAAAAAGTAGTAGATCTACCACAATTGTGGTAAAGTGACAGCACTGGTAATAACCTGATTTTATTGATAAAAATACAACAAAAAGGAGAACTGAACATAAGATTGTTTGTTTTGGATTAAGCAGAGAGCGTATCATCTCTTTCTCTGGCTATCATTGTAGTGTAAGCTTTTTTCTCTTTTTGTGTTTCACTAAGCGAAGTAACTTTTTTAACTCTTTGTTAAGTGGATATATCCATTCAATATGGATATTCCAGATAGTTTTCTTTGTTTGAGGAGAATGTTTGAAACACGTTTGTTCTCGTCTATTTCCGGTTTTTTGTTGTTTTAAGAAAAATTTGTTCGTGATTAATTGCTTGTGGTACTTTTAATACATTTAAAAGTTGTTGTTGTAATTTTTTGTAATATTGTGTGCATTAATTTTCAATTTCATTAAGTTATCTGGAGAAATGCCTTTGTTATAATCATTATTTTTTAAGAAATAAGTAAATTGAAAACTTAAAAGTATTACATAAAGTTTTTATTTTATTGCTGCTTATTTCAATCGTTATCCTTTGTGCTTGTTTCACATCGTCACATCATCCAAATGTTCCAAGTAAAGATAACAGTATTATCGATATAACTGTTTGTTGCATTTGTTTTCGAACTCGTATTGTTGATGGTTGGTAATTTCACTCTCTTATACCTGATCCATGTTATCTTAAAGAGAAATATTCCATGCATACTCAATGCTTAGAGAGCGTAACAGAAACAAGTAGATATAAGAAAAAAGCAGACCTTTATAATGAACTCTATTAGAGGTAAATCCTAAAGGTAATCCAGACTATTCAGAATCTTTTGTGAACACATGGGTTCGTATTAATAAAATTTCTTTTATCACACAGAGCTATCATTGCTTTCCTACACGGTTAAAATTTTGAATCAAATACTAAAACTCAGTTTAACTCCTGCATGGGTTTAAAATTTAAGCCACGTCAAATACTTAAAAGAATTTTTAGTCCGCATGGGCTTAAAATTTAAACCACGTAGCTTAGTTGGTTAAGCGGCTGTCGATTTGATTTGATGAATCGATTGACCCTGGTTCGATCCTCAGCTATACCGGTTATTATTTTTTTTTTAAGTTTAATATTATTATAATTTTAAACTATTAATTATTTAATGTGAAAATTACATTGTGTAACATTTTAATTTTTTGCCACATCCTGGGATACGAACTGCGACCATCACATTAGAGTCGCGAGTTCTAACCTCGCGCTTATCTGTTTCTTGTTAGAGCATGAATAAAATATAGCATTAAGTTATTTTGTATTAATTTTTAAACCTTCGGTACTAAAATTCAAATTTTATTCGAAATTTATTAAGGTGGAACATAACATTCGCGGCAGAGAAAACAGACCTTTTTTTAAAAATTCATAACTCAGTCAAAAACAAACATTTTTCTAAAATTTTTTTTATTATTGTAGAGAATTGAACAAATTACAAGAAAAAAAAATTAAAAACAATATATTTTCACTCCAAAATGGTTTTATAGAGCTGCAAACTGGCGGCAGAGATCCGTAGGAATTTTTCCATGAAATTTTTTTTCTAAGAATCTTAAGAATTTACTTAGAAATTAATTAAAAAAAAGTCGGTTTCAAAAAACCTTCAAAGTCACGTCCCCCCTTAAATTTAAGTATAGCTTTGAGTAAAAGAATTTCTAGTATTTTGAAAAGTATCAATTCTTATAAAAAAAGGATTAAAAAATGTATTATTCTAACGATTGGTTTAAAAATTACTATCAGATTTTTACCGTTTAGTTATTTTGTATTGAATTTAAAACCTGAGGAACTAAATTTCAAATTTTATTTCCAATTTATTATATTTAAATACAGCCTCGACTTAACAAATGTCTAGTATTTTGAAAAGTATCAATTCTAATAAAAATTGAACAGCTGATAATGAACAGAGACAATTACATATCATCCATATTAAAATTTTTTGGACATGCCAGTACAACTGAGGACCTGTCCACGAAGATGAAAGAAATTGGATTTAGCTGCTGACGACATGCTAAAAATGGAATTTCATTCACAAAAACTGACCTATTCTGCATACAAAGTTCAAATTTGCGGTTTGGCATGAAAACATGCACGCCAACCAAGGCGTATAATGGGCGTCATCTTTTTGTATTAAATAAATGTTTCAATAATCCTTAAAAAGATACTTCGTATATATTTTCATGTCTTAAAACAGAAAACAAAATTGTCAAATTAAGCCTAATTTTTTCTCAATTATAGCAAAACCTCCCTTAAACGTTGAATATAAAATGAAACCTAACATTCGTTCTTGAGATTCGAATTCACATTCGAGCCAAGCCATCTATAAATTATGTTGAATCTAGTTTAGAAATTAGTAGTTCAAGTTATTTCTCAGATTAAAGTTGTTAAAATAAATGTACAGTCAAGTTTATAAACTTGAAAAACTTAAGACAGCACAATGCTTAATTTTGTTTCTAATTAATTTGCAATGTATGATACGGCTATTTTTGTGATATTAAACTTGATGCCACATGGCATCATCGTCTGTATTGGGTTTAAAAAAAAAATTATAATTCCACTTCTAAGGTGGACTTTGACTTTGTAAAAATTTTCTTATTGGCACATTGTTGTACAAGCCAAGTTTAATACAGCACAATTTCTAAATTTCTAATATTAATGAATGGCAGAGCCAACTTCACTTTCCACAATGACATATGTTAGCACTCTTCAAGCACAACGTAGCACATTTTGATTTTAATAATAATTTATGCATCTCTAATATTACATGGCAATAAATAACTAATATTACTGTCAGCAATAGCTTCACCTTCCTTAAAAACTTTGAATTATATCTTAAGATACGATATTGTGCTTTACGAGTACACTTCAACTTAAGTGTTTGCTAAACAGAAATAAAATATTATGTTTGTTGAAAATATTTGCTTCCCATGTTTGTTTTTTGTTTGTTTTTGTAGATTTACTTCTCAGTCTGTCTGGAGAAAGTATAAATAGATGCTGGCAAAAACAAACAGCAAGAATAGCAAAGAAACGAATGGAAAAAGTAGTTAAATAATATAAATAATGTGCGGACTGGGCCTTAAAGCATTAATAATTCTATTGCTTTTAATGTTAATTAAATAATGAAAGAAGAGAAAAATTATTTATAATAAATATTTTTTTTATGGAAAGCTTTAAATATTTTGCTACAGTAGTCACTGTCAAAGTTTTCTTTTAAGTCTTCGTTTTAGAAGTATTTGGCGAAAAAAATGATAATTTGGTGTCAACAGTTTCTTGAACATTTGTTGAGTTGTTGTAAAAAAATCCCTTTTAACCCATTTTAGTCAGCTGGTCGATTTTTCGACCACTAACGTTAAAATTAATTTATGGAAAAAATATTAAAAAATATAACATGTTCATGTAAAATGGAAAATTTGGAAATTTATATTTATTTTCTGAATTTCCATTTAACCAAATTAAGTCTTTGCAGAAAGAATTTCAAAATATTTTTAATATTTTTTTCAGAAATTACTTTTAAAGTCAGTGGTCGGGAAATCTACCAGCGGACTAAAATGGGTTAATGCTTAAGCCAAACACATTAACCTTAACCCAATCTAGGCGGCATTATATATAAATATACAAAATATGTCTTGTCATAAAGTTGATTTTAAATGCTTGTCATTTGGGCGTTGTTGTCATGACAAATAATTTATTTGCAGCACTGAGAAAAGTTAAAGGTGATGCGAAGAGCTGATGAAAGTGGTGCACCAGAGTAAAAGAAAAAGCTGCTGGGAGGCAGTGCAGTCTTCATATTTAAAAAATATTGTTAAATGTTAATATAAAAGCACTTCTGCTCAAAATAAAAAAGTAAAAAGAAACTGCCTGTCTTTTAAGAGGTTAACAACGTTAACCCTGCATCTGAAAATAACTATACATGTCACTTAAGGTTAACATTTAAATATCGACAGTTTTTCAGTACATTCAGGTGTCAGATAAGCTCATATAAAGCTGTTGTAGTTAAGTGCTATACATTTATGCAAGAAGAGAAAGTATTAAATAATTCCTAAAAATAACCATTAACAGTTAATTGTGTTTTGTTTTTATTGGTTTTACAAATATTTTGCAATCGTTTCTTTTAAAGTTAAAATAAAAGTTTTAAATGCTATTAAATATTAAGTAATTTGTGATCGTTGACTTAATTTTTGGGAGCTTAGTTTTTATTGAGATATTATTTTTGTTAAAATAAAGTTAAGCTTATTTTGTCAAAATATCTGTAGAAGCACTTTAAATAATAATCTGAAACCTCCTCAGTCAAAAGTGGTTTGAATCATTTATTGAAATTTATTTTATTGTTATACAAAACGGTATGCAAATATATATTTTGTATCTTTGTCTTCAGTTTTCAATTAATTTTCATTAATAATAGATAAAACCTTTTACTTAGCACTAAATCTCAGACAACATCAACGGTTCTTCTCACTTTTGTTCCACCTACTAACATAGAACCAACAGAACTCTGTAGAACAACATGCTGTAAATGCTAATTTATCAACAACACTGATAAATAAAGAAAAAAAAAAACAACAACAACAACAATGACAAGCATACAATTATGAAGGTACATCAAACTGAAATTCTTGGCATACTAAGCGTTAGGCGGCCAACATAACGAAAGAAAAAAGAACAAACACAATGGTAGATCCGCTGACAACAAGTTCTTTTTTGCTTTAATTTAAATTTCTTTTGTTGAATTGCTGCAGGTGACATGGATATGCATACATAGATGCAATTAATCACAAACGCAAGTACTTGATTCTTATTATAAAAAATTATTCTCTTATATTAATTTAGTTCACTGCATGTAATTTATATTCATTAACATTTTATGAACTAGTATTCAAAGAAAATTATTTAATTTTTTAGTTGTTTTAATATTTAAAAACATTTTCTTTTGTCAATCATAACTTTATGAATAAATTATATTAATTATAATTAGCATGATGCCAAAAAAATAACTTTTTTTAACTTTAAGATACGAAGGTGTAACTATACTCATTAAAAAGAGTATAGATTTAGCTTCATTTCGTAGTACTCCAAAATATCCTTGCATACAGGGTGCCTGATAACTGGATGTTTGAAAAAATCTCGTTTTTTTGGAGGTGTTGTGTTTTTAATCTTTTTATCCATTTTCCTCAAACAGAAAATCAAACATTTTATAATTTTGTATTATTAAAAAGGATATCTTCTTTACAGAAATATGCTCTACGCTGCAAGTTTTAAAATACAAATTATAAAAATAGCTGTTTTAAAAAATGCAAGAAACTTTTATATATAAAATGCCATGAATATATGCAGGAATCAGAAAGAGTCGTCTACGCAACATTTGTTTAGCTAATGGATATCTAAATTTTCACCGATTGGTTTTACGATATTTGCAATGGTTTTGCAGAAAAATGAGCTACAAAAAAAGTTCTGTACAAAAAAAGTCTGTTTTTGACCCTTTTTCTACATCAAATGCCAACCTAGCCGCTCCATGCGTACAAAAATTAATCATAAACTAATTTTTATTGATGGAATTTTAAAAAATTCACCGAGTGGCTTTAAGTTTTTCCTTACCATTGTTGAGAAATTAACCTTAATACGAAGTAAGGTTTGGAAAAAAAAAAATTAAAAACAACTAGAAAAACAATTTTTTGAAGTGAAACTTCTTTGGCGGCGAGTGAAATTTCAAGGTCTCTTATTCGTGACGCTAGGCGTACGTTTTCAATTCATATGAAAATTTTGAAAAAATTATTGCTGCTGCCGAGAATTGAACGCCGAACATCGTTGCTTAAGAGACGTAATCTATACCCTTACGCCGCCACGTAGGCAAACAAAATGTAACGAAAACTGAACGCGTAACATACTGAAAATAACATAATTAACATTAAAATTACATTAACATTAACATTACAGTATTAACATAACCGTAACATTAATTTTCATCCTACAAGTATGCACAGAAAAAAAAATAGAAAAATAGCTAAAACAGGAGCAGAACGCGTTCGTGAATATAGAGAGCAAATTAGAGCTCTTAAGAATACAACCGCAGCTGGGTCTGCAACTAATGATGAAGGTAAGGTGATTGCAACAAGAGCTGAGTTTCAAAATGCATTTTTACGAAACATCAGTGTATTTTGGTGAATCTACAAAGAACCAATCCCCAAAAAACATACTGATGCTTTGTAAAAATGTATTTTGGATATCAGCCATCATCTCAACAAAATTTTAAAGTCAACCAAGTTGATACACTCAACAATCAACGTTCGCTGCTTTATGAGGCCCTCTATCAACATAGCAATTATTATGATCAGGAAGCAGGAGGTAATAATGAACAAGATTTGCCTCTGCTTTTGGAGGCTCTTTCAAAGAGTACTATGCAAATGCAATCCAGCATTCAAAAAGTAACAATGTTGAGAAGACATTCGAAAGCAACTAAAACACCAACTGAACTAAAACAAGTACCGAAAATAACTGTTAATTTACAATTTTCAAATGAAAAAAATTGTCGAAAGACTTTTTCAAATATACCATTATGTTACAAATGTCCTCAGCCTCACGAATATTAAGTCACTTTTAAATTTGAAAGTGATTCTTTAAAAGTTAATTTCTTGCCTAGTATATTTCGAGGAAAAATAAAGGTTACTTTTGACTTTAATTTTTTCGGTCAAAAATATCAAGCAATTTGTGTTTTCTTTAAGGCCGCTTGACAGATTGAACTGTTGACACCATGTGTAAAATGTCTCACCGATGAGATGAAAATAATAATATCAAAATTTTTTTATCGGTAAAATGACTTGAACAAATATAAATTACCTGATATTTTTGACGAAAAAAAATAAATGGCAGAAAATAACTGTTATTTTTGCACAAAAAAACTATAAGGCACAAAAAACTGTTATTTTTGTCGAAAAAAATAAAAATTAAGAGATAAAAGTTAATATGTGATACTTTCGACAAAAACCATATTCGGTACGGTCCCTAGATGCAAATATTGAATCAACAAATTATTATTCCATTTCGTATTGATTGAATTTCTTTTCAGATACTTTCTCTCTCTATTTCACACTAAAATCTCTCTTATTTCTTACTGTTAAAGAAGTTTCACTTCTGCCGCGTGTACGTTGCTACACGCGAGTTTTTTTTTGCTCAACATTAGGCATAGAGTAGAATCAAAGTTGGATTAAATGTTGTTTTAGGCCTATAGGGATAACGCTTAATGTGTATATTTATGTATACGTGATCAAATAAAATCTTATGTGGAATTTAAATTTTTTAAATTGTATGTTTTTAACTTCAGTTTTTAAACCGTTTAAATACAGTTACGTTAGTTATATAAAGATGCTTTTATTTTGGCTTAAGATTCAACAATAAAAAAATATTTATGTAGACTACTTGATGATGTCTATTCATTTTTTAATAACATAAACTGAAAGGATATTTTTACAATGACAAAAAGAAATGAGGATATGTCTCATTACAAGGAAATATATACTAGGTGTCAACAAATCAAGTGACCTTCAAATAAACAAAAAAAAAAAAAAAAAAAAAAAACAAATTGGCCATTTCAGCCTTTGAAAGGACTTTGACCGAGCTTCTTATGATCAATTGTGTTGTGTGTGTTATTAAATGTTTGCACACAATTAACCGAGAACTGGACCTACATGTTTTATGCCGCCTCCGAACGGCTCATGTTCTCAAGAAGCTTTACATGGCATTATTTACTCTCTGAGGTTTGCCATTGTCTGCAGAGAGGTGGTGACCGATCAGAAAAATTTTTTTATTGAAAAAACTTTTCGCCGCGACTGGGGATCGAACTCGGGCTCCGAGCGTGCTAAGCCACACACTTAACCTGCATGCCACGGTCACCACCAAATAAGTGACCTTCAAATAAATTTACACAAAATATCTTCGATTTGGTAGAAAACGACTTAACAAACATTAAATTGAAAGAGGGCACAAAATTGGTGAGAAAATACTTTGACTGCAGTGCAAAATGGAATGTAATGGAATGCATGAAACGTTTTTTAAAGCTTTAAAAAACGTTTATTATTTTTAAAGCTTTTAATGTGCGGAATCATAGCGTAGAAAATGACTTATAAGAAAAACTTATAAATTTTCTTTGTTATGCATAGATTTTTTTTAAAAACACCTACCTTAAACATTTTTTTTTAAATATCTCTTTTGTTTAAAAGTCATTTTTAACAAAAAAAACGTTGTTGAAAAGGTGATGAAATGTTCTTTTTGTTCAGCAAATAAATTAAATAGAAACAGCTTCAGAAGATGTCGCTTTTCTTATTTCTTTATAAGGATCAGCAGTTTTGACATCCAAAAGTCAGAATTGACATTTAAAATGTCTTACCAAAATATGGGCTTAACAGTCAATTTTCAACTTTTAGAATTTTTTTATACAAATTGGTTAGTTTAAATATTCAAATTGAGCTCTATCGGAAGTAACCTTTAAAAAGCTTCTAAATTACCACGAATAAAAATGACAGCCAAGTCCCTGAACAAACATTGCTACAACTATATATCTTCACCATCTTTAACAGTAAAAAAACCTTTTCTAAAAAACGCTGTTTTGGCATCACGCTAATTATAATAAATAATTTTTATTTTTCCTTCACTTTGTTGTATAATATTAATAAAAATGAATTTTTAATTTAATTTTTAAGTTTTCAATTTATTTTTCTGTTTTTATTTTAAAATAGTTTAACAATTTTTTATATTTTTAAAATAAATGAAGATATTTCTACTTCTCAAGTAAATTTGGGTAGGGGTCAAAATTATCCTTAAACAAAATTCCCCTTTAAAAATACTTGTGTGAAGTTAGTATTCGGCGAACTGCAGTATTTGGCGAAAAAAAACTTAACAGAGCTATGTTATCAACATTTCAATACTTGACAGAGAAAAATTTTAAAAATTCTGTTACTTACATATTTCTTGCAATAGAAAGCTGTTAAAAAAGTACTTTTTCACTTCTGCTGTATTTTATTTGCATGCAGAGAAGGTTAATAGAAGGAAATCAAAAACTATGAAATTTTTAACCCGCCGCACGCCAAAATGGGGTGCAAAATTTGGCAAAAGAACTTTTTACCAAAAAATTTTTGATTTTTTTAATAAAAAGAACACACCTGAATGACTTCGGTTTTATATTTGAATATCAAGAGGGTGCAAAAGTGAATGAAAATATTTTTTACCATCACCAGGACTTCGTTTTTATTGAAACAAACTTTAATTTTATATTAAATTTTGTTCAATATTAACGTTCACACTAAAACCCAATTCAATTCCATATGAAATTTTTCATTGGTGAGGGGTGCAAACTCCAAACAAATTATATTAAAATTTTCATGGAGATGGAGTACAAAAGGAAAAATGTAAAAACATTTTTTTTACATTCCATTAAGTTTTATAAAAAATCACTTTTTTAATTCATATATTCAGGTTAAGAAGTGTTCAAACTTGTTAGCATAGTAGACATTTCTAAAACCATTATGTTTCGAAAACCTGCATGATTTTCAGAGTATGATGAATGGAGGCGTCAGTTGTTTTGTAAGCAAGACATTTTTCCAGAACTTTTCAGAAAAACTTGTTCATGTCATAAATGTCAGGAATAAAAACATACTTTATGATTTTGTGATAACTAAGTTCTGAGACTACATATCATGAAAAAAACCGCATTTATAGCTTTTAACCTGCTAGAACATAATTTTGAATACTAATATGTTTTGGGTATACTGTTACATAAATCAAAAACAAAAAAAAAAACAAATTGGCCATTTCAGCCCTTGAAAGGACTTTGACCGAGCTTCTTATGAGCAATTGTGTTGTGTGTGATATTAAATGTTTGCACACAATTGAACTGGACCTACATGTTTTATGCCGACTCCGAACGGCTAAAGTTCATGTTCTCAAGAAGCTTTACATGGCATTATTTACTCTCTGAGGTTTGCCATTGTCTGCAGAGAGGTGGTGACCGATCAGACAAATTTTTTATTGAAAAAAACTTTTCGCCGCGGCTGGGGATCGAACCCGGGCTCCCAGCATGCTAAGCCACACACTTAACCTGCATGCCACGGTCACCACTTACATAAATCAATTAGTTTAAAATCATTAATAAACTTTTTGCTTGCTTAAAAAATTTCTAAAAAATTTAATTGATTTAAATTCATTACATTTTTTATTTAAATTAAATAAATAGCATTCTATGATAATTTATGGCGTTCTGACTTTTTTTATTTTATTTTGAAATGTCTATTAAAAACTCTAAGATGGTTTTCTGACTTCTTTATTTTACCAAAACAATTATTATTATTTTCAAATCAACCAACAGAAACTATCAAAAATACAGTTTTTAAGAGAAGATAAGATGCACAGTTCCTTAAAAATTATTCTAATTATTAAAATGAAATTTTGTTCTCAATCACCGAATGTGAAGAATCAACAGATTTTTTTGGAATTGCCAGCTCTTTCTGAGCCATTCATGACTCTCGACCTTGCCCAACCTGGGCAAGTTTGGTTTGGGAATTATATAGATAATGAGAATGAAACAAATTTCTGATATCAATTATTATCACTGTATATATCACTGTAATATTGTGATACTGAGATATTTATGGTGGTATTTATGGTGATATTTATAAAGCAGTCGAATGTTACTGACTTCAATCTTGTCTTTAAAAGTCCAAGCGGAGATTAATATAGATACTATAAAGAAACTGATATCAATTATGAAATATGTTTATAAATGAATTTTTATATATCATTTTAACTTTTCATTTAAATTTTATGTAGAAAATGGGGGTTGATTTCGCAAAATTATCCATATTAATAGTTATTCAGGGTCACTAGGGTAAATTTGTCAACGTTTTGCTTCATGGTCCTATTTTTTCTTCAATTATGCAAAATTTTTCGTAAATTTTTAAAGTTTTCTATATTAAACTAAAATAAGTTTTTATAACTTCATAATGCCAATTCTTCAATTATTTAAAACTGATATTGTGTGGTTTTCTGATAGTAAATTCTTCTCTCACAGTTTAAAAGCCCGGTAGACAAAAATATTAGAACAATTCAGAAAAAAGTCTTTAAGTTTCTGAGAATTTTAGATTTTACAATTGAAAGTTTTGTTTATTTTTTTAATCTCTTCTAAAATATGTCATTTTTGTAGAGGTTGATTCGAAAATATGTAGTAAGATTCACCGACTTATTTTATAAAAAAATCTTCTAAAGGGGTGCACAATTTAGTTTCCGCCCCGGTTGCCACCAACCCTAGCTACGCCACTGGTAGGACGGTTTGTGATGCGTATAGTAGGAGGGGCATGATTATTGACTTATAGAGCGTCAGTTTTGTTCGTCGAGAGAGAGATCTGCTTCTTAATTGCCTACTGAGCTCAAACCCAGCAAAATTTTTCGTATTGCCTTGATTTGCATTCCATTATAAAACGCATTACATAAATGTTGGTGACCAATAATGCATTATATTATATATTACTCGTAATGCAGTTAGTAATGTCAGCCCTTTTTGCTTTTGAAACGAGTGTTCTGTTTTTTTTATAATTGAAATTTTTTGTTTGACTTTTATTTTTGCTTCAAAAGTGTCAAATTTTATAATTTTGAATATGAAAAAAGGCCAGATTTATGAATGAAATACAGAAAAATGTGTTAAAGGCAAATATATTACATTAATTAATTAACTGATACATATATCTATTAAATAAAATCATTTTTCTCATTTTAAAGAAGAAATTCTCTAACCCTTAATTGGTGTTGTTGATCTGTTAAGCAAAAGATGTACGAAAAAAAAATTGATTTTTCCACTATTTGAATCGCTTTTCTAATTTGTGCAGATAACATCTTATTCAATAACTTCTTAGTTGATAAGTGATTATTGAGAATAAGTTATTCATCAAGTTTAATTTGTGCTTACATAAGTACTCCCATGTCAAGCGAAAGCTTCATCGATTACCTCCAATGACATGCTTGTATAAAAATAATGGGTTCTGTAAGCGAGAGGGTAAGCGATGAATGAAATTTTCTGGATTACTTTTTCGATTATATGTAAGCGAAGATTTTGCTGGGAAGTATAGCCAGTTTCAAAAGAGAAGAACATTTTTTAGTTTCATTTTTCGATGCGCAGTGAGAAATTATTTTTAAAGCAAGAACATTTTTTACAGCGTATTTTCTTGCTCTTTTTGTTCTGCTCGCCAAACTTTATGCTTTTTTTTTAGTGTTTTTTACTATTTTTCGTGTAGTTTTCGTGTGTAAAAAATAGTTCAATGATTTCTTCTCAAGTTAACAACGAAAAAAAACTATGTAGGTTTTGTATCAAGTGTATGCTTCAAATTAATCTAAATTTAAAAGTTCGTGTGCAAATTTTAAATAAACATTAATTTTGTGTGATGCTGTTTTAAACAAGGTGCCAATAAATTCATTCAGAATTGATTGAAATGCGATATTCACGTTCGTTTTTTCCTTTTTCAGTGAATTTATGAAACAAAAAATGTATAAACCGTCGAGCTTTTCTTTCCAAAAATCCACTTTTTTCCGGAAAATTTGTGTTCAGTGACGAAGCTCATTTCTGGTTGAATGGAGATGTGAACAAGCAGAATTGTCGCATGTGGTGTGAAAAGCAGCCAGAAGCATTACAAGAACTGTCAATGCATGCCGAAAAATGCACTGTTTGGTGTGGATCATGGGCCGGTGGCATCATTGGACCGAACTTTTTCAAAGACGACGAAGGCAGGAATGTTGCTGTGAATGGCGAGTGCTACCGTGCGATGATTACAAATTTTTTTACCCAAAATGGAAGAGCTGGGCTTGCCTGACATGTGGTTTCAACCAGACGGTGCCACATGTCACACAGCACCCGAAACAATGAGAGGGAAGATCGGTGACCAGTTTATTTCACGTTCGGGACCGGCCTAGATCATGCGAGTTAACGCCTTTAGAATTGAAGAATTTGAACATTGAAGAATTTATTCGAGAGATACCGGCCGATATGTTGGAGAGAGCATGCCAAAATTGAAACTAGCGTATGAAACATTTAAGGCAACATTTACATGAAATAATCTTTAAACATTGAATTATATAGATCGTTATAGTGACTCAAATAAAGATTTCATACATTTCTCTAGATTTTATGTGTTTGTTTTTTTAAATCAAATCCGAAGGCTCTTTAAAAAATCACCCTTTATAAAAATGATATTTAGAGAATTCGCTAGTTTAACTTTTTTTATATAGTTTTTATGACTAATATTATGCATAAGTTAAGTTTTTTAACATTTTTTTAAACAATTGCAATTAATTTTAGTCCCCTCTAATATATTAATGCTTAAAAAAACGGAGCATTAAAAGTAGCAATAAAAATTAATTGTAGTCAATGTAGTATCAAATAGTATTTAGTATTAATAGTATATTTAGTATCTCATGTTCTCATTCTGCTCTCATTTTAAAATAAGCATACTAAGTAGAGAAGACGTCAAAAATACGAATAACCTGTTTTTCATTGAATCATGGTACTTCCGCAGCGCAGTTGCGATGAACAACAAAGTTCAGGAATATACATTAATTTTTTTTTTATTTATTTTTCTGCTCAGAGAATATTAACTTTTTTTTTAATGTCGAACAATCAGAATGTAGAACTTTCTCAAAATTATTTTCTTATTCTCAAACATGCGCGAAAATGTTCTTCTCTTTTGAAACAGGCTATAACACTTGTTGGCAAGAGTTATCCTTCGTTTAATCTCAATACTGATATCGTTGAAGGAGTTAATGCTGGATCCCAGGTAAACAAAGTCCTTCACTACCTCAAAGGAGGTGTTATCAACAGGGACTGTTTGCTTGTTGATACAAGATACTACGTTTTATCTGCGTTCACTGCAAGAGAATGCTGCACTGACTTCGCTCGTATTTTGGCCAATGATATCAATATCATCAGTATATGGCAGCACCATAACACTCTTATAGAAAATTGTGCCGCTACGTTCAGCAGCTCGGATGATCTTCGCCATGACTATACTTATTAAAGAAGTCGCTCGATAAGAAATCACCTTGTCGGAAACCTCGCTTGGTATCGAACGGAAGGGAGAGGTCCTTCCCGATTTTCACTGCACTGCTGGTGTTCTTCAGTGTCATCCTGCAAAGACGTATTAGCTTCGCAGGAATACCAAATTCAGACATGATGGAGTATAGGTGACTCCTTATTGCGCTGTCGAAGGCGGCTTTGATGTGTGTATGAAAACATTGATTAAGGGTTTTAAAAAACACGTAATATGTTTGCAATGGAAACACATACTCTCAATTATCACTTCAAATACGTTATTATATGAAAGTATGAGGCGACTAAGATAAGGAATTTGGTACGCATGTGTTTTATGTCAACACAAAGATGTCTTCGAAAAATGTGTGTTATCCGCCCACGGACACGCCTACCTCCCATACAACCCAAAAATTTAAAACTATACAAATAAGCTCATAATTAACTTAAAACAATAAAATTTGGTAAGTATGTATTTTATATCAAAACAAAGATGTTTTTGAAAAATGGGCGTCATGCACCCACGGACACACCTACCTCCCATATAAGCCATAAAATTGAAAACTCCATAAATAAACTCATTTGGTATGTATGTATTTTATATCAGAACAAAGATGTGTTCAAAAATTGTGCGTAATCCATCCACGAACTTGGCCACCTCCCACACAACCCACAATACCAAAAACACACTGAGAAAACTTCATTTTTAAAACTAATAGAAACGTGCTACTTTTGAAAATGTTTAACCCAGTTTTTGCGCCTCTAACGTTTATTTTTATTTTAAAAACGCACATTTTAAGAAAAGCTTCTAAAACGTTCGTTTGATTTTCTAAAATTAACATTTTAAAATTAGCTTTTAAGACATTCGTTTGATACTTTAAAATTAACCTTTTTAAAAGAGATTTAAATTGCCTCGATTGCCTACACGTAGCAAATCAAACTTAACCACCTGAGCTTGTTAGCGGTCAAGTTTAATAATTAACCGTCCAGGGTTCAATCCCTGAAGAAACCAGCAAGAGTTTTTTATTTAAAACACATTTTTGTTATATTTTGATAGATTGTTTTTATGATTGTAAGCGCGAACTTATTGCGAGTTTTTTTTCTGACTATTGAGTTGATGAAATAATTCGAATTAGAATTTATAATATTTAATGAATACTTTTGATACATACAGAGTCAGGATGCGAACCTACGTCCTCTGCATGCCAGTCTATCACACTTCCACTGAGCTAGTGATAACGATATGTTGACTGTAACACAAAATATTGAAAACTGCTCATCTTAAATAGTGTCAGAAAATCTTGACAAAACATGATTTTTATACCCCCACGCGTACTGCGTAAGGGGTATATTAATTTTGTCACGACGTGTGTAACGCTCATAAGGAGGCGTGGTAGGTATAGAAAAGTATATATATTCTTGCTCAGCATCACCACTTGAGTTGATTTAGCCATGTCCGTCTGTCCGTCTGTCTGTGGACACGATTACAGCCGTAATTTTCAAGCTATCGTAATGAAATTCGGTATTTAACCTTTTTTTTAAAAAACTAAGATCAAGTTCGAGAATGGGCAAAATCGAATAAAAACCACGCCTACCTCCCATACAACCCCAAAATTAAAAACTTTATAAAGAGGCTAATATTAAAGTTACAAAACTGAAACTCAGTATTTTAGTATTCTATGTCAAAACTGAGGTGTGTTTGAAAAATGGGCGTCATCCACCCACTAACATGCCCACCTCCCATACAACCCCAAAATTGAAAACTTTATAAAGAGGCTAATATTAAAGTTACAAAACTGAAACTCGGTATTTGTGTATTCTATGTCAAAACTGAGGTGTGTTTGAAAAATGGGCGTCATCCACCCACTAACATGCCCACCTCCCATACAACCCCAAAATTGAAAACTTTATAAAGAGGCTAATATTAAAGTTACAAAACTGAAACTCGGTATTTGTGTATTCTATGTCAAAACTGAGGTGTGTTGAGAAAATGGGCTTCATACACATACTAACACGCCCACCTCCCATTCAACCCCACAACTGAAAACTTTATAAAAAGGCTTATATTTATGCTGCAGGAAAGCAATTTGATATGTTTTTGTATTTAAGACAAATAAAAATAACAAAATCTTCTAAAATCTCATACAAAAAGCTCTCCAATTTAAGATTCTTTAGCCCTTAAGAATCGGCCGTGGGGGTATTTTAACTTCGGCCAAGTCGAAGATACACCTTACTAGTTTTTTTATAAAATTCTTGTTTTCAGTTTATTGAATATGTTAAAACGTTCATTGCTGTTTCTTAACCGTTTCATTTTACTTTTGTATTTTATGTTTATTTATTTTGTATGTTTTTGAAAATATTCATTTTAGCCTACTTTATCATTGTAAAACGTTCGTTGTTGTTTCTTAAACGATTCGTTTAACTTTTGTTTGTTAAAATATGCGTTATCATATCTGTATGGTGTAGAATGTTTTTGAAAATATTAATTCTACCTTGCTATATCATAGTAAAAAGTTCGTTTTTATTTTTAAATCGTTTCATTTTACTCTTGTATGTTAAATTATACATTTCCATTTTTGCATAGCGCAGAATGTTTTTAAAATATACATTTTACTAACCGTGCTTAAAATGTTAAAATGTGCATGTAAGCTTAATCCAAGCACTATTTCTAAATGGCTGATTGGAAGCCTGCAAGCTGCAAATTTTTGCGACCGCCAACACAGCGGATAGGTGGCTACATATTATCAATTTATATTCTGCATTTATTAATGCAAAATTTTAAAAATAGCATAAAAATATAGTTACAAATAGAAACTTTGTGCCTTTGCTTGCACTTTTTTCATTAATTAAATGACAACTGTCACTTTTCACGTCAAAATAAATGGAATAGAGTACTAGATTTTCCGTAGCGAAACAAAGTACTGCTTTGATGAAAAAGTGGTGACATTTTCATGCTTGTTTCACAGCTGTCAAATTTTTTTATGAAGATTTGAGTGGAATTTCACATGAAGCCGAACGAAAATTAAGCTTGAATCGAAAATGAATAGAAATAATTGCATTGATCTTTCAAATCATCTTTCGGAGAAGGTGTTTAAAAATTAACAACGCTTAAAAGGGTAAATGTGGAGTTTTTTTTTATCAATTTGTAGATAGTTTTTTTAAAATATAATTCTTTTATATTTTGATGATACAAAACTAGTTTCTCAAACTATGCATGTTATAAGGCTTGTGAAAAGACTAAACTTCCGAGTGTAGGATAGTTAAATTCAAAAGTTAAAAAAGCGATAAGGTACTGCCAAATTTTCTGTGATCTTTTTTACTTAAAATATCAAGAACTTGAACATCTATGATCAACCGTTTAGACACTACGGTTTCTTATAAAGCGAGGCAAGCACTTTTATTTTATTTATATTTTTATAACTTATATTTTTCCCAACGTACAGCGGCTGCCAGCTTTAGCTCCGGCTGATATGCTTAATGTTGTCTAGGTCAGTATTACAAATAGCAAGCTAGGTATACCGTTTCACACATATACATTTTAATTCAATCAAAATACGTTGATGACATCAATCAAATACGTTGATGACATTAGTGATGTCAGCATCAATAAAAAAAGTAGGAAATAGGTTTTTTAAGACCTAACCTTGATGGCTATTGAGACCTTAACTCCTATGGTCGATCAAGTTGTTTGGTTTTGTTTTTTTTTTTTTTTTTAATAACAACACATTAAAGTTACGAGCTTTTTGAAACATTCACTTTTTTACTTTTACCACCCATAAAATACTACAAGCTATGATCGAACTTGCATTTCATTGATGAGATAATGCCTGTGTAGTAGACATAAAAATCACGTTAAATGCACAGTCGGAAACAGTTTGTGAAATTTCAAGTTGCCATATAATGCGGCCGCCACATACCAACTTTCAACTTTTGCCAGCTTTTTTTGCAAAAAAGTTTTTAAAGTTGTTTGTCTTAATTGCAATTGCGGAAGGATAGTTTTTGCGTGCGTTTCATTTTATTATCTTTTTTTTTTTAATTGAAAATTGTTTAAGTGAATTGTTTTTTAAAGATCAGTGCAATTAATTTCATATGCAGCGGCAAATCAAAGATATATGAGAGATGAGATAATGCGCTGTTGCTGAAGTTTAAGAGCAAATTTGAGGAGTTGTTGGAAAGAAAGATGAATTTTTAAATGTCAGTATTTAAATTTGACAAGTTTTCACATTGGCTAAACAATATGGCAAAAAAGTTCTTGAGGCAGTACAGCTGTTTTGAAGTTAAACCATAGAAACCTTCAATTTTATTTGCAAGAATATTGCTTGAGGCTGTCTTTTAATTGCTGCAACCATTACTAGTTTGAGTGATTTTTCTTAAGTGAAAAAAAGGCAGCCATCAACGTTTAAATGCTTAGGGCCTGCCTTAACATGACTGGGTGGCTTGAAGACTTCATTTGAATATTCTTAGAAATGATTTAATTAACCAAAAAATGCTTGACAAACAAGCTAAAATTTGTTGCTGCTGTGGTTTGTCTTGTGCTGCCTGCTCGTGCTATTGGTAAAGGTTTGCATGTCTAGTATTTTCTCTAAATAATTGCATATAATTATGCAGTTTAGGTTTTATATATTTGGGCCGAAAGCTGCTAGTTAGCATTAAGTATAAATTTAGTACAAAAAACCTTTGCCTTTCTTTTTGCCTGTTGGTCAGTGTAACATTTTCAAGTTGTTGGTCATTTTAGCTAATTAACATGCTGCTGAATTTGCTGGGTGAAGTAAGTTTTTTTTGTAAATATTTTTTATTGGCTGTTGCAATAATATGGGTCTTAAAGGTTTTTGTTTTGTCTGTTTGTGTCTTCGGTCTTATTTTGCTGTTGAAGACGTGCGTAAAGTTAAAACTAGAGCAGCAGCAGCGTAGAGGTCATTGAATGTGTGTTGTTTTGTTTTTTTTTTTCTTATTTTTGTGCAACTAAAGTGTATATCTTTTGCATGCAAAAACTGCCAATGAAGCGTCTTAAGTTATTCAAGTTTTGAACATTAATAATATTTTGTGTATCAATACAACTTGCTTTTTTTTTGTGATTTTGTTGGTTTTTTTAAACAACTTTAACTTGCACAATATTTGAAACTTGAAAAAGATGTTGACATCAACAACGAAGACGCTTATTTGGCACATGCAAGCAAAGTTGCTTTGATTGATGTTGGCAACATGATGAGCTAGATCAATGCGTGCATTGCGTGTTGTATTGAGCTGTTGCTGTGGCTGACAAAGTGTTGAAGTATTGAGCAATATGTCTTGGCTTGCTTCAAGAGTTCAAGCACAATAATAATTATGCTCATGCAATGAAACAACAAACAACAACAACAAAAACAGCAAATAAATTAAAACACAAGACTTAACGCATGAATAGAGCTGTCATTGAAGCTGTTTGCAATATGTTTTATGTCAGCAATATATTAATTTTAGTTGCCAACTATTTTGGCTGTCTAATAAAGTGACCTCAAGTGTGTGGCAAAATATTAATAAATTGATTTTTTTAATTTATTTCTTTTTTTTTTTGCTAATATTACTCAAATCCAACACTTCATTCATTCATTCATTCATTCATTCATTCATTAAAAGTTGTTGATGGCTAGCTGCATGTGTGCCTCAAATATTTTTAACCTCTGCAGCAAGTTATGCACATAATTGAGAGCAAACGAAACAAAAAAAAAAGAAATGGTGTAAAATATTTAAAAAAAATATTGCTTAAAATTAACAGTGGCAGCACATTAGTCTGTCATCATAAATCTTGTAAATCACAGTTTCATCATCATCTTAATTTTTTTTTTTCTTAGTTAAATATTGATCTACAGTCTATTTTATTTTGTTTGTTTGTATTATAATTTATTTGGTTGTGCGGCGTTGGTGTCTTTCTGTTTGCTTGCATTTCAAGTTGTTTGCTTTGCTGCATGTTTAACAGACTATTTGTTTAAATTGTTGTTGTTAGCAAAAATAGCAATAAACAACAAAAGCTCAAAAATAACAAATATAACAAAAGCAACAAAAACTTCACAAGTCTATTAATATTTATTTGCATATTTATTGTTGTTATTTGCATGCTTGTGTTTTGCTTTTATTGACAGACAAAAGTATCACAAGAATTACGACAGCGCGTCTCGTCATTTACAACAAAAAATAACAAAAATAAAGTTACAAAGTGGTGTCGGCTGGCAACAACACCAACAATTTTTAGGTCACATGTCGTGCATACAAGCAGCAATTTTGTTCGGCTGCAGCTTGGTTGTTGGGAAAAAATAAACGACTTTAGAAATGCAAAACAAAAGACTTAAGAAACGAACTTGCTCTCTTCATTAATCAGCAGTAAATTAAAATGATTTATTGTGAGTTTTGCGATGATTTTAAAGTGTGCTTCTTTGAATATCAGACATTTTTTGTAGCATCAGAAATATTTTGTTTTGTTTCAGTGTTATATATTTAGCTTAATACAAGCATTTGAATACTCAAGAACTTAACTTAGAACTAAAAAGAAGCTTGCATTTCTTATAACAAAAAATTAAGTATAAATAAACATCACTTAATTATAATGAATGACATTGGAGTGAAAGATAGAAGTATTGAAGCGAAGTAGAATATTTGAATTGCGAATATGAAAATCAACATTGTTGATCATACCGTTGGTCACACGTAGCATCTTAGATAAAGGTTCACCGCGTTTATATTCGGTGCGATAAAAGTTGAGATGGAAGAGAAGAACAGACTTAAGGCTGCGTGGATTGTTATTTAAGGCTATTTGTTGAAGAAGGTCAGGGCAGTGAGTGGTTCGTCTAATAGTTGGGGAATAAATATTACAACAGCGACTTTCCTTCTTTTTTTAAGGATCTGCAAGTTAATCAACATCACACGTTCAGCATTAGGAGATATATTAAGACTGTCAGAATCAGGAAGGGCACATTGCGAAACGAGAGAAATTCTCCTGAATGACTTCGATGCGCATCGAATGAGTATAATAAATGGGTCTAACAAATGTTATGCGTAAAGATTTTCTGACGATAGGGTAAGAACATTTTTGGGCCAGTGTTTTACGAAACCAAGTGCAGAAACCAAGTGCAGTGTGCACTCGATATGAGACCGAACATTTAGTTCCTTATAGCACCCGCAAATAACTTACTGAGAGAACAGGTTCACCACAATGAAATACGTCCTTAAACGGGACTGTGATCTCATACGTGAATATGTGATAGCTTGACATTTGCTGACGGCGAGCACTAAAAAGTTTTTAGTGCATCATTTGGAAAAATTATTTGAATCATCTGGAAGGGAGTCAAAGTCAGCAATAGAATGAATGCGTCGATAGATTTGCATATCATAAGCATAGATAGAAATATTTGAGTCCTTAACCCTACTTCCCTGTAGTATCATTTTTGATATTATTTTTTTAGTTTTTTCAGTTTTATCTTTGCATGGGTCAGAACGAAAGAAGAACTTAATACCTTTCCAACAATAACAATTCCACATAAATCTAATAAAAAATGTGTCTTTTACAGCGGTTTTAAAAAAATGTCTTTTTAAAAATAGCAAAAATTCAATTTTTGATGGTCAATAAGAGTTATAATGAAACAAAATTTTAACAATTTTGTTATGTCAAAATGTTAGTATGAGTAAGAAATTTAACATTTAAGAAGATTTGGGTATGCGTTCTGTGCAAAATAAAAAGTTACAAGCAAGAAACATGTTTTTTTACCAAAAAGGACCTTTAGGAGAATCAAAATTGCTTCGGCGGTTTTTCTCCGATTTGTAAAAAAGGTATGCAGAAATCATTTTAATGAGTTTTTCTAACTTTTGAGACCCCGACCGGTTGACATTTTTTGTATCCATATAAGAATGATCCGGCCTAATGTACACTGAGAGAAAAAATGGGCTAAAATCTTGCTCAAAGCGTAATTGAAATTAGCTCAAAAGAGCTCACAACCATCTCAAAACATGCTATGCACGTTCGCAGTTGATATAAGAAATTGGGCTTGAAATTTTTTTGATAAACACGTCAATTTGCGCTTAAAAAGTGTAATCTTGGGCTTGCTTGTAAAAACAAATTAATTTTGTTGTTGTTATTTTTACATATAAAAAAATGAGGAACTGGATGACGTAATTCTCAGTTGGTTTTTGTTACTTTTAATAGAAAAGTGTATAAAAGTGCAGAAAATATATTAAAAAAATTATATTTTCCTGTCCGAATTGTATCAAATATATCTAATTTGGACAATGAAAATATAATTTTTTAGTTGCTTTCGTGCCGCTTGTTCTCGTGCTCATATTTTGCTGACCAAAATGTCATAAATTGCGCACAATTCAGCGTATTCATATGTTATGTATTTTGTATTTGTATTTATTTGATACATTGACATCTGACATATTTTGATAAACACTTTCAAAATTTCTTAGATGGAGCATATTAATTTTTTTACTAACAATCCATAAATTGCATGCATTGGACACAAATAAGCATGTTTTTTTTATAAACAATACCAAAATGACATAAATTTGGCACAAGTGAGCATAATAATTTTTTGATAAGCAATCGAAAAATTTCTTATATTGAACGCATGTGGGCATATTAATTTTTATATAAATGATCCAAAAATCACATATTTTATGGACGAGAATGGGCGTGTTAATTTTTGATGAACAATCACATTAGGGGTTGATATCAAGAATATTATGGCCTAGCTCAGAATCAATCCCAAAATTAATTGTTTTGGGATTGTTTTCAGCTCAAATTTCTCTCTGTGTAAGCACAAAACTTATTTTGGAGGTTGTTTCTGTTCAGGCAGTCAATGAAACATAGAATCGGAATTCCAATTATAATAATTAAATTCAAAATTGTATTCTTAGACAGTTGGGAAACGAACCTTCGTCCTCCGCACTCCAGTCATTCACACTTCCACTGAGATGTTGGTAATGATAATTTTATTTTAGCATATATGTAAAACTTCTAGAGTGAGAAATTATATAAACGAATGCACTCGAAATGAAACTTAAAAATCTTAAAACTCAGGAACGGTGCTTTTATTGTCTAAGCATTCAGCTGAAATTTGTCTCGTCTGAACCATAGTACCATAAGGAAGGCAGTATTAATAGGACTGAAATAGCTGTTTAGCGTAGGCATATATTGTCAAAATTTTGTGATGACAATTGGCGGTGTTGTTTTTCTTAACAAAAAAAGAGGATTTTTGTGAGAAGGGGAAAAAAAAACTTATAAAAATAGCAAAATTTTTAATTTTTGTCGATTAAAATGAGTTAATTTTGCATTGCTTTAAAAAACACAAATTTAGGCGGAATGGTTTGATTTACAAACACTTGTAAATCACACAACTCAAAAATGGTTGGGACTTGATAAAGGCACGCGGAACTTATGAACAATTGACACTAGAATAATATAATTTAGCGCAATGGTAGGAAGACAAATCTTTACAAAATTTGATGTTAAAATATTTGCTTTAAGAAAAAAATTCCCTTTTTGTAATAATAAAGTACCTGTAATTGTTGTACTATGGTCTGAACTTTTCTATTTTAAATTTTTCTTGTTTGCATTTTGACTCAGAATTACGTTTTACAGTGCGGTTTGTATGGGGTCGTTTTAACAGATTTTTTGAAGGCCATGAAACTTTTTTGACGAATACTTTAGGGTATACCTACAGCCTTTAATACTCATCGTTCAAAGATAATATGTATACAAAAATATCAGATATATCCTGCACTGAATGCATATCTAATTTTGGATTTTGTCACTATTATATTCAAGTCACAAAATAGTAATATATAAGAAGAAAAATCTTATATAAACGAAATATATAATTTGTTTATATAAGAAAATCAATCATCAGCTGCTTATGCTGTGCCTGCTGCTTTCTTTGTTTTTGTTTCGTTGTTTTTGCTTGTGTTGTTTTTGTTTTATACGAACTGATTCGCAGGTTTCTTCATTGGGTTCTTGTATGTAGTACTTCTTTATTGGGTTCTTGTATGTAGTAGTTTTTTATTGGGTTCTTGTATGTACTACTTAGAAATAAGTGCTCTATTTTAACACAAGATGTCAATCACAATCTCTTTTCAACTCAGTCAATGAACTCTGTGATCCGGTTAGATTTAACTCTTATGAAAAAAAACGAGTTGGATCATATTTCGTTTTATGCTTTTGCCTAATAGATGGCGTAAAATTTTAATTTTTGTCTTTAATGCAAATTAATTTGGATACCACATCCCACTAGCACTAGCGAGTATAGCTCGCAAACTATACATCGGACAGAGACGAAAGTGTAGCTCGCAAACTAAACATCGGACAGAGACGAAAGTGGCACTAATGGAAAGGACATGTGCTCAGCGTGAGATATAGTCACCATACGATTTTTTTTTAAAAATCGGGGTCTTAATTTTATTTTGAAGTTAGTAGTTAAACTGACTGTAGCTTGCAAACTATACATCGGGCAGAGACGAAAGTGACACCAATGGAAAGTGTATTTGCTTCGCCTTCTTTTGAACTAAGTCAATGAACTGAACCTGTCAAACTTAACGAAATGATCGAAACATTTTTTCATTTTGCTTGCTCATTTTATCATGCTTACTTTTAACTTTTTCTTTGTTTTGGTATTCATAAGAAGTCCATAATTGAAGATTACGGAAGATCAATAAAAATGCGTGCAAAATGGACAAAACAATCGGACCAAAGACACAAAGTTGAAGAGGTTACAACTTAAACGGAATTCTACGTCTACACTTGCGATTTAGTATCGAAACTGTTTCATTTTTTATATATGTTTATGTTTAATGTATGAAAAGTTAATAAAAGTTAAGCGCGGAATTATTTAATGAAAACATTCGTTTGCTTTAGACGAATCCAACCTCAAACATCAGCTGTTTGACAAAACGTAACGTAATGTAACGTAGAAATCCAAAAATCTACGTATTCTTAAGGCCCGTTCACATTACGTAACGTCTATTATAATCACAGTCAGTTCTTAGGGGTATCTTCCTTGGACCTATATTAATTTTTTAAATCCTTTTGTATGGGAGTTACATACAAAAGTTGGACGATCTTAAACAAATTTGGTCAAAAGGCCAAAGGGGTACTTCCCTTGGACCTATATTCAATTTTCACATCATTTCACATCTGAATGGGAGGTAAATCTTTTACTCATAAATATCCTGCTTTGTATTAATTAAAAAAAATCCTCTTTTAGGCACATTTTATTTTATTAACAATAGAAAAATAAATTGGGAGATAAGGGGGCGATCTTCACATGGCAACGTGTCTGACTGCCTCAACTTGGCGAGGCCAGCATTATCCATGTCGAAATCGTCTCAAGTCGACTCAAACCTCCGCGTGGTGTCTCCTGGAAACGTCAAAAAACTATCATACCGATATACTTTGGCGGCGAATCTGAGCGGCGGGCTTCCTTTGGTCATCAAGCAAAGGTTGTGCGTTGGGTTTGAAGCCCACCATGTAATAAAAATATTTCAATGAAAAGTTTAAGAATGAATAAAAGAATGATCCCCAAATCTGATGACGACTACCGCAAACGAAAAACTGATAATGATTTACGGATATGCACCTGGAATGTCCGAACCCTAAATTGGGATGGTGCCTCTATCCAACTGATTGATATCTTGGAAAGATATAATGCTGATATAACTGCAATCCAAGAAATGCGATGGAAGGGACAGGGTTGCTTACGGCAAGCATCCTGTGATATCTACTATAGCGGCCATGCGGAGAAGCACGAGTTTGGATGCGGATTTGTAGTTGGCAAGAGAATACGGCATCATGTCCTGCGATTCACTCCTGTGAACGAACGACTTGCCATAATCCGCTTCAAGGCAAAATTTTTTAACATAAGCCTAATATGTGCGCACGCTCCGACAGAAGAAAAAGATGACGAGACCAAAGAAAGTTTTTACGAGCGCCTTGAAGACGCATACGAGCGCTGCCCCCGTCATGACATAAAAATCGTGCTTGGTGACTTCAACGCCAAGGTGGGTAAGGAAAACATATTTGGTCCTACAGTCGGAAAGTTCAGCCTCCACGACAACACATCCGATAACGGAATGAGGTTGATTGACTTCGCCGCAGCACGAAACATGGTCGTTAGTAGCACTAGATTCAAGCATCTCAATATTCATAAGGCCACCTGGTTGTCCCCTGATCAAAAAACATGCAACCAAATTGATCACGTTTTGATTGACGGAAGGCACTCTTCCAGTGTACTAGACGTACGCACGATCCGTGGTGCTAACATAGACTCGGATCATTATCTTGTCGCAGCCAAGATCCGCACACGTCTGTGCGCAGCTAAGAATGCTCGCAATCCTACACAAAGAAAGCTAGACGTCGACAAGCTGCAGTCAAAACGGATGGCCGAAGCCTTCGCTACTCGACTCTCACTCCTGCTTCAAGAAAGCACTCCTCCGATCGACGATATATGCGGACAGTGGACGCACATATCCCACTCTATGCGTACGGCTGCCGAAGAGGTGATAGGCTACCACCGCCCTCGCCGAAACCAGTGGCACGACCAGGAGTGTCGCGACGCCACTGCAGAGAAGGATGCCGCCTACAAAGCCACCCTGCAGTCGGTTGTGACGCGTGCTGTTAAGGAGCGATACCGAGAGAAGAGGAGGGAAGAGAGACGCATTTTCAGGCGAAAAAAACGAGAGGCGGAAATGCGTGAGTGCGAGAAAATTGAGATGCATGGCGACAGGAATGAGACTCGAAAATTTTTCGAAAAAATAAGACGCCTGGCCGATGGTTTTAAGACCGGAGCCTCTTCCTGCAAGGACGAAAATGGGAATCTAGTGACAGATATCCAGAGTACACTGATGTTATGGAGGGAGCACTTCTCTAGACTTTTAAATGGCGACGCTGTCAACAATCCCGCCAGTGGAGATGATATCCCGGAAACCCCAATTATGGATGACAGCGTTGAAGTTCCGCTGCCCGACTATAATGAGGTCTTAACAGCTATAGCTCGGCTTAAAAACAACAAAGCCGCAGGAGCCGATGGTCTACCGGCTGAGCTGTTTAAGACCGGTGGCGAAGCTCTGTTTAAATGCATTCACAGACTTCTATGCAGAATATGGTCGGAAGAATGCATTCCAGATGATTGGAACCTCAGTGTGCTCTGCCCAATCCACAAAAAAGGCGATCCCACCATTTGCTCCAACTACCGTGGGATTAGCCTTCTTAATATCGCATATAAGGTCCTGTCGAGCGTATTGTGTGAAAGACTGAAGCCCATCGTCAACCAACTGATTGGACCTTATCAGTGTGGCTTCAGACCCGGAAAGTCCACCATCGACCAGATCTTCACGCTCCGACAAATCTTGGAAAAGACCCTCGAAAAACAAATCGATACACACCATCTTTTTGTCGATTTCAAAGCCGCCTTCGACAGTCCAATAAGGAGTCACCTATATGCCATCATGTCTGAATTTGGTATTCCTACGAAGCTAATACGTCTTTGCAGGATGACACTGAACAACACCAGCAGTGCAGTGAAAATCGGGAAGGACCTCTCCCTTCCTTTCGATACCAAGCGAGGTTTCAGACAAGGTGATTCCTTATCGTGCGACTTTTTTAATATAGTCATGGAGAAGATCATCCGAGCTGCTGACCTGAGACGCAGCGGCACAATTTTCTATAAGAGTGTTATGCTGCTGGCGTATGCTGATGATATTGACATCATTGGTCAAAATACGCGCGAAGTCAGTGCAGCATTCTCCAGGCTAGAAAAAGAGTCGAGTCGAATGGGTCTTGCAGTGAACGCAGATAAAACGAAGTATCTTGTGTCAACAAACAAACAGTCCCAGCGTCTTGGAAACCACGTCACTGTTGACAACACCTCCTTTGAGGTAGTGAAGGACTTTGTTTACCTGGGATCCAGTATAAACTCCTCCAACGATATCAGTATTGAGATTAAACGAAGGATAACTCTTGCCAACAGGTGTTACTTTGGGCTCAGTAGGCAATTGAGAAGCAGAGCTCTCTCTCGACGAACAAAACTGACGCTCTATAAGTCAATAATCATGCCCGTCCTACTATACGCATCACAAACCTGGACGTTGAGCAGCTCTGATGAAAGGACTTTGGGAGCGTTCGAGAGAAAAATCCTTCGCAAGATCTATGGTCCAATCTGCGTCAATGGCGAGTACCGAATACGATGGAACCATGAGCTGTATGAGCTATATGCCGACATCGATATAGTCAAGCGTATTAAAATTGAGCGGCTTCGCTGGCTAGGTCATGTCGAGAGAATGAACGACGAAGCTCCAGCGAAAAAGATATTGGATTCGGTACCCAGCGGTGGCCAACGCAGACGAGGAAGACCGCATCTCCGTTGGAAAGACCAGGCATTGGATAACCTGACAACGCTTGGAGTTTCCAACTGGCGCCAGCAAGCGCACGACAAAAGAGGCTGGCGAAAATTCTTAGACCAGGCCAAAACCGACCAACGGTTGTAAGCGCCATCTAAGTAAGTAAGTAAGAAAAATAAATTTGGTAACTTATTTTTTATTAATAATATGTGAAATAAAAAAGTAAAAAATTAATGTGTGTGCATGTGTACAAAAAAAAAAAACAGAATTCATATCGCTACTGACTTTCATCGCTACTTCGATGACTTCGCAAAAAGTCACTTTTTTAAACTTCTATAACTTTCTTGTTAATGAAAAAGGACAGATAATATTTTGGAAGTCAAAAGATAATACTTCAAAAAAAATTACAAACAAGTTTTATCAAAATCAAAGAAGCCTTTTTTTGGAATTCCCTTTTGAACTTTGCTTAATTTTGAATATTTTTCCATACAAAATTGACTATTATTCGCAAAAAGTCACTTCTTTCAACTTATGTAACTTTCTTGGTTATGAAAAGATGCAGATAATATTTTGGAAGTCAAAGGTCAATACTTCAAATACAATTATAAAAAAGTTTCGCCAAATCCAAGAATCCTTTTATTTGTTGTAGTGTATCAAAACTCGCAAAATTTTGTATTTTTTTGTGTTTTTTTTTCAAGTAAAGAAAATATTTTTTTTACAAAAAAATATATTACTTTCAGTAACAAAAAAACATTTAAAAATAATCGTCTTTACTGATTTTCAGAAAAAAAGTTCAATTTTTGAAAATATTAACTCAATTTTCAATTACTTAATTTTTTTCAATTAAAGATGTGTAGTTTAAGTGGATAGCATTTGTTTAATATTAAATATATATTAAAAAATCTTTTAAATTTTATATGACGTTATAATGTGACTTACAATTCTTTAGAGTTTGGTACAAAGGACTTAAGTCAGAAAATGTAGTTTTGAGTAAATTGAAATTTAAGATTGTTTTATTAATTGCAAATCAGGGTGAAATACTTTTTAATAAGCAATGATGCAAAATTAACATATTAATAAAGATAAATACTTTCACTAAAAAAATTGGAGGATTAATTTTCTATTCACCAAGTTTCCGATGACTTAAGTCCTTTTGCCCAAACATTTTTTATAAATTTCGAAAAGCAAAAAGACTTAAGTCAGGAAATAAAACAAAGATCAAGTAAAAAAACAAATTATAATACGTTTTATTATTCATCTAAGAATTTTCAGCAACGTAACATAAGAGATAAAAATATATATTGAAATTGCTGCATCATAATCAAATTCTGAATCCTCTTAATCTGGATCTATATCTTCATTGATTTCAGTAACTAAATTTATATAAATTCATTTAATATTGGTAACTCGGAAATCATAATATATGAGATCGGACTATGTATATTAATTACCTCTTCAGACTTTTTGTGCGCGGGTATTGTTTTACCTCGTCTATCATCCGTCGTTATACCTGAGGTGCATTTTATTTTTTTAAAGCGTTCGATATAAATTTCTCTTTTTCATCTAAAGTACTACGGAAGCACCCGTTAAATACAGCCACTCCTTCCCCATTTACTGCTAAAAAGAACTCGTATGAAACCGTCCCTTTTTTCAGACTCCCAACTTTCCTTTTCCGAGAAACATGTGTATCCTTCGCATGAATATGGCTTGCAATAAAGGAAACACTTTTTGCATACGTCCCTAGCGACCAGTACTCGTCAAAAATTATTTGTCTTATTTCATCCTTGAGAAACGCGCTGCATTTTTTCCTATTCGGTTTTAAGATTTGTAGCTCCCTTGCTCTGTAGTAATGTAGCTTTACCCATTTTGCATTTTTGATGTTCTCTCTGTCCTAGAACGGTTACACCACTTTTTTGACATTTGCTGATGGCATAGATAAGAATGTCTCCACACTACTTGCGCTGACGCTCCACTATGACTATTGCTGCATTTAGGAATGAAGTCCTTATCATTTATGCTGTCATCAGAGTCAATATTAAAATTGTGCGTTGTGGGTGACGAAACGTATTCCACAGCGGACTCATTTTTTGCTAAGAAATATTAATTGTATTCTTTTGTGTATATTTCCACAAAACTGAATGGCTGTTCAAATCTCCGAATTCTGATGACTAGAAAATATTGCTGACATTTATTGACACTTCAGAGAAAATCTGCTTTTAAAACGCAATTGTGATTTACCAAATGCATTCTAATGCAACAAAAATATATTTTGAAACATGTATTGTTGTGGACTTAAATATTTTTAGCTAAAAAATTTTTTCAAATGCGTTGCGCAAAAAGACTTAAGTCTTTTGTACCAAACACATAATGAAATTTCATGACTTAATTCCTTTGGACCAACCAATTACAATGGGGTGCAGTTATAATACACCCAAGTTGTTGACAGCAATCGAAAGAGGAAAAATTATTTATTAGAACCCAATCAAAAACCCAAAATCCAATTTTTTGACTTAAGTCCTTTGTACCAAACTCTTAAGAATTGTATACTTTAAAAAAAAAAAAACAAAAAACAAAAAAAAAACAAATAAAAAACACACAAAGTGTTGTGTGTGTTATTAAATGTTTGCACACAATTACCCGAGAACTGGACCTACATGTTTTATGCCGACTCCGAACGACTCAAGTTCATGTTCTCAAGAAGCTTTACATGGCACTGTTTACTCTCTGATGTTTGCCATTGTCTGCAGAGAGGTGGTGACCGATCAGAAAAATGTTTTATTGAAAAAAACTTTTCGCCGCGGCTAGGGATCAAACCCGGCCCCGAACATGCTAAGCCACACACTTAACCTGCATGCCACGGTCACCACAAAAAAAACAACATGCTTTAATTGACATATTAATTCACATTTTAATTTATTTTAATTGTAGAATACAATAGATATATACGGCAAGTCCAGAAAAAGTAGTCCTAAACCTTAAAAAGTAAAAATGCTTTATGTTCAATAAAAATACATGCAACGTTAAGGATATTGTTTATGTTTTCTTACGGTAAAAGCATTTTGAAAAAAAAACATATTGTATCCATAAATTTGAACTGATTTTATTGAATGTATTTTTAATCTGTAGCAAGTTAAAAAAATTGTAGGTTTTTATTTTTTGTAATTTGATATTTCGCGATTTAAATATCAAAGCACAATTATATAATATTCACGACTGAAGAATTTTCTATTGAAAAGTGAATATTAAAATTTTTTAAAAAAAATTATTTTCTATCGAAAAATATAATTTAAAAAAATGATTCAAGAGTGAAACGTGAGTGACAATTTTTATTGATAAGTTGGATTATCTTGGAAAATAATTGACTGGCACAATTTATGTCTTGGATTTACTGTTTATATAAGATTAGTGAATTTTGTATTTTTTTTAATCAAGCAGACGCAATTATTTTTCATTTAAAAAGCATTTGAAGAAGTGAAACGTGAGTGACATTTAATTTTTTTTTGTTTATTTTTGTATTGGAAATGAAAGAAGATGACGAAGACATCAAGAAAAAGTGAAAGCCGACACTAAAAGAACGCATTAAAAAAATATAGAGAAAAATTTTAGTTAATTTCGGATTCATATAAGAAAATAAAATTAGTAAAGATTAAAAAGATCTAATTAAATCATTATTTTAAGCCGTTGGCCTCGACGGAATTACTAATAGGTCAGTTACATAGTCAAATTTGGCGCAGTCTTTGGTTTTTAATGAGCGTAAGGATCAACGAATTAGGGTTACGTATAATTCAGGGTTTACATACAGATTCGGATGCAGAACCGGAATAAATTTTGTTAAAATGATATACATATATTAGAAATAGTTTTTGTGTTGTGTTTATATTATGAATTATTTGTGTAACTATACATAATCCTTTCCATAAAAATTTTTTTTCTTTTTTCCTTAATATTAAGAAAACTTTTTTTTACAAAATATGCCTCATACAGTTTCACCTGATACAGTTCACCTGACCACGATTAAAAAAAAAGACAATTAAAATTGTTTTGAAACGTAAGTGACACCAACGTGAAACGTGAGTGACAAAATCAGCATATGAAAAAATCTTAAAATTCTGAGAAAAAAATAAATTTTTCCTGCAATTAAAATTTCTACTCAATTTCGTTACGGAAATTTACTTTATTCCTTATATTAACTCAAGCAATTCGCAGATTTCAAGCAATTTGTTAGAAGAAGTCGAAAAACTCAAATCGTCTGGAAAAGTGAGTGACACACCATTTAAAGATAGTTTTTTTTTCGAAATGTGTTAATATATAGAAAAATTTTTGCATAAACTAATAAAAGTGAGCCTAAGACTTATTGTACTCATATAATTTTATATCAAAAGCTTATATGTTTAATGGAGAAAAATTCATGTTTACTGCTATGACTAAAAAGTGAGTGACACTGGACTGGCCGTATAGTTTTTTTAAAATATAGCTTAAAATATAAAAAAATTCTAGTAAATTCAAAATTTGTTACAAAAATATCAAAAATTTTACTTTACACCTGAATATATCATAGACTATAGTAGATATGTTAGAAAAAAAATACCCCACTAAAAAGCTTGTTATACCCCCACGCGTACTGCGTAAGGGGTATATTAATTTTGTCACGACGTGTGTAACGCCCATAAGGAGGCGTGGTAGGTATAGAAAAGTATATATATTCTTGCTCAGCATCACCACCTGAGTTGATTTAGCCATGTCCGTCTGTCTGTCCGTCTGTCCGTCTGTCTGTCCGTCTGTGGACACGATTACAGCCGTAATTGTAAAGCTATCAAAGTGAAATTCGATATTTAAGCTTTTTTCTATAAAACAAAGATCAAGTTCGAGAATGGGCTAAATCGGATGAAAACCACGCCTACCTCCCATACAACCCAAATAATGAAAACTCCATAAAGAAGCAAATATTGAAGCTACAAAACTTAAATTCGGTATGTGTGTAGTCTGTGACAAAACTCAGGTATGTTAGAAAAATGGGCGTCATCCACCCACTAACACGCCCACCTCCCATACAACCCTAATATTGAAACCTATATATAGAGGCTTGTGTCGAAGCTACAAAAATTAAATTAGATATTTACTATTTTTATATAAAAACAAGTAAGGTATATCTTCGACTTGGCCGAAGTTAAAATACCCCCACGTCCGATTCTTAAGGGTGGAAGAATCTTAAACTGGAGAGCTTTTTGTATGAGATTTTGAGAGATTTTATTATTTTTATGTGTCTTAAATACATACATATCAAATTGTTTTCCTGCAGCTTAAATATAAGCCTTTTTATAAAGTTTTAAATTTTGGGGTTGTATGGGAGGTGGGCGTGTTAGATTGTGTATGACGCCCATTTTTCTAACAAACCTCAGTTTCGACATAGAATACACAAATACCGAGTTTCTGTCTTGTAACTTGAATATTAACCTCTTTATAGATTTTTCAATTTTGGGGTTGTATTGGAGGTGGGCGTTTTAATCGGTGGAGGACGCCCATTATTATAACACACCTCAGTTTTGAATTCAAATACACAAATACTGAGTTTCCATCTTGTAACTTTAATATTAGCCTCTTTATAGATTTTTCAATTTTGAGGTTGTATGGGAGGTGGGCGTGTTAATGGGTGGATGACACCCATTTTTATAACACACCTTAGTTTTGACATTAAATACACAAATACCGACTTTCCGTCTTCTAACTTTAATATTAGCCTCTTTATAGATTTTTCAATTTTGGGGTTGTATGGGAGGTGGGCGTGTTAGTGGGTGGATGACGCCCATTTTTCTAAGACATCTCAGTTTTGACATAGAATAAACATATACAAAATTTCAGTATTGTAGCTTTAATATTAGCTTCTTTGTAGAGTTTTCATTATTAGGGTTGTATGGGAGGTAGGCGTGGTTTTTATCCGATCTAGCCCATTCTCGAACTTGATCTTAGCTTTTTAGAAAAAAGCTTAAATATGAAGTTTCATTACGATAGCTTGAAAATTACGGCTGTAATCGTGTCGACAGACAGACGGACAGACGGACAGACGGACAGACGGACAGACGGACAGACGGACAGACGGACAGACGGACAGACGGACAGACAGACGGACATGGCTAAATCAACTCAGGTGGTGATGCTGATCAAGAATATATATACTTTTCTATACCTACCACGCCTCCTTATGGGCGTTACACACATCGTGACAAAATTAATATACCCCTTACGCAGTACGCGTGGGGGTATAATAAGACGTGAGAGAAAAATGGGCGTTAACCACGCACTAACACGCCCATTTCCCATACAACCCCAAAATTGAAAATTATATAAGTAGACTTCTGTCGAAGCTACAAAAATAAAATTTGATATTTATTATTTTTATGTAAAAATTAAGACATGTTATAAAAATTGGCGTCATCCACCGACGAACACGCCCACTTTCCATACAACCCATAACATTGAAAACTCTATAAATAGGCTGATATTTAAGCTACAGACCTGAAATTGGGTATCTGTGTATGTATATTATATCAAAATTGAGGCGTGTTAGAAAAATTGGTATTCACCACTCAAGCACACGCCCACCTCCCATACAACCCCTACTTGAAAAATTTATAAAGAGGCTTGTCTTTACTTTGCAGGAAAACAATTTTATATGAATGTATTTTAGACGTCATCAAAATAGTAAAATTTTTGAAGTCTCATAAAAATGAGCTGCAATTTAAAATGTTGTACCATTACGAATCGTCCGTGGGGGTATTTTAACTTCGGCCAGTCGAAGATATAACTTACTAGTTTAATTTTATTTCAGATATTTTCAGAATGTTTTGCTCTTCGTTAAGTTGTTTGGATTCCGGAGCATAAAAACTGGATCAAAGTCATATAAACACAAAGTCCGAAATCACAAAAAATCCAAGGCCAACCAAAAAATAAACATGCAGTTTCATAACGAAGGAAGAAAGTTTAAACAGTATTAGATATCAAAGTTCGTGTGGCATGAAAAAGTTGCAAAATTGTTGACCAGTGTTATCTGACTATATTATTTGTTACACTACTTATTTGGTAAATCTCATAGTCAGATAGATAGCTTGTATAGAAAATTTCTACCTACCTCAATAGAGTTATGGGAAAAAAATTAGGACCTGTCAACAGATAAATCCCATTTAATTCGGGAGCTGAAACTCTACCAAAAATATGACTGTATCACAAGAATCCACATGATCCAGGAGAGAATCGATAGCAAGCTGATAGACATAATGTAGGTTGAGCTGGACGAATGTTACCACAGATAATATATAAATATCTTTTTATGATTTTTTTGCATACACATAAATACAAAACTACAAAAAATTTGGTAATCTCAAGACAAAAATATCGATATCGACAATTACTGTCGATGATATGAAGAAAAATGTTGAGCAAAAACATTCGAATTCTGTTTAAATCAGAGACCCAAAATAACAGTTATTTATTTTTTTTAGGTCAAAAAAGTTGTCGATATATTGAAAAATATTTAATACGTTGCTTCATAACAGTTATTTTCAATTTATGTGTTTTACGTTGCCTCATAACATTTATAAACGAGAAAAAATTGTTTACGTTGCTCATAACTTTTATTTTCAAAAAATTTTTTTTTACGTTGCCTGGTAAGAGTTATTGTAGAGAAATAAATTTTTACGTTATTTCTTATATATAAAAATTTCACGTCACGGTGTTTGTAATAGAAATTTTTTTTAAATATTTGGTAGGTATGAGAATACGTCGTAAAGTTTGTTTTCACCCTCTTACCCGCTAGTGGCGTTGCATTTTTTAAAAGCACAAATTTTCGGTAAACACAAGTTTTGACCTATAACTGACCTAGAACTAACTATTGATTCGTGCCCTTCGACTGATCAATCATGCCCCCTTTCAGCAATCTTTGGAAAGGGGGCATGGCACCGCCCTTATTGTCACTATCCAATAAAAATCTTCCATTTGCATCGTTTTTAGTTGCTTGTTTTTTTACTGTATTTTTGTTTTTTCTTAAAATGAGTAGTTGGTTCTTCGTGTGATAAAGTTTTATACAAAATTTGAGTTTTTTACTTCTATGGTTAAGAAAAATCAGAAAAAGAAGTACAGCAACTGTTATTATACTACTGTTCGCCTAAACAAAAATTTTATTCTATTCAGGAGTCTAGTCCAAGTGCACTTGTAATTCTCTTTCTCTAACAAACAATTTAAATACGTTTATACAAAATTGTGAAATCCGCGGTTACTCGCTGAAATGACATGTGAAATTACTGAAATTAATGATTTTTTTAATGAAATATCAATTTCTTCTTTGCGTTCTCATACTTATGTAACTAATTTTTTTCCGAAAAATCACTTGTACTGCTATTGCCCTAAAATACGATTTAAGAATACACTTACGTTGAATTCACAACTGCATTTTTTATGAATGCGTAATTTTGTGAAAACTCCTTATTCTCTTACTGAGAGCAAGAAAAAAAAATTACAATTGATAATCTAACACATGTTGCCGTAAAAAAGTAACAAAGATTTTTTTATTTCATACAAATTATGAGCAACGTAAAAAAATTTTTCTCGTTTATAACAGTTATGAGGCAACGTAAAAAATTAAAAATTTAAAATAAACGTTATCAGCAACGAAAAAATATTTCCTTCATTCATAGCTCTTATTTCAGAGAAAAATTATTTTTTTTTTTATATAATAGTTATTATTGATAAATATTTTTTTTCTTACAATATAACTGTTATGGTCCAATTTTTGAAGATATTTCTTATAACAGTTATGACTCTGGTTTAAATAGTTCTATTGGGAAAATCGAAATAGTTTTTTATTCGAAAAAGTACAATGATTTTTTGCGAGCTTGAATTTTATGAACTTAGAATTGTGTATTGGGGTTTTAGAAGCAGGCATCTGATGGTTAAGTACTTGAACGGAGTGCTTGACTCCAATGAAAGACTCCGGAGTGCTTGACTCCAAGCAAAAACATTGATATATCTTACTTTCATATCGGACTGTAAATGCTATAAATGTAAAGATAAGAAGAAAAACTTTAAAGTTTTTCCCACGTGCGACCCCTTCCCCACGTGCGTTTTGGACTAAAAATGGTAAAACTGTCAAAAGTCTGAGAGTAAGAAAAAATCTATAGAAAATAGAGAAAAACACAAAAAAGTACGGGAAGGCTTTTCGGACTAAAACTCTAAAAACCGTCAAATAATAATGTTTGTTCAGCGTTGGCTTGATATGGAACATCGGCAGTGCAAATGAAATGCTTGAGATGTTTAACAATATTGAAAGTAATTCTGATGTTTAGCATTTATATAAGTTCTTAAAGAAGAATTTTTTTCAAAGATGTTTTGATGCATCGCAATTTCTTTGCCTACTTGTTAACAGCTGATTTTAAGCTGTTTGACACTTTTACCATTTGTACCCGAAGAAATATCTCGGACTAAAACTTGCAACTTTTGACAAGGAGGAGAAATGTTTTACTCTCTTGATTGAACTCTCTTTTACCATTTTTTCGAGTACGGGAGCGCTTCTCGGACTAGAACTGGTAAATTGGACTAAAACTTTAGAGTACGGGAACAGACCTCTAGTGTGCATATCATAAGAGTTTTAAGACAGAACCTCTTTTATAAGCTCATTTGCTTAACAGCCTGGAAGGAAATGTTATTATATTATTTTGAAGTCTTATTTCTGTTGATGGCAATATGCGTCAGTTTGTAGATGCTATATAGATTTACATATTTAACGACCACGTCAGTACAAGTGGGCGTGTTAGATTGATATTTTAAAGGAATCTATGTGAAATACCTTGTGTGCTGACACAAAAACATGCATACATACACACATGTATGTTTTTAATATTCGAACCTCAAAAAATAATACAAATAAATGGCTGTAGATTTTCAATTCACAAAATTCGGCGCATACATTAGCCTAAAATTCCTATGATTATCATTTTTCAAAAGTTATTATTAATAACAGTCCATTTTTGAAGAATTAATCAACAAAATTAAATTGATTTTTGGTTTTTTTTTGTTGTTTTTGAGAATCTACTTTATAGGTTTCTGTGCTAAATGAGTTTAAATTAAGAAAAGAAAAATTTTCTGATCTACAAATTTAATTCTAACAGCAAAAATATAAATCCATCTATAATGATGATTGATTAAAAGCAACCAATTTGACTGACTGCTTAAAGCACATGAACCTATTTCCAAACGAATTAAACATTGTTGTTTTTTCCTTCGTTAAGCACAGATATAATCATAGTCTTCAATGAAGATGAAAACTCTTGCTTCCCAAATTTACTGATGAAGTCTGTGTGCTTTTTTTTTTTGGAATTATGTCAAAAAACGGTTTCCAAACAAAATGTTGCCAGGTATCGGGAAAGAAAAGGTATTTAAACCTTAATCGTTTGGCTGATTTTCTTTTGGGTTTTTGTTTTTGTTGCTGTAGATTCTTGTGTTTTTCTGTTGTTTAATCATGGCAAATTCCTTGTTTTTACCATGATTAAAAAAATTGGCTTTCATTAATTTTAAAGTGGCTTAAGTTTTCCTTGCAAACACAATATAGTGGCTTAAGTCGAGTAAGTCACAATGTTGCTTAGTAGCTTTGAGTCAAAAATGCATACAAACAAAAGCAACTAAAAACAGTAGATAATTATAAAAAGTTCTAGACGAACTGTGCTGGGTGCGTGTTTAGCAACCATTAAATGTTAACAGTTGAGACGCTAGACAAGCTAAAAGTATCTGCAATTGGCACAAAAAGTGTTGAAATTTGGCATACAACAAACTTAATCCTTTAAATAATAACTCAAACTGCACTACGTCAAAAGGTTTCTTTTGCACTTTCATCAACTTAAGCCAAAATTGGATTCAATAAATCGCCTTTTGTGTTGTTTCAATTTAGTATTTCATCTCTTGCTCATGGCTAAGGCATCTGAAGTAGCAATTATAACACCGAAACCACCAACACCAAGAGCACCAATAAAGAAAAAAAACAAGTAAGGTATATCTTCGACTTGGCCGAAGTTAAAATACCCCCACGTCCGATTCTTAAGGGTGGAAGAATCTTAAACTGGAGAGCTTTTTGTATGAGATTTTGAGAGATTTTATTATTTTTATGTGTCTTAAATACATACATATCAAATTGTTTTCCTGCAGCTTAAATATAAGCCTTTTTATAAAGTTTTAAATTTTGGGGTTGTATGGGAGGTGGGCGTGTTAGATTGTGTATGACGCCCATTTTTCTAACAAACCTCAGTTTCGACATAGAATACACAAATACCGAGTTTCTGTCTTGTAACTTGAATATTAACCTCTTTATAGATTTTTCAATTTTGGGGTTGTATTGGAGGTGGGCGTTTTAATCGGTGGAGGACGCCCATTATTATAACACACCTCAGTTTTGAATTCAAATACACAAATACTGAGTTTCCATCTTGTAACTTTAATATTAGCCTCTTTATAGATTTTTCAATTTTGAGGTTGTATGGGAGGTGGGCGTGTTAATGGGTGGATGACACCCATTTTTATAACACACCTTAGTTTTGACATTAAATACACAAATACCGACTTTCCGTCTTCTAACTTTAATATTAGCCTCTTTATAGATTTTTCAATTTTGGGGTTGTATGGGAGGTGGGCGTGTTAGTGGGTGGATGACGCCCATTTTTCTAAGACATCTCAGTTTTGACATAGAATAAACATATACAAAATTTCAGTATTGTAGCTTTAATATTAGCTTCTTTGTAGAGTTTTCATTATTAGGGTTGTATGGGAGGTAGGCGTGGTTTTTATCCGATCTAGCCCATTCTCGAACTTGATCTTAGCTTTTTAGAAAAAAGCTTAAATATGAAGTTTCATTACGATAGCTTGAAAATTACGGCTGTAATCGTGTCGACAGACAGACGGACAGACGGACAGACGGACAGACGGACAGACAGACGGACATGGCTAAATCAACTCAGGTGGTGATGCTGATCAAGAATATATATACTTTTCTATACCTACCACGCCTCCTTATGGGCGTTACACACATCGTGACAAAATTAATATACCCCTTACGCAGTACGCGTGGGGGTATAAAAAATAAATAATAACAACAACAGGCAAAAACAACAATTAAACCATAAAACAAGTAAGGTATATCTTCGACTTGGCCGAAGTTAAAATACCCCCACGTCCGATTCTTAAGGGTGGAAGAATCTTAAACTGGAGAGCTTTTTGTATGAGATTTTGAGAGATTTTATTATTTTTATGTGTCTTAAATACATACATATCAAATTGTTTTCCTGCAGCTTAAATATAAGCCTTTTTATAAAGTTTTAAATTTTGGGGTTGTATGGGAGGTGGGCGTGTTAGATTGTGTATGACGCCCATTTTTCTAACAAACCTCAGTTTCGACATAGAATACACAAATACCGAGTTTCTGTCTTGTAACTTGAATATTAACCTCTTTATAGATTTTTCAATTTTGGGGTTGTATTGGAGGTGGGCGTTTTAATCGGTGGAGGACGCCCATTATTATAACACACCTCAGTTTTGAATTCAAATACACAAATACTGAGTTTCCATCTTGTAACTTTAATATTAGCCTCTTTATAGATTTTTCAATTTTGAGGTTGTATGGGAGGTGGGCGTGTTAATGGGTGGATGACACCCATTTTTATAACACACCTTAGTTTTGACATTAAATACACAAATACCGACTTTCCGTCTTCTAACTTTAATATTAGCCTCTTTATAGATTTTTCAATTTTGGGGTTGTATGGGAGGTGGGCGTGTTAGTGGGTGGATGACGCCCATTTTTCTAAGACATCTCAGTTTTGACATAGAATAAACATATACAAAATTTCAGTATTGTAGCTTTAATATTAGCTTCTTTGTAGAGTTTTCATTATTAGGGTTGTATGGGAGGTAGGCGTGGTTTTTATCCGATCTAGCCCATTCTCGAACTTGATCTTAGCTTTTTAGAAAAAAGCTTAAATATGAAGTTTCATTACGATAGCTTGAAAATTACGGCTGTAATCGTGTCGACAGACAGACGGACAGACGGACAGACGGACAGACGGACAGACGGACAGACGGACAGACAGACGGACATGGCTAAATCAACTCAGGTGGTGATGCTGATCAAGAATATATATACTTTTCTATACCTACCACGCCTCCTTATGGGCGTTACACACATCGTGACAAAATTAATATACCCCTTACGCAGTACGCGTGGGGGTATAAAAATGCTCTCGTGCTGATCTAGAATTCACAAGAATGTTAAATTGATAGTAATCGTGTGTAGCAGTTGTTGTTGTTGTTGTTGTTGCTGTTTTTGTTGTTATTGTTCTTGTGTCTTGTAAAGTTTTATCTTTCCTGTTATTGCTTTTGTTGTTGTTATGGTTCGAGTAGCACTTTATTGCTTAGCAACCGTTAAATGCTTTATTTCTTTCTTAAGCTTGTTGTTTAGCTTTTTTTTTTTACTTTTTTTTGGTTTTATTACTTTTGCCATCAATGAAATTCTTCAACTTGCTAACCTTTTCTTGCGGTTTTCTGCGCTTTCTTATGTAAGTTGATCAACGTATCAATACGTAATTCTTTATCTCAGCAGTGATATCGTTGTTCTTATCGTATGTTAAGGTTTAATTGTACGTGATTAATTTATAATTTGTTGATTTAGTAGCAGATATCATAAACATGATTTTTGACCCTTGATTGTCGAAGCATAAGTAGCTACTGTTGATCATGACTCAATAATTATAAGGTTATCCCGATATTTGACGTCTTCTCACGAAAATGGAGATAGATACCCTTATTTGAAGAGGAGAGCATTTTGAATGACACAAAAATCTCACAGGTGCTTGAATATCGAACTATTTTTTAGTACAATACATAGTACAACAAATAAGGTAGCCGCAGGGCTGAGAGCCGAAAGTCAGAACTGTCAAAAATCACTGAACGAAATAGAGCAACAAAACGAGACATAAAATTATTTGTATTGAATTTGACAATTCTGACTCTGAGCGAGAGAGGATTGATAGCCCTGCAGCTACCTTGCTTATTGTACTATGGTACAATATATCTTAAAATTTGTAGTCAATACATTTTTTGCTACTTTTGTTTTTTGAAGCATCCATCAGATGATTTTTTAAGGTTCTGCGACTTCACACAGTCCAAGCTTGAAATATTTTCACGAATTTATTGCCTTAAAAAATTCAATGCACACTTATTTTGTTTTTTTTAAGCAGTAAAATATTGAAAACACATATTTTTTTGTTAAAAAAACACACAGCACAACACTGAAACATACATTTTTTTTGAGGAGACCACAAAACCCTGTTTGTCATTCATTTTCGAGAGAGAATATTTTTTTGTTTACAAAAAATAAGGGTATGTCAAATATTGGGATAACCTTATAAATTATTGAGTCATGCTGTTGATGTTGGTTTTATGTCTTTATTTTCTATTTTACGTATACATATGTATACATATTTAATTTCAAAATACGAGAATTGACTTTTTAGTTTTGCTGCACTCAGGGAAAAAATGCTTTTATATCAAACAAATCATGGGTTGAAATAACTGATTTCACTGTTAAATATCATACGACAAATGACATTTTCAAATCAACAGCCACATACTGTTGGTCTATAGAACACGAAATCCATTTAAAAAATTTTTAATTGAAATTTTATTTCAGATTCAGAATGGATGCATGTCCGAAGGTGTTGTTTTTCCAGGCTTGTGATTCACTAAGACGAATCGCGCTCTTGGTTGCCGAACACTTAAGGAACTCTTCTATGGGTAGAAGATGTAGCATCATTTCTAGACTTGCCTGTGGCGTAGATCTCATGATCTTCTGTTACTCCTATGCATGCTAACATTTGCACTTCTGTTAGACAGTCAAGGTAGCTCCTTTTTTTGTACAATTGTCCATCACACTAGAAAGCAGTAGATGAGAATAGGTCTGACGATTGCTGTACATGTGCTCTTTTTCTTCTCTCCTCTGTGTTACGTTTCTAGCTGAGCTTGTTGTCAAGGATAGTTCCAAGATATTTAGCTTCAGTGGAGAGCTTCAGAGTAACTCCATTTAGTTTCGGCAGTGTGAAGCTGTCTATTTTTCTTTTTCTTGTGAACAGAACGAGTTCAGTTTTGTTTGGAATCACACCCAGGCCGTTTGCTTCTGCCCATATTGACAGCTCTCTTAGTGCTCCCGACATTAGTTCACTAATTGTTTGCAGGAATTTTCCGCATATTCGGATGCAATGTCGTCGGCATATGCTACCACTTCTGTTCCGCCAGCTTTAAGTGTGGAAAGGATGTTGTCAACCATAATTAGCCACAGAAGGAGGGTTTTTTTTCTCCTCCCTGTGTACCTCTTGTGCCTCTTGTGGCCACCTACCTTACCAAACTCAGCCCCATTTGTACATTTATACGTCTGCTATTCAGCATTTTATAAATCCATTGGGTAATCATTAGAGTGTATCAAAAATCTTACCTACAATTCCGTTACCAAAATTAAAGGGTACATGAAAAATCCTTTCCATTGGTGTAATTTTTTGTTTTTGAACCAATTTTGGCGTCCCCCGAAATGCATTTTTGTGCATTTTTTATCAACTTTTGTACTGGAGACCCATTAATGGTTGATTTAAAAAGAAAATCAAGCTCATCAATGAATTCCTTTCATATAAAAACACAGAACTGCAAATTTTCATTCCCTTTGACAAATGCTTTGACGAGTTCAAGTAAAAAAATGTACACCAATGGAAAGGATTTTTCATGTACTATATAATTTTGGTACCGGAATTGGAGGTAAGATTTTTCTCATACAAGTCGATACGGTCTAGTAATCATACTGTTTACTCTTTGTTAAATGCGCCTTCCATATCTAAAAACGTTGCTAAAGTGTATTCTTTGTGATGAAGGGTTCCTTCTATGACCGAAACCACATCATTTCGTGGTTTGTTTTTTCATGCGTTTGTTTCATGCTGAAACCTTTTTGTGTAGGTTTGAGTAAAGTACATATACCGTTTGAGAAACCTTTGATAGTGCCACAGTATAGGCGAATTGTTGAGCAGTCGATACTCTGTGAATACTCCCACAGTAATTTCTCCATGTGGCTCTATTTGAGCTTCTCAGTTCGGTTTAATACTTAGTTGAAGCTTACTTATATAGGATCCACTTTCCTGTTTTCTAGCATTTCTAGCAAAGAGAACTTGCTTCAAGATCTTAGGATTCGAATTCTTAAAAAGTGTTATTAAGTCTTAAACATGCCACCAGAATTTGGCAAATAGGTTAATTTAAAAGTGTAAGTTGTAAGGGAAATGCTTCAAACGGGCAATTGAAGCTGTTTATTGTTTAGTTAAATAAAAAAAGGGAACCGAGCAAAAAGAATTATGAGGCTAAATGACTTTAGCCTTAGACAAAAATTTTCCCTTAATTTAATAAGTAGTTGTATATTAGTTAAAAGTCTATATATAGTATATAATTACTGCTTTGCTCAGTTTCTAAAACAGAATTCCCTTTTCTAATATTTGTTAAACGCTATAATTTTGAACGAGTTCCACCTATGATTATTAGTACTAAAACATATGCTCCATCATAGAACTGATTTAGGTTTTTATGATTTTTACTCTTTTAACAACAACTCACATTAACATATTTAAATGTTGATGTATGCCTTTCAATACTGCCTGCACTTCCTACGATTTAAAATTATACGCTTCCTTCTTCAAATATTTTTCTGCATAATAACTCTCTGTATTTAGCAATAATTTAACGAGCAAATAAAGCGTATCTTCAGAACATTGCAAGCTGTTAAAATTGAGAATAATGTTCAACTACAGACTGTGTGGCTTGGTCTAATGATATAGACATTTTTTATTTGGGTGTATACGTAAAACTATTGATTGGTTAGAAGAATTTTCATTATAATTATAAGTTCTCAAAAGATGAGTGTGCTTGAAATTGAAGTTTCTGACATGAAGTTAAAGAAAATAAACAGGTAGCAAGTTTAGTATTGGTTTAGCATAGAAGTTTACACCATAATTATGCTGAGAGCATGCTATTATGTGCAGAAATGTAACTTTGAACTCTGAGTATTTTTGAGTTATCACTTTATATTAGATAAAATCGCTTTTTATCACGCTGTTAAGTAAAAAGCGTGGAGCCAACGTCCATTTAATTGTTCTGATTTTGATGAGCTTTTTGCTGATGTACTGGTTAAAATCTTTATCACTGACTACCCGTTGGTAAAAAAATGTCGTTGATGCTGTTATAATAAAGAACTGCTCGCCCTAAGACGAGAAAAAGCATATCTGCTCTCAATATCAACACAGTTATCAACAGTTCACTGTTAATTTTACTCTTGGAGGTATAAGAAGGTTTAAAAAGAACTGAGAGCTATCGGGTAGATTAGTAGGTACAGTTGTAACTGGAGTAGGTTTGATGTGTCTGTTGGCAGTAGTGAAGGATTTTGGGTGTGGGATTGAATGAAATAATGGTATTTATTATTAATGGTTTCTTTTTTTCAAGATTGAATGAAACACGGCTACGCTTTGGGTTGTTGGAAGATGTTCTGGGTATTGGAATATGATTGATGCTAGTTATGGCGTTATTTTGTTTTTCCTTATGGTTAAAGATGGCGAAAATATTTGTTTTTTGACTCCAATTAGGATCAGACTTGTGAGTGGACTTAAGGTTAGGCCTGGGGTAAGGATCAGGGTATCTTTATATAAAGGATTTTTGGGATAAGAGATAGAGATAGAATTGGAGAGAGAAGCAGATCTGTAATCATGGTTAGAGTTGCAATTAAGGTTAGAATTATAGTTATTATACTTAGTTTCTATCTTGAGCGGGAATAGGTTTGGAATAGGTTTAGGACATGACTTTATATTATTATTATTATTAATCTTATTAGTAGGCTCAGTTAGTCTTAGTAATAGACTTAGTGATAGGCATAATGAAAGGCTCTCTATCCTTCTTTTTAGGTCTATTCATCCATTAAGAAATATAAATGTTGCCTTGCTTAAGTATTTCTTCAGTAGAGGTTGGAAGCTTCAAACTTAGTGAAACCTTATCTAGTCGGTTATCTCAAACTTCTATTCACCACTGGGTAGTTTAATCTTCGATGAGCCAACAAAGTTGTGACCACCAACAGCATCAGCGTGAGGGCAGAAGGCCTAATGCCTTAAGGCATTGTTGTTGTTGTTGGTGTTTTATTATGTAGCTTCGCGCTTGATTAAATATTTGGCACAAACGATAAGATACTTCAACGAATTAGTACAGATCTGTTGTTGTATTTATTGTTGTTGTTAATGTCAGTAATAATATTAATGATAATAATAATAATGTTGCTGCTGTGCCACCTGCCAATGATAGTAAAAATAAAAACAAAAAGGAAAGAGCAACCTGCTGCTTAGCTGAAATTGTGTCGCATTTATCGTGTACACAGGGTGCTTCAAAAAGAGCAAAACCATGCCAACAATCAGTGGCGGTAGCTGCTGCTCTCACTTGCTACATACCTTCATACATTCATTCGCCATCAGATCTTTGGCTTGAACCGATGATAACTTTATTGGGTGTGTTCAATTACATGTTTAATCGTAACGGTACCGAACTTAATCTTCAAAGATGTTTCGTCCGCAAAAGGGTAACTCCTTGCGACTTGGAACAATTGTTTCAGCAGTAGTGTTGTTGTTGTTGTTGTTGTGTTAACTCTGCTGTCGCTATCGTTAATAATGCTATTGCAATCTTTTGTTTCTGATTTATTTCTCATAATTAGTTTAGCAGTATTAATCAGCACACATGATGTATAACTTTTTTTAACTCAAAATTGTCAGGTTTAATAACTCTGAAATTTTAAAAATTTTGGACCTATGTTGCAATATAAAAAGACGTGTCAAAATTAAAGTTAGAAGAGCAATTAAATTCATTGAAATACTGTAAGTCTAAAGTTGAAAAATCTTTCTTATCTAACTAAAACTCAAACTCAATTTCAATTTTAGTTTCAATTTCAATTTCAATTTCAATTTCAATTTCAATTTAAATTTCAATTTCAATTTCAATTTCAATTTTAGTTTCAATTTCAATTTAAATTTAAATTTAAATTTAAATTTAAATTTCAATTTCAATTTCAATTTCAATTTCAATTTCAATTTCAATTTCAATTTCAATTTCAATTTCAATTTCTATTTCAATTTCAATTTCAATTTCAATTTCAATTTCAATTTCAATTTCAATTTCAATTTCAATTTCAATTTCAATTTCAATTTCAATTTCAATTTCAATTTCAATTTCAATTTCAATTTCAATTTCAATTTCAATTTCAATTTCAATTTCAATTTCAATTTCAATTTCAATTTCAATTTCAATTTCAATTTCAATTTCAATTTCAATTTCAATTTCAATTTCAATTTCAATTTCAATTTCAATTTCAATTTCAATTTCAATTTCAATTTCAATTTCAATTTCAATTTCAATTTCAATTTCAATTTCAATTTCAATTTCAATTTCAATTTCAATTTCAATTTCAATTTCAATTTCAATTTCAATTTCAGTTTCAATTTCAATTTCAATTTCAATTTCAAACTCCAACTCCAACTCCAACTCTAACTCCAACTCCAACTCCAACTCCAACTCCAACTCCAACTCCAACTCCAACTCCAACTCCAACTCCAACTCCTTCTCCATCTCCATCTCCATCTCCATCTCCATCTCCATCTCCATCTCCATCTCCATCTCCATCTCCATCTCCATCTCCATCTCCATCTCCATCTCCATCTCCATCTCCATCTCCATCTCCATCTCCATCTCCATCTCCATCTCCATCTCCATCTCCATCTCCATCTCCATCTCCATCTCCATCTCCATCTCCATCTCCATCTCCATCTCCATCTCCATCTCCATCTCCATCTCCATCTCCATCTCCATCTCCATCTCCATCTCCATCTCCATCTCCATCTTCATCTCCAACTCTAACCGGAACTCAACTCTAGCCTATATCTACATTTAACATCTCCAACTAAATTTTTTTGCTTGAAAACGTAGTTTTATTTATATATTAGTTTTTTTTTTTTAATTTTTGACAAAAAATTCTGAATTCGTTTGTATTCGTTGATAGATTTCTATTCGATCCCTGCTAAAATTTTTAATTGCCTCAGAATCACCAGAAAGAAGACACTTGAAAGATGAGACAGTCGCCGGCTAGCTCTTTTGAGAGCCATCTGGGTATCGCAGAATGCAAGCAGCTGAGGCATAAAAGCGATACGCTGGAAAGATTTACCTACGGATCACCTAGAGGTTCTTAAGCGATTCACCGGGAAGAGTCGCGAACGAAACGCCAAGAGAAGTATTAAGCGATTCGCTGGGAAGATTCGTCAACGAATCACTGTGAGGGTTCTTAAGCGGGTCTTTAACGATTCGCCGACAAGAGTGGCAAACGAATCGCTTTTGGTGGTCCTCAGCGATTTGTTGAGAAGCAAAGTTGTTTTTTAGTGAAAATAAGTGCGACTCGTAAGACGTTTTCCTGTCCATTTTCAATGAATGTCTTAAGTTCAACTTTTGATTAATTTTAACGATTTTTCACGAGATTTCTTCATATTGTAATGATAGATTTTGAACAATTTTAAAAAAGCCGGAATATTTCTATCGAATTTTTTTCATATTTTCCCAAGTTTAATGTATAAATGCATAAATGTGAAAGTTCATTTTTCACTTTTAGCCAGGAACAACCAAAGCTAAACCGAAAATAATGCCCATTTCCTATGATTTTGCCTGAGCTTTCATTTAAAATTCCCTCAGCATCAGCTCAGTTCTTTTCTGTTCTGTTGTGTTCTGTTCTGTTTCTAGCGTAAAGTCTCTAAAGCATAAATATGGCACGTCTGTGAAATGGTTTTCTGCAAACGAGCCAGAAAATCACTTTATCACACAGCATCGTAACGCATGCGCAAAGCTTTAACGCAAAACATGCATGCTTGTTGTGCCGTCTTTTCACTAATCATCAGCTGCACAATAACTTCTGCATTAAGTGTGAGATAAAAGAAAAAAAAACAAAAAAAAAAAAAGAAGTAGAAGACAGCATTTGAATTTATTTTCATGCTCAGGTTGTGCACCGTTGCGAATGAGGAAGCATTTTGTGTGAATGCTTGAGAATTTTATATGCTGCGTTGCTGTGATTCATATCTACATATCATAATCTAGCAAAACAGCAACAAACTTCATAAATAGTTTAATCAAATTTAACTGAAGAAACTGTTATGTATAAAACATATTTTAAGGTCAATATAAAAGGAGTCACTGACATCTATTATTTAAATAAGCTGTAAGTTAAGAACCCGCTGGTAAATTTTTGTTGATGATCGATTCTTTTGTAATGCAGAACTGTAAGCGGGATTTCAAACAAACTTAGTTTTATGTTGTTAAGGGTTGATAAAGTGACCTTAGAGAGTATTCTGTGTAGGTGCTTTCCAACAAGAAGTTGTAAAGTGGAATTAATAAGTTTAGAGCCGCAAATCTTATGAACTTGATGATATGAGGCTTAGTGGATGTCATATTTGACCAGAGTACGACGAAGCCTATGTTTGCAGTTCAGTAAGCTTCCAAGAGCCTTCTAAATCGCATGTGAGAATGAGACACCGAAGCATCAAGTGAAAATGCAAAAGATTTATTGCGAAATGATAAGCAGTTTCGGAAGTTATGTCTGCATCGTTTAAAAAACGAAATTAAAGTTGAAATCCAACGATTTGCACTTCAATTTTATATAATAGTATAAGTAATATGAGTTATGGCTGTCTGCACTATGACAAAGTTTCATGAATTCGTTTCAAATGCTTTAATGAAATTACTCATAATGCTAGCTTGTTGGGAGCACACACAAGTTGTCTTTCTTAGCCGCAGTAGCAAAGGAAGCGTGGCTATTCCAAACTTACTTCTGGTTGTAGCTAACGTTAGTTGTTGTTGTTGTTTATTGTTGTTGCCATGATTTTTGCTGTTGTTGTGAATTGTAATTATAGACTTTGAGTTGTGCTTAACATGAGATTGAATTTTGTAAACAAAGCTTAAAGAATTTTTTTGGCAAATAGAAAAGTTGTCACGTCGTATTGGCGTTAAAATAGAATTGTGTACAACATGTACAAGTGTATGTATGGTTTGGTAAGAGGTTAAAAATTTGGCAAAGAATTAAATTTGTGGGAAATTCATTGATGCTAACGCTGTGATAGTAAACAAAGCAGCATTCAATGTTCATTGATGAACTCGAGCTTTATTGCAGCAAGTTTGTTGCTTTAGTCTTTTGTTTGAATTTCAACCAATTTTGGATGCTTAACTATGCTTTACTTTAAATTAAATTAAATTAAACTGCTTGTGGCATATTTAAAGGGTTTAAATAAAAAACAAATTAAGCTATAAATAAACTTGTTTTCAGATAAATATTTTAAATTATTCACGCATATATTAAGTTGTGTTGTTAAAATATTAACTGTTGACAGCCTGAATTCATATATAATCAAACAATAAACAAATTTTGCATTTTGCAACACGCTTTGTAAATAAACTGTTATAAATTATTGCGAAAAACTAAAGACTTAAGCAACGAACTTGCTTTTTGTGTGTTCAGCATAAATATGGGTGAAACAATAAATATAGTTTAATTATGATTTATACAAAATAGGCGGCGCAATATTTATTTATATTTGTTGTAAATTTTTATTTTTTTATTGTTGTTGTTGTTGTTGCCTAATTAAATATTGAAGCTGTTTAAAAGCACAAATAAATCTTCAGAAAACAGGCACATTTAAGTGATGAGAGTTTTATTTTAAAAGCAACTCATTGATTGCTGGCACTTTGTTGTTGTTGTTGTTAAAAGTTACAGCTATAGTTTATTTAAGAATTATGTTGTCTATTATATAGAAATAGTTGCTGCTTTGTTAATATTTCATGGTCAGACGCTTATGTTTTTCAATAAACTTTGTCAACAATCATAAAGTGTCATTCTTCAAAATGTTAATGAGCAACAAAGTTAGAGTATTTTGCATAACAGTCTACAATTAAGTTAAATAAAGTTAAACCTTTATTTAAACTATTACAACATTATAAAAAGCTAAAGATTTCAGACAAAAGCTAAAAAAACAGAAAACATATTTGAATAAGTTGACGTTAATGAGTATTATTTAATTGAGTTGCTGAGTTATAAGGGCACAAAAACAAAAAACAAAATTTAAAACAACAACTAGTTTAAAAGCAGCCTTTAGTTTAAATTAACTTTTACATGTTAATTTAAGTTATCATAAGAGGTAACCATAGAGATTTTTTCTAAGTTAAGTACAAGATCTGCTCAAGCTATAAACTTTCTTTACAAACACAAACACACTCAAGCGACTGTTTCTTATTTTTATTGCGTGTCTAAATTCCATGATAAATCATTTATTATTTTCTCTATCAATGCTAATATGCAAATTATGCTAACAACACATTTTGTAGATCGAAATATTAAGTGCGAATTTATTTTGATATTTTTTCTAGCATTCTGGCATTTTTTGTTTTTTTTTCTTTCTTTCATATTTTTTTCCAATTAAAAACAAGAATTCTTCTTGGCACACGCATGGCTTGTATGAGTCTTCGTTTCTTGGTGGTTACAGTTAGCTGCAAGCGTGCTTAGGTGTTTTTTGCCCAGGCCAAGTTCATGCATTCGTATGTGTGTGTGTGTGTTTGTGTGTGTGAGTGTGTGTGTATTGCATGTTTCTGTGTGGCATTAAAAACTACTGCTAATTAGAGAAATAAAAGTGCTGATAAATTGCAACATTTATTCAAAAAACTGCTGATGCCAGGCACCAGTCCGACAGGTCTTGTTGGCCAAGACAAGGGAAGCAGCTAATTTTAGCAGTCAAGCATGAGGAAGCAGTTAAGAGGACACACAGCAGAGGCGTTAACATTATTTTATGCAAGCAGTCAAGTAATTAGTTCGATGAAAATAACTAAAAATACTCTTTTATTTAAGCTGTTGTGCGCTTCGCTTTGCAAGCATTTCATTTTGAATGTTATATAAATTTGTTGTGCTAATAAAATCAGGATTTTTCTTTTTTTTTTCATTTACCACAAATTTTTTTTTACAACATTCAACATTCCTGTTTGAATTTTGATATATAAGAATTTTTTCAAAGTTTTCTTAATCAATAAAATGCATAAAGTATGAGTTGAAAAAAAAGTTTTCAAAACGGAAGAAGTTTTCGACAACTTTTTATTATAACCAATTGGGAAAAAGTGCTTGAATAAATTTGAAATTTGCAACAAAACAACAAAACTCATCTATTGTGTTGTTAAACTTGGCGAGGAATCTGATTCTAAACTTTGAATAACCGAATCTTGAAGTCAGGTGCCTCCAAACTCACTCAAAACTGACATTTTAAATATATTTTTTCATACGATTTGTTTTAGCTAACCCATTCCCTTTAGGATGAGCCAATGAATACCAAACTGATCAGTTCACTTGTTGATTTTGAGATTGAACTGGCAATTTGACAGCGATTAGATCTCCAGCAAGATTGAACAAAAATTTTTGCTGTGTTACTTGTTACTTTCAAGAATAACTTTACTTCTTGAAATTTTTTTCAATAATGGTAAAATTTTTTTCTGTTACTTAAGTTACTGTCTAAACAAACAAAAAAGTTTTGAAAAAATCATCAGGATCAACCTAATGGGCAAGCAAGAAAAAATTTTAAATTTCAGCTTTGAATGAGTGTTCAAAAATGTTGAACATTAAGCAAGAACGGTATCAATAAAAAGTCAAAATTTGAAAAATAGCCAGCTCAGAAAATACACAGCGTTTCCATGCATTTTATTTAAAAACTGGCTAACTTTTTAACAATCAACTAATATTTTGACATATAATTTAAAAGAATTATAAAATTGAAAAAATTGAAATTGAAATATTAAAACAATCGGACCAAAGAGACAAACTAGAAGAGGTTACAACTTAAACGAAATTCTACGTCTACTCTTACGATACCATCGAAACTGTTTCTTCTTTTTTTAAAACTTCTTGATCACCCAAAAAAATATGATATACTGAAGTAAAACTAAAACTTTGCCCAAAAGTAAAAAATTACAAACAAAATAAAAAAAACAAAGTATAAAAAATAAAAAATGAAAACATTTGTTTTTTTAATTTTCGGGATCAAAATTTCAAAAATAGTCAGCACGGTTTTTCAAAAATAAAAAAAAAATGAAACAAGTCCAAAATATTCCTTAAAATATGCAATTAAAAGAAATTTAATATATGTTTTGGTTTGAACACCATATTTTATAAGGTGATCAGTAGCTCGTTCTTGTAAATAAATCGACAAGTTACCGATTTTTATGACGTCACGTTGTATCGATCCTTATTTACCGATTTCGTGAGAATTAGTGTTTGTGTAAGTTCAAATCGCTAAAAATTCGATCCGTGATGAAAAAGAACACAAATTGAGAAGAAATGATGCGAAACTGAATCAAATGACAAACAGCTGTTCGTTTGTTTTTATTTTATTTTTCAAGCTGTAAATTTTTATAATATTACTATTATTGTTATTATTTCCTTGTTATTAGAAAGTGAATATTTTAAATTGAGATGAATGAAACTTTTGTTTTTATGTATGCCATAAGATATGCTGTGACTTGAAAACTCGCTCGGACTTAACTTGCTATTAAGTAAACATACTTAACCTTAATATTATAAATATTATACACTACTTTAGCTTACCTTCTCATTATTTGTATTCAGTTCTTCGGTTTTATAAGCGTTTTTTACTTGCACAAAGTAAATAAATAACAATCGGCAGTGCTCTCATTTTCCTCAGAGTCAGTGATAAAAACTTTAATTTTTATCGATTTACTTTTCTTACACAAATACTTCTTTGAAGGATTCTATTGAAGTGGAATCGGAACAGCTGACAGTTTGTCGATTTGGAACAAAAAAATTGAATTGAAAAAATTGAAATCGATTCAGATTATTACACGAACACTGTAGGTGAGAATTACGTCAGAGTGACGTCAAATCGGTAATATGGATCGGTAACTGCGATCGGTACGAGTTTCAAGAACTAGCTACAGGTGCTATATATTTTCAAAATACCCTTTAAGCGATTTCTGCAAAGGTCAGGGGTCAAATTTTTTTGGTCTGAAGGCATTTCTGTGTTCATTTAGGGTTGAACTTTTAGAAAGTTGAAGCGCACCAAAGTATTTTTTACAGTTTAGCAAAATGAACCGGTCTAATATGTGGGCCTTTCCGCAGAAAAGTCTACCGTGACCAGAAATATTCTTGTTATGTTATTAAAGAGAAATATTCAAAATTAATTTAATTTCCATTTCTAAGAGTAATTGCACAAGGCACTCTTATGCACAACTTTTGCTACAACAACAACTAACCGCAAAATAAGTGCAAACAAATATCAATTAACGATAACATTTTGATTTGCTTTTAATGATATTCTGAGATAACGTCACGCCAGACAAAAAAGAATTTAGTGCTATTTTTTCTATGCTGACGTTCAAAAGTGCGTGAAATTTGCATTTTATTAAAAAGAACAAAAATCGTTCATTTTAAATTAAATTTGAAAAGTGAGTAACGTCACGCCACATTGTTCGAAGTTTGCCTGATTTCGTTACTGAATTTGGTTGCAGGTATTTTAGTGGAATTTTTTCCAACTTATCATGGTCGATGGGTAGGAGTGTAAAAAATATAATATATAATAGCTAAACTTTATGTTTTATTTACGTTAAAAAATTTTTTAAGCAAATTTGAACTTAAAATGTTTTGATGGAAATTTAAGTAACGTAACGCCAGTAACGTCACGCCAGATGACCAAGACTAATAAAAACAAAAAAAACCGAGAAAAGATTTTTTAATTTAATAACTAGCAAAATAAACTTATATTATTTTAAATTCTTCCAAATAAAGTTATGTATAAAAAGTCTTGCCCAATTCGCAGAGTTTTGCAAATTTTCTTATCTACACTCAGAAAAAAGTGTCTCGGAATATGATAAAAAAGGCATCATATTAAGAGAAAAATGGTATAGACTTTGCTCCAGAGAATGCTTTTCTCTAATTGCGATACTAAAAATTCTCTAAAAATGATAAAAAGCTACCATGAAATAGAAAAATATATCATTTTTAGAGAAAATACTTTTTTTTTGAGAAAATATTTGTTTTTATTGAAGAAAATACTTCTCATAGTGAATTTTTTATCAAAATATAAGAAAAGTTTTTCATTTTCAACAAAATTTCTTTATAAATGAGAAATTTTTTGTGCGAGAAAAATACTTATCATTATTAGAGACATTGAAATGTTTCCATTTCCTAGAAGTAAAGAAATATTTCTACGAAAATGTGAAAATTTATTCTAATTGAAGAAAATTTTATTTGAAAAAGATAAAATTGCTATTATCAAAAATAGAGAAATGTTTTACCGGAGCAAGGTATGTGTTTTTTTCTCAGTGTTAGTCGAAAATCACTTCTGTTTTTTGTACGTCAGGCCAGTGCATATTTTTGCTTATATCTTTTATTTCTTAGAGTCGGTTGTTATAATTTCTTTACTTAATATAGTACTACTTGATTACTACGCAAATATAAAAAAAGTTTTTTAAACTAAGACTTCTTCATTCTTTTTTTTTAAGTTTTTCGTACAAAACGTACATAACGCGAGTTTGGAAATGCCCATATGTATATTCTTGATTAGCGTCACCTCGTGATTCGATTTATCAATGTCCACCTATCTGTGTGTTGTACGTAAAGACAGGATAAGAAGAAGTAGTTGAAATAATTGAATGAAACTTGTCACATGGATCCAAGGATCTGTACTATTGGATATTTTTGGATTCCGCCCACGGACTAGTCAACCTTCCATACAACCCAAAAATTTAAAACTCCATAAATAAGCTAATATAGCCTTAAACTAGCTAATACAGCGATCCAATTTAGTACGTACGTATTTTGTATGAAAACAAAGATGTTTTTAAAAAAGTGGGCGTCATCCACGCACGGACACTGCTACCTCCACTAGAGCCCAAAAATTAAAAACTCCAGAAATAAGCATATGTTTGAGCTACGGTAATAAAATTTGATATGTATGTATGTATTTTATATTAATTCTGAAATTTGCACGAAAAATGGCCGTTCACGAACTCGCCATAATAGTGAAAAATAAAAATATAAAGCATTTACTTACATATATAACGCGAAACACTGTTCATTGCAGTGTATTTATCTAGAAAATAGAGGTGAGGATAAATAGCTTCTTTGTGTCTCAAATGGTTATGATAAGGTATTGTTATAATTTTTTTTGTAAATTTAATTTTGTATTTGTGTAACATTTGCATTAATTAAAACTAGTAAACCTGTTGCCCGAATTCAAGGAATTCAATAAAAATGAAATGTTAGAAGCATTATATAAGTTTAATACATGATATTCTATTCAAGAAGCTTTTTTCCTCAATAACGATATATTCAGTCTCAATAATGATATCATTATCTGAATGCTTTGCTTTAAAACGTATGATCTGAAACAACATTTTTAAATGTAACTGTTATAATACGAAGACGGACCCTAATATTACTACAGAGACAAACATTATTACTATTCAAAAACATCGCAGCTTAACTTTTCAAGCAATACAACATAACTAATTTTAATAAAAACGAAGTTAGAAATAGAATTAAGACAAAAAATAATACTTAAATATACACCAATACCTCACTTTGTGTCGTGGTTATGTTCCAAAAAAACAGGACGCAAATTGAAACGACGCAAAGTGAATGACAATTTTCTATAGCAAACCATGATCGAAGATAGGTTCCAGGCTTACGAAAATACTACTTTTTTGAAAAGAAAATGGAACAAAGTATACATTTAAAAAACAAAAATAATTTAATATTTTAGTAGATACATACAAAAAACAAAAAAAAAAATCCAATTTAAACAAAATAAAATATTCAATTAATTTATAAAAAAACAAAATAAAAATTAATCACCGTCTGATGTGTCCATAGTGGCTGTTGTCGTTAGTCAGCTTTCTTTCAAAAAAAAATTGGTCCAATGTTTGCTGAACAGCTTTTTTTTCAACGTAAAATAAATTAGCAATTGATATTCGTAGTTACCGCCTGGGACACTTTAAAACTCTTTCCGCTGTCAGGATAGTTTTTTAAGAAAATTTCCATAGCTTCATCAATCAAACACAACGCTTTGGAAATTTGTTTGGAAGGTAAATTTTGCTCTTCGGAGATTTCTATTGAACGGTCACTGTCATCTTCTTCATTAGCAAATTAGCAAAATTCAAATTGCAATAGTTCTTTATTAGACAATTCTTGGACAGTTCATTTATGTCAGTCTCCTCCATACCATACTACCCTTACCACTCATTTGGTTAAAAAAATTACAAGTGTATGAAAAAAAATAATATAACTCTGCCAATAAATAAATTGAGAAAATATTTACCTTTTTTGTAACCAGAAACAACCCGTAAAAATTTATAAAAATTTATAATTCTGTTTCAAAAAAAAGCACAACACACTAATTGAAACGTTACAAAAAGCACAACACATTAATTGAAACTGAACGGTAAAATTAGCAAAACAAAGTGAAAACAAAACTGTATTAAAATTGCGATGATTTTCAATTAGAAAGGGAATGCCCGAGTTTTGATGGCATGGCGCATTTAGAAACAAAGCCATATTTTAGAAAAAAAAATATATAGTCTCGAACCCAAAACAACGCAACTTCGAAAATCTAACGACGCACAGTGAAAATTAGTACTAATTCAGCAGCGACGCAACTTCGAAAAAACGCAAAACGCAACGACGCATAGCGAGGTATTGTGTAATTAGGAAATAAATAAAAAATACTTACAGAATCGACCTACAACATCGATTTATAACGCATTTCGATGAAAAAAAAAACAAAAATACAAAAAAAATTTTTTTGAAAACCGTTAAAATTTGACTGAGTTGTTTGTTCGGAAAGTGGAATTTTTGATTTTTTTACTTAATTTTTCGGACAATTGACATTTGAGGAATGCATAAAAGACTATTTTGGTTACAAATTTTTAGTTTTGAAAAAATTCAAATTCGATCAATTTATAAGCTCTTCTCAAACTAAATTTCAAATTGATTTAATAGCGGATTTTTGTACAAACATTTTATTTCTGTTTTAAAAGGTTCGGAACCCCCTGAAGTGAAATCGCAAGTTTTAAACAAGGAGGAGTTGAAGACACAAAAAAAAACCTTAGCCTATTAACTATATATATATAGTCTATATATATCTATCTATAGATGAGGTCATATCAATGTATGCAACAACTCCTTTGATCCTACGATATCCACCTAACTAACCCCTTAATCGAGAAACTAGTTTAAAAATTTGTTTGTGAATTGAATTGATATTCACTGTGATATACAGTGCTATTGATCTTTTAAGCACGTTTTTTTCATATGCTTATCACGTCATATTAGCGACAATCATATCCGCAACTACTACAAGTTCACACACTTTGGATCGCCAAAATGAAGTTTCTGAATGCCAATAAACCATAATTTCTTTCGTAAGCTAATTGTGTCCCCAAGGTTACAACTTTTTACATGATAATTTATATAATTGAGCCCAAAAAAGGATTTTCCGATTTGTAGTTAGGTTAAAGAGGTTTGAGCCATTAGCCTCAAGAATAAAACATAAGCAATTGCTTTTACTTAAAATTTCTAAGAAATTGCTTAATTATGGTATTACGTCAAATCAGGATTTTTGCTATTGTTTTAAAATTTATGAAGTTATGAAACATTTTTTATTCTCTTGTATGTATGAGAACACCGTTAACTGAACAGTTTTTCATTGAAAACCGGTTAATCCGTTTTTAATATAAAAGATCATAACTTAAAACCGGTTATTTAAATGTTGTTGACTATTTGAAGAAAACTATTTGCAAACAATTTTAGGCTTATCTAAGCTCTAAATTTATTGCGAAATTCAATTGTTCTAAAAAGTACGGATTTTTTTTCTTTGCCATATATTTGTGAAGTCGTTAAATTGATGACATTTAAAAAATAAACGCAATTTCAATAAAATTTTAACTTTTTTTTTGTTTTTTTTTTTGGTCTTAAAAAACCATGAACACTGCAATAAAATTAGACGAGTTAACGATAAAGATTTAACTGAGTTTTGTACAAATAAAACACAGCTGTATGAAGTGTGTTTTAATGCTGAATAGAAATGTGTTTGCTTGCTTAGAAATAAAAACAAGAAGCGCTAAAAGCGTGCTCTCAAGGTTTTTTTGGTATATTGATGATAAAATTTATGCATATATTTTTCGAGTGTTATTTGCAGCTTAAGCATTTAACATTTAAGCTTGGTGGAGATATTTACATATTTTTGAAGATTTAACATTTTTGGCACTACATTTGTGCGCAAAATATTTCTAAAGTGAGTTTTTGGAAAAAAATCTAAAATCCAAAAGCGTGTTTTGCATAAGAAAAATTAAACTGCAAAGTGCATATAAAGCTACATAGAGAGAGAGAGAGATACGGTCACAAGTTCTTAATTGAAATAATTTGCATTCCGCGCCAGCCCAACAAAAACTGTCACTTCTTCTACAACAGAGTGTTTACAATGGCAAATGTTGTTAATAGGTATGCAAAGGTTGTTGTTGTTGTTGGTTGCTGTTGTTGCTGTTGCTGTGTAGACTATTGTTATTTTGCCCTAGTGACCAAATGAACTAATTTAACAAAACAAAATACAAGCTAAAGACAACAAGAACAACAACAAGCAATATAAGAGCACCATCAAAAGAGTGCCAACAGCAGCAGCTTCAGCTATAATAAAAGTAACAGCCACAACAATAACAGCTGCTGTAACGAAACTATTTTAGTATTCTAAGCCATGAAATTGAGCAAAAATAGAAAAAAACCAAAAAAAAAAAACAATAACAAAAACTCGACTCTTACTTTAAATAAGCTTGTAACAAATTGTTGGCAGTTAAATTTTTTTGTTTGTTTTATTTGTTTTTTGTTAAACTTCAAAAAAAAACTTAAACTGCTTTAGTGCTAAGCTTTATGTGCGCTATATTGTGCGCCTTTTGAGGGTGTTGGATTTGTTTTTTGCCTGCGCTTTGTTTTTTATCTGAAGGCTACTAAATCTGAACACTTAACATTTTTTGCGCGACTTAGACAGTAGGTGCGCGAATTGCCGCTATAGAGAGAAAATGCGCTAGCAACAAAAACAAAAACAAAAAACAAAACTAAATAAAATATCACAGAACGTCATGTTAGAAACTCAACGAAAGAAAGTGTTAGGAAAGTTAATTTATTTCTCTGCAGATGTCAGAGCATGAGAAAAATTTTTAATATTCCCTCCAAATTGAATTATATGAGAAAATGTTAATCTTCTTTAGCTTTTTACCACCAACGCTTTTAACAACACCGTTAAAAGCAAACAAAAAGAAGAAGTTAAAGATAATAAAAGAAAAAGCATGCATTTTGGGCATATCAAAAAAGTTAATCGGTTATATACAAAAAGCTAAAAAAAAAAACAAAGATTGTAGAAATGAAGTTAAAGCAATTGTCTTCATAGCTTTATGCAAAATTTGATCTTAAATTTGAATCCCGACACACAAATTTAAGCCATACATTAAGAGAGTAAAAAAACAGCAATATTGCAACGAAGTAGCTGCAGGGCAATTTGTCACAGTCTGTTGCAACATCTTCCTTATTGTCAAATGACTTTTCCTTCAACGTCGCGATGCACAGTGGTTGAATTTCGTTATAAAATTATCAATCAATAGTTAAACCCGTCGTCATGGCAATGAAATTTTAAGCACGAGTTGCTATCGAGTTGGGTACCTAAGACAAAAAGAAAAATTCCGCTCTTTAAAATTCCGCTTTACAAAATTTTTCATTCACCAAAAATTCCACTTCACTAAATTCCCCTTTACAAAGTTCACTTTTACTAAATTTACCGTTAGAAAATTCTATGAAAAAAAAATTAACTTTTTCACTTTTTTTTTACATTTTACTACGAAAATTTTGTAAAAGAGGAATTTTATAGTGAAATTTTGTAAAATAAATTTTTATTCCACTTCACTTAATTCCCCTTTACAAAGTTCACTTTTATTAAATTTACCGTTACAAAATTCTATGAAAAAAAATTAGCTTTTTCACTTTTATATACATTTTACTACGAAAATTTTGTAAAAGAGGACTTTTATAAAGTGAAATTTTGTAAAAGGAAATTTTGTAAAGGAATTTAAATTAAAAAAAAAAATTTAAATTTGAGAAAGGTGCATTTGGTAAAGGAGAATTTTCGGAAGGTGGATTTCAACACGGACCATACAAAACAAAATATGTAATAAGTTCGCACATAACCACGCCCATTTTCCATTAAACGCAATAATTTAAAACAGTTTGGGGTCAAAATTCCCTTTCACATAATTAATTTTACAAAATTCATCTTTTATTAAAATTATTTTTACAAAATTTTTGCTTCGAAAAAATCCTTCTTTTTAAAATTCCACTTCACAAAATTTCCCCTTTACAAAGTCCGCTTTTACTTAATTAACCTTTTCAATCTTATGCGGAAAAAATTTGAAAATATATATATTGACAAGGAATTTCTGTAAAGCAAAAGTTTTTAAGGGAAATTTTTTCATGGAATTTCAATTTAAAAAGGTGCATTTTGAAAAGGCTAAAGCGGAATTTTCGAAAGGTGAATTCAAATACGAACCATATAAAAAATATTTTTCGATTAATAAAATTTATTTAATAAATTCGCACACAACCAAGCCCATTTTTCGTCACACCCAATCATTAACAACGGTTTGGGGTCAAAGGTACCCTTTCACAAAATTATTTTTGCAAAATTCACCTTTCTTAAAATTCTTCTTCACAAAATTGTCCCTCCACAAAATTCCACTTTTCAAAATTGCCCTGTAGAAAGTGCGCCTTTGCTAAATTCACCATTAAAAAATTCTTAGAAAAAAATTTGTAAAAGAATATGTCAACACTAATAAAACGCGTGAGTTTTTTCACTTTTTTAACGTTTTTCTATGAGAATTTCGTAAAAGGGGAATTCTGTTTAGCAAAATTTTGTAAAAGTGAATTTTGTGAAAGCATATGAATTTAAAAAGGTGACTTTTGAAAAACAGGCTTTTGTTAAGGGGAATTTTTGGAGGATGAATTTGTAATATTTACTATAAAAAAAAAAATATTTTGCAATTAATAAAATATATAATAAATTGAAAACCTTTTGAATTTTTCACAAAATTAACATTTTTAAATTCTCCTTTACAAAATTTCCATTTCAAAAAAATTCTCCTTTTCAAAATTTCACTTCACAAAATTGCCCTTTACATAGTTCGTCTTTACTAAATTTATCTTTACAAAACTCTAAAAAAATGTTTAAATAGAATATGCCGACACCTATAAAACGCGTGAGCTTTTTCACTTTTATATACAATTTAATATGAGAATTCAGTTAAAGGGAAATTCTGTAAAGAGAAATTTTGTAAAGGAATTTAAATTTAAAAATGTGAATTTTGAAAAAGAGTAGATTTTGTATGAGGGAAATTTCGGAAAGTGAATTTTAATAGGGAACATACAAAACAAAATAATTCGTAAATAATAAAATATATAATAAATTCCCACGCAACCACTCCCATTTTCCATACAACGCAACTATGTGGGGTTAAAAATCCCCTTTCACTTAAGTCTTTTTAAAAATTCTCCTTTTTTAAAATTCTGTTTTACAAAATTCTCCCTTCACTAAAATCCTTCTTGTCAAAATTCCACTTCACAAAATTGCCCTTTCAAAATTCAAAGTTTGCCTTTACTTTATTGACCTTTACAAAATTCTGCGAAATAAACGAAATTTTGTAAAATGGAATTTTGTAAAAGGTATTTAAATATAAAAAGTTGTATTTTGAAAAGGATGCATATTGTTGAGCTTGAATATAAAAAGTTGTATTTTGAAAAGGATGCATTTTCTTGAGCGGAATTTTCAGAAGGTGAATTTTAAAACGGGCATTTATGGAAAAGAGAATTTCAACCCACTTCCTTTTCATATGATGGATCATGAACAGAATTCAAACAAGAAATGCTTTTGACAAGTCATCAAGCTCATCGCAGAAGAAGAAACTCAGATTGGTATGGCATGTCTTGACAAATGCGGGGCAGAAACATAGCATATAAAGTATGTTTTCTTCCTTCTCTTCATCGCTGCAGAGATGCAGAGATTCTACAGGAATCTTGCTGCAGAGATTCTACAGGAGTCTTCCCAAAAAGGTTTAGTCGGGTCTACCTATCAGGCAGTGCCTTGTTATGACTGGCACTATAATGGATAGGTGTTACCTGTTCAGTGAAATAAATTCAGGTATTTATATTCAGCTATAATATAAATACTCACGTAAGGGTATCTTTGAACTATAGTAAGCTCTGTGCAAGGCAAAAATCCTACTTCAAGCGTAAATCAGATAAAAACAGCGCCATATAAGATGGATTCGGTCAAAGAAAGAAGAACTTAATTCATTATTAGTCATATTTTACTTCGGCAGTTCACTTATTTTGAAAAGCTAATAAACACAACACCCGTAAAACCAAAACGGATAACATTGTTATTTCAAAACAGTCCTTTTCTGCTATTTTGCAAGTCACAGAATGTCATGAAGGCGCCTGCCAAAATTATTTTTGAAAATTGCTTTATAATATATGTTGAAACATGTTCATTCAAACAATTCCAAAGCAACATAAACACAAATTTAGCAAAAAGAGTGCATGTTTTTGCATTTCTTATCCACTGTGCGCCGTCATCACCTCCGCCTAAAAGTCTATGGAAAGTTTTCACATCGCAATAATCATAAAATGTGCAAATTTTACATCTGATCGAAGTTAATTTATCGTTGTCTCAAAATGAAGCTAATTACATATATAAAGACATGCATTCACATGTGTATGAATGTTTGCAAAGACATTGATGACGATGATGAGCATAAAGCCGTTAAAACTTAAGATAAGCTTTTATAGTCAATGCAATTGTAGTATGTATGTAGACGGATGTCACTTCTAAGCTGTCAGTCACACGTAATCGAGCCTTTACCATGTAACTATAAGATTTTATTGATATTTTAAAAACTCAATTTGATTTTTAGCGACGAAACAATGGTCAGTGACTTCAATTAATGTTTAGCTATAAATCAATGTTAGTTTATGTTTGAAGTACAAAAAATACAGAGTTGTCAAAATAGATAAATCTGTTAAACATATTAAACTGTATGTCATTCTTTTCTTTTATTATTGGCCAGTTCAATCCCGGAAGGTTTTCACCAATGAAATGCGCTTAAGAAAGCAATGAATCATTAAACATTTTTAATATTCCTATTTCTTTTAAAAGTTCTTAATAACAATTCAAAAACATTGTCACAAGAGATTAAAAAGAAATTTTATAATATACACAATAATCAATACTGGGATCGCCTTTGCTCGAAATTCGACAATTTGTGTCGGTAAAGTAATGAAATTGAAGTAATTTCTCTATAATTAATTGCCAATAACTTGTATTTAAATTCTTCATTCTTGTCTTGATGCATAAAGAAAATAGTGAAAAAGCACAAAAAGCAAGCATAAGAAATCAATGGCAAGAGTAAGGTTGAAATAAAAAAATTCATTTGCAGTAAAGAATTCAATTATTAAAGGTTAGAATAATAAACAAAATAAATTAAGCTTAATGATTTATTATGAGGTTTAATTGTTCAATCATTCAGTCATGGATGAAAATATTTTAAAAATGTACACAATTAAATGAAGCAATTTTCTGCTTAATAGAATATTTTTTATTACTTTTATTTTATTTGCTGGAGATATTGGAATAGTTTCTTCAAATTAATTTTTTTTAAAACTTGTTAAATTAAAAAAAAAAAATAAAAATAACATTTAAAAAATATTTTATTTCGTACCAAAAACCAAAACAACATTTTAAAAAATTTTTTTGCAATAATGTTTTTTCTTTTTCTCAAATGTTTCTTCATCTAATATGTGCTATTTACAATGAAAGTAATTAAAAACTGCAATTTGAAATGAAATTTGAAATTTGGAAATGAGTAAGATATATATAAAAAATGCAAAAATATCGGCAAAAATATTAAAAATTTCTTAAAGTCAATTACTTAGAATTGTTTAGTCTTTCCAGTTGGGAATAATTTAATAACTCTAATAAACACGCACTTTTTTGTTTTTGTCAGTTTTAAAAGGGAGAGAAATTAATAACAAGCAACAACAAAAACAATGCCACACAGTCAGGGTTGCATTGGATAAAAAAAAAATTGTACTCTAGAAATACAAAAACAATGAACAAAATAAAAAAATGTTGGTTGATTGCAAATTAAAATAATGTCTGGGAAAAATGAAATCGTAGTTTTGCAAACAATTGTTGTCAAATGAAATAGAAAATAAATATCGGAGGCAAAGAATTGTTCGGAGCAAACATTTTTTAAAAGATGATCTTATACAGTCTGTTAAGTATAAGCGTGTACGCCATAATTTGTACTTCGCCATTTCAAATTATTTGGTACATGCAGGGAAAATTCACTACATGTAGGGATTTTTATCGCAAAAAATAGGCGTAGGGAAAAAATTACAGATTTTTAAATTCTCTGAAAATAGGGAATTTCCAGTAAACACAAAAAATTAAAAAAAGAAATTAAGAATAATATTGAAGAGAAGAAAAAAAATTGTTAAATAAACAAATAATTTTTTTGTTATTATTTAAAAAATGCTTGAATTTTTATAATTTACTACATTTACAACTAATTTCAGTTTTTATTCTGAGAAAATTGGCCTGATATCTGAGAAATATGTTTTTCTTGCTTTTAGCTGCTTTTAAGGACTTTTTCTCTTTAGTATTTTTCGTTTATTTATCAACGTTATGATTACACTCTTCTTATAAAATCCATCGTTAAACTACAAATAAAAAATAAAAAATAAAAAGATACCAAACAAAGCACGATTTACGGTAAATTTTTTATATTGCTTTAACTACTATTCGAATGTCGCGTTCTTGTACCTAAATCATCATATGTTATCAGAACTTCGTGATCGTTCTTAGCAAGTGTCTGAAAATTGTAACTTAAATCAAATTTGGTCGCTTTACTATAAGAAAAAGTTACTCTGCAGGTAAAAATCATACTAAACATTTAATATTGATCATCAAAATGTGTCGCGTTCGCGATCATGCGCCGCATTTTTAATACACTTTGTATGGGAAAGTATGGAAAGGTTTCATTCGATTTTTTTGAATTTTTTGCTTAGTGTTAATAGTTCAAATTAAAGCTCATGAGCTAATTCTCAAGTCATTGGATTGATTTTTAGTAGATTTTTAAGAAATTTTCCAATTTGAGAACGTCAATTTGTATGGGAGGTATACGTGGTTTTCATCCTATTGGGATTATTTTCGAACATGGTCTTTATTTTTACGATATAAGAAATTTGGAAATGAGTAAGATATATATAAAAATGAATGAAAAACGAATGTCGCGTTCTTGTACCTAAATCATCATATGTTATCAGAACTTCGTGATCGTTCTTAGCAAGTGTCTGAAAATTGTAACTTAAATCAAATTTGGTCGCTTTACTATAAGAAAAAGTTACTCTGCAGGTAAAAATCATACTAAACATTTAATATTGATCATCAAAATGTGTCGCGTTCGCGATCATGCGCCGCATTTTTAATACACTTTGTATGGGAAAGTATGGAAAGGTTTCATTCGATTTTTTTGAATTTTTTGCTTAGTGTTAATAGTTCAAATTAAAGCTCATGAGCTAATTCTCAAGTCATTGGATTGATTTTTAGTAGATTTTTAAGAAATTTTCCAATTTGAGAACGTCAATTTGTATGGGAGGTATACGTGGTTTTCATCCTATTGGGATTATTTTCGAACATGGTCTTTATTTTTACGATATAAGAAATTTGGAAATGAGTAAGATATATATAAAAATTGCAAAAATATCGGCAAAAATATTATAAATTTCTAAATATTATAATTTTTGGTAGGTAATGCAATATTTAGCTGAAATTACTTTAAATAATTCTTATTAAAAACGTGATGAGAAAAAATGTCGCGTGCTAGATGTCGCGTTCGCGATCAGGCTTAAGCTCAATAAAAAAAAAAAAACTAATGGAAATATGTCAAAATGACAAATATTTCTTGAAAGCCACATTAATCTTATTTAATTTACAATTAACCGCTTTAAAATATTATGTTACGTTTCGCGGATATTTGCATTTTTCTAGATGTAGTCGAAAACGAGTTCCATTTTTTGTCGCGTTCGCGATGCCATGTTTATTGCTAATATTTTGGAAACATAAAATCTCGAGAACCTAACTTTTTTTCTAAATAGAGTGCTAATAAAATGCTATCTAAAACTTGAAAAAAAAGAAAATTTGTTTTGAGTTTTCTTTATTATTTTGCTCCTCAAAGGCGTACGAATGTCGCGTTCGCGACTATGAAAATGCCCATATATAAATAGTTACATTTTTAGTTTTATTTTGTTGTTATTATTTCGGAGCTTTAACATTGCTTAGTTAAAGTGCAAGCAAACTATTAAAGTGCAAAGTAAACGGCTGTAGGGAATATTTTTTTGAGCGTAGCGAAAGTAGGGATATTTATTCGGCTTCGTAGGGATTTTCTTACAAAATATATAGTAACCAACACTGCATGCGGTATATGTTGACTTTTTTGCCTCAATTTTGCTTGTCCTTGACGCAAGCTTAAGATTCCGCGAAAACAAACTCACGATAATTTTTTTAATCCTTCTTGGTCACTTTGCTTGTTGAGCCACGATCGGGAAGATCATCGACGTTTTTAAATTCCTTGAAGATTCCTTTTACTTCTGGACAAACTGGTCTTTGACTTTTTCAAATATTTTGCCGCCGCTGCATAGGACATTTTGGGTTCTTTCGGATGGAAAACTGCCTAGAAGCGCTCAGCATATGCAGCACTCATTGAGCCTAATGAATACAACGTAAGCAATTGCTTTTCCTTGGAATTTCTTAGGAATTACTTAGGCTTGGTATGTATAAAAACTTAAACAATTCCTTTTTTTCTTAAGCAATTCTTAATTTCCGGCTGTACAACAGGTGCTTGCATTTTAACCGTACAGATACTTTACAGCAGCTTTAGCGGCCGAGTTAAAATTAACTTTTTCTGAGCCACGCTCGATGTTCAGCATTTGTACAGCCATGGTTTAATAACTTCAAGGTAGTATTGACGTTTCTGTGGGAAAAGACTGTCTGTCAAAAAATATAACAAAATAGAGAGCGCTCACAATCCGCCATTGCATTCAAATAATTTTCACTGGTCACATTCAGCGTACTCAACAGTTGGCACACGGAGAAAACTGTTGTGCATTATTAATGCACAAGCTGTTCATAACTATAAAATGTTAAGGTACATTTTTGAATATGCAGCTTTGCGCATAAATTATGCCTAATAACCATAAATTCTGCACAATCTATTAAAATTGTGCATAAGTTATACACAAAAAATGGGCACAGTTTGTGAACATTGTTCATAGCTTAATTATTTGAAAATTAAACTCAATTGATCATAATATATGAACATTGTGCATGAACGACTATTAACACTTATTGTTCATGAGTTATGCCTACTTGTGCATAGATTTTGCCCAACATTTTGATATGTGTGTATCTTGTTGTAGATGGGCATAAGTTGTGCCCATTTTTGCATAGATTATGAACAATGCGTACACATATGGATAATGAGTATGCAGTAATTGCAAGTTAGTTTCACTTGTGTTCTTTGTGTAAAGAGTACTGGTTGTGTTTAGAAGCGACAGTAGTGTGTTATATATCATTTAATATTATTTAGAAATATATAATTGTGTAAATTAAGAAAACCAGAGGTAAGTATTGAGTTATTATCATATATTTAACACTCAGAAAATCCGGTTTTTTTAAAAAATATCTCCGCGTTAGAACAAATAACAAATCCGAATTGGAAAGTCGAGAAGAAAGTGCTATTTCGGTATCAGGAATCGATTCAGAAGATAAAATTTGGCTAAAAACAAGAAATTCGCCTTGGGAGACGGTGGAATTGAACTGGAACTCCAGCTTTGCTCTTCGGCGCCAGGACATTAATATTGACTTCCATAATTTGTACCCGGAAAAGTCCAACTTATTTCTTAACAACTGGAATTCACTGAAGGATAACATTATAGCAGTATGCAAAAATATTGGTTAATTTCCAGCTGCTAAAAAATTATACATCATCTTCCAACAAACAAAGGTAAAAACAATTTAAACTTATGAAATAAAGAACTAATTTAATTATTATTTTTGAATTTTCTTCCAGATTTAGAATTAATTAAAGTCTCGAAGGTGGTGGCAGCAATTTTTAAGCCTGTGGCAAGAAAAACAATTGAGAAACAGACGTGGAAGGTTAGCACAGTCGACGCTTGGAATTTTGAAATTCATTTTGACATTTGAAAATAAAATGAAATTTTGTTTCTTTAATATTAGCAGGAGATGTAAATATTTGTTCACAATCTATGAAAATGTTGTTCATAACCTATGCACAGTTGTTCATAACCTATGCCCAGTTGTTCATAACGTATGCATAGTTGTTCATAACCTATGCATAGTTGTTCATAAACTATGTCCAGTGGTTCATATAATATGCCCAGTTGTTCATAGTCTTTTCCCAGTTGTTCAGAATCTATGAAAATATTGTTCATAAGCTATGCCCAGTTGTTCATAACCTATGCACAGTTGTTCATAGTCTTTTCCAAGTTGTTCAGAATCTATGAAAATGTTGTTCACAATCTTTGCCCAGTTGTTCACAACCTATTCACAGTTGTTCATAGCCTTTTCTCAGTTGTTCAGAATCTATGAAAATGTTGTTCATAATCTATGCCCAGTTGTTCATAAAACATGCTCATAGTGCTGAACTTAAGTTATGAACAAGTGTGCATAGATTATGAACAACTGTTCTTGGTCATTTTTCGTGAACAATTTTTGCATAAGTTGTGCCCATAGCGCATAATTTCTGCACACAATTCTCTCCGTGCAACTGTTAAATAAAACTTGATGCACATAACTATGAAGTTGCGCATTAAAATGCATTTAAAAATAGAAAATTTTTTATTTGTCCGTAAAATTTCCATTGGTATTTGATACAAAGCATGACATTTCATTAACTTGACAACTTTTCTGACACTTCAATACCGATAACAACGCTCCCCGAAGTGTCGCTATCACAACAGTTGACACAGCTGAATGCTGCCAACGCATATAACAACGAACAGCTGTTTTTGACAGTAAGTGCTTTCCTGTAGATGAGAAAATCAACACTTGTCAATACTACCTTGGAATTATTATATCATGTGTACAGCCAAATTGTCCTGCAAGCGTCTGTTGTACAGCCGTTTTACGGCTTCTTGCTTACACAGTTTCTTGTTTGCTGTTGTACAAATTTAGCTAGAAACTTTTTAATTTTTACTCGGGATAGTAAAATTTTATTAGGAATACTTTAAACCTCTGAGACTACTTCTAAGGGTATTTGTATAACTTTTCTTTTGATAGATGTTAAGAAAAGCCTAAAAAAGGGTGGTAAAAGAGGGTTAAAATATTTGACAAAAATATTTTTCATAAAATTTTTCCATAGCACTGTGAACACAACAACAACATAATTTTAGAAAATTATAAATTTATTTATAATATAAAAAACCACATTAAATACATGTTTTTAACATGAAATTCAACCTTTTCCATTTCAAATTAAACTTTTTCCAAATCAAATGGAACATGTTTTACAAACCAAAAAAAAAACATTTTCCATTTCAAATTAAACCTTTTCAAATTAAAACTTTTCCATTTCAAATTAAACTTTTTAAAGTTCAATTTCAACCTTAGCTAAGAAAAAAATTTTGTGTATGATTATATTAATACTTCCATGTATTATTATACATGTAATGATTAAGTATTAATTGTTACTGTATTAATGAATAAAATGCATAAATTTATTAAAACTGAAATAATTTATTACTTAAATCACTAATTTAAAGCCAATAACTCCTGATAAAAACTAGCTTTGTTTCATTGGTGTTGTCTGTCGAACATGGTCTTATAAAATATTGTAAAAGATTTGTATTGTAATAATTTTAATGATCTGGCAACACGCCATGAAATGTCAAAACTCATTATTCATTTAGTTGCAAGCAAGACGGAGGACACACGAAAGTGTGAGTTTCTTATATATTTCTATTTTAACTTTATATTATTATTATTCTTACATTTTCATTTCATATTGTCACAATTTCTTAGGAAATAAAACACATATTCACCACTTATAAAGGTTTGCGGTGCGTTTTATTAAAATCCTCTGAGTAAGCAACAAATTTTATTTCACTTTCCGGCAAAGTAAGCCTTGTGGCGGCTTGTTAAGTTGAGGCCAGCGGAGCGCTAGAAAGCTGAACTTAAGACAATTTATTAAGTTGTGCCAGCGGAGCGCTAAAGAAGGGGTCGTTTGCAATTTGACATAGCATTGCCTAGGAAAGTTGGTAGCTGAAATCAGCTTAAATTGCATTTAAAAAACAGCGTACAAGAGCACGCAATAAGCAACAAGCTGCGTCGGCAGAGCGTTTACATAGAAACGCTTAGAATTGCAGTTGTGTGAGTGCAGTCGAGAACTGTGTCAGCGTAACGGCGCTATAGAAGCGCTGCAATTTAATGTGTTTGTAGAGCGTTGCATACAAACGAAGCAAGAAACCGTTGCATTGCGACAGTCTTGAGGTTCAAACACTGCGATTTATAATTTTCTTGGTAGAACGTTGATTTTTAAGTGCCGTAAAGAAACGGTTCGGGTGAGCAGAGAGTCGTCGTACTTGAAAGAAGAGTTTTGCGCTGGTACACTGTCGATTTACAAGTAGCAGTTATTGTGTCAGCAGAGCGTAGGCGCAAAGGAACAACGGGTGCAGCGCGCATATACCAAAGTCACCGGGTCAAAGCGACGTGAAGAAAAGTGAGGTTGTGGAACAACGGGTGCAGCGCGCATATACCAAAGTCACCGGGTCAAAGCGACGTGAAGAAAAGTGAGGTTGTGGAACAACGGGTGCAGCGCGCATATACCAAAGTCACCGGGTCAAAGCGACGTGAAGAAAAGTGAGGTTGTGGAACAACGGGTGCAGCGCGCATATACCAAAGTCACCGGGTCAAAGCGACCAGAAAAGTGAGGTTGTGGAACAACGGGTGCAGCGCGCATATACCAAAGTCACCGGGTCAAAGCTTCGTTACGCAAAGTGAGGTTGTGGAACAACAGGTGCAGCGTGCCTATACTAAAGGTTAGTAATATTTGAATTTGATTAGGGGTTTTGATTAGTTAAGGGTTGGGAATTGTTCAGTTGGTTTATAAGGCGCAACAAAATTCATTAGAATCGCAATGCCGGAAACAAGATCAGGTAGCAAGAGTACGTCAAATGCAGCAGACGACGACAGTGACCGCGAAGATTTAAATGATACTGTCACTACCGCGCGAAATGATAGGTTATTTCAAACATCGATCGAATCAAGAATGGCAAGCATGATGAAGCAAATTCAGAGCCTTCAAGCTGAAGTGCTTAAAAGCAATCAAATGTTGCTTCAAAGTGAAACCGAACGCGATAGATTAACTGGATCTGCTGCAACTAGTGACGATAACTCTTCATTGGCGACAGCTTTACATCAATTAAATCACACGTTGGCGAATTCTAGGCCAGAACAGACGCATCGTCTTTACGATTTACCAGATTTTGATGGTCGCCCAGAAGACTGGCCAATGTTTCGCGAAGCCTTTGTTATGACAACAGAGGAGCAGCGGTATAATGATAGGCAAAATATGTTGCGGATCCAAAAGGCTCTTAAAGGTAGAGCAAAAGAGACGGTTGAGTGCCTGCTCATTCATAGCTCCAACGTGACACGAATTATGGATACTCTCAAAGACAACTTTGGTAGACCGGAACTGCTTGTCAAAAGCCAGATTGCGAGGCTGAGAAGCGTGGCCCCGATACCGGAAAATCGCATTGAACAAATAGTACCCTTCGCGACTAAGGTCCAAAACCTAGCATCCTTTCTGGAAGCAGCGGACTGTGAACACCACTTATGCAACCCAACTCTGATGGAAGAAATACTACACAAGTTGCCCGTACAAAGAAGATTAGAATGGGCGCGGTTTGCAATTAATATCAAACCGAGGCCTTCGATAAGACACTTCAGCGACTGGCTTCAGGATTTGTCGCGCTTAGTAAATTTGGTCAGCATTAATTCTAATGACCAGTCACAACAAGCCGAAGCCAAGACTATGGGGCGCTCAAAATTCTTTCACGCCAATGCAGCGCACGGTGAACAAAATAAAGGAGGCTGCAGTTTTTGTGCTGGCCAGCATTGCACTGCAGAGTGCAAACAATTTTTGGACATGCGTCTCGCACAGCGTTGGCGCCTTGTGCGTCAGAGAAAATTATGTTTTAATTGCTTGAGAGGCGACCACAGAAGCAGCGGCTGTGACCAGAAAAATGAATGCGGTATTAAAGATTGTGCCAAAAGGTTTCACGCACTCTTACACGACCATAAGAACAAATTTGGCGGACAACATGACTCACTTCATATAGAACAACGAGGTCATAAAAATAATCACCTATACAGTGAACGTGGGCAGCATTGCGGGCCGCAGCAGGAGCGAAGCGTCTTCACTAGCAGCATCATGGAACCATTGCGGGCAAAGCTTTTGTTTAAAATAGTGCCAGTTAAACTCTTTGCTAATGGAAAAGAAGTTTTATGCTACGCTTTTATTGACGAAGGGTCAGCTGTTTCATTAATTAACAAGAGCCTTGCGGATCGCCTTGGACTAGAAGGTACTAAAGAAAATCTAACATTACAATGGTTCGGAAATAGAACCGTCACTGAAGCATCCAGTCGTGTGAGCATGCAGATATCTGGAGTATTGAAAGGAAGCAAAAGATTTAGTTTAGCGAATGTGCACACCGTGAAGGATCTTGAGTTGCCAACGCAGACACTGGACATGAGTAAGCTTGATGCCAGATATCGCCACTTAAAAAATCTTCCCGTCCAGCAATACAGTTGCGTAACCCCAGAAATCTTGATTGGCTTGGATAACGCTCACTTAGGAATAGGACATAGAGTGGCAGGAAAAAATAAATGGCAAGGTCCAATCGCCATTCAAACCAAGCTGGGCTGGATCGTGTATGGTACCGAAAATGAGCGCAACGAAAGTAGAGGTAACTGTTCCTTCTTTGCTCAACATAATTGCGAAGACGAATTGGATCAGCTCGTTAAAAACTATATCGCTGATGATAGCTTGGGAGTTTCTACTGACATAAAACCTGTGGAGTCGCAAGATATAGTGAGAGCCGAACAAATTCTGAAGGAAACGACAATTCGAGAAGGATCTAGATTTGTAACCGGGCTGCTGTGGAGATGTGACGACGTGAAACTCCCTGAGAGTAGAGCCATGGCTTTAACGAGACTACAAGCACTTGAAAAGAAATTTCATCGTAATCATGATTTCTACATAGAATACACCAAAATAATGAAGGATTATGAGATGAAGGGCTTTTCAAGAAAATTAAGCGATGATGAAGTGTCCTTTAAGTCAAGTCGCATCTGGTACCTACCACATTTTGGAATCCAGAATCCAAATAAACCCGGTAAGTTACGCTTGGTATTCGATGCCGCAGCGAAAGTGCAAGGCATTTCGTTGAACTCAGCTCTTTTGAGTGGCCCGGATATAAATCAACCGCTAGCAAGAATTTTGTTTAAATTCCGTCAAAAGGAATTCGCTGTGTGTGCAGACATCGTGCAAATGTTTCACCAGGTTGGAGTAAGATTGGAAGACCAAATGTCACAGCGCTTCTTATGGAGATACAAACCCGAAGACCCAATTTTAGAGTACGCTATGACTGTCATGACCTTCGGAGCCACATGCTCGCCATGCTCAGCCCAGTATGTAAAGAATAGAAATGCACTAGATTTTCAAGCTTTATTCCCGGAAGCAGTGGAAGCAATAATAAACAACCACTATGTCGACGATTTCGTGCACTGCTTTTCCACTGAACAAGAAGCATTAAAAATTACGAAAGAGGTTGCTTGGGTTCACAAGAATGCTGGCTTTGAGCTCAGTCGATTTACTTCGAATTCTCCACTGGTCAATCAGCACTTCAACGAATCTAGATTAACAGCCCCGATTTTAAACTTAGACAGAGATGAAGTTGGTCAATACCAGAAGGTGCTCGGAATGCACTGGAATACACAAGGTGACAGGCTTAAGTTTGTTTTGTCGTTTGGAAAAATAGACCCTGCTTTATTAAGAGGAGACGTAAGACCTACCAAGCGCAATGTTTTAAGTGTAACAATGTCGGTTTTTGACCCGTTTGGTATCGCCGCAGAGTATTCTCTGGTCGCTAAGCTTCTGCTGCAGTCTATATGGCGTGCAAGAGTGGAATGGGATGAACGTATTCCAGACGAAGCTAACGATATGTGGATAAATTGGCTTTCCATGTTGCAGGACGTAGAGAAGCTCAGCGTACCTCGCTGTTACAGCAAGGTGTTTTCGACAGTGCCAGTGGAGCTACATGTGTTTGCAGACGCAAGTGAAATGGCATACGCTGCTGTCGCTTATTGGAGAATTCTCGGGAGGTCATCAGAGTTTCGAGTGTCATTTGTGGTAGGTAAAACAAAATGTGCACCACTGAAACTGACTTCCATTCCTCGCCTGGAGCTACAGTCAGCGGTCATGGCTACGCGTTTGCGCCAGATGGTTATAAAATCTCACGATATAAAGGCAATTAGAGTGGTCATGTGGAGTGACTCAAGCACAGTGTTGTCATGGATTAAGTCGGACCACCGAAAGTATAAACCTTACGTTGCGCATAGAATCAACGAAATCTTAGAGAGCAGCTCTATTGAAGAATGGAGGTGGGTTCCAAGCGCCCAGAATCCGGCTGATTTCGGTACGCGAATCAAAGATGGTAAACGCGATTCGTTATGGACAAGCGGTCCTGAATTTCTAAAGCGAGATGAAAGCGAATGGCCACAAACAAAACCAACTCCTAGTACGAATGAAGAAGTAAGAGCACCATTTGCCTTCCTCCATACCAATACTACTTGTACCATTTTTGAAAGATTTTCGGACTTCGATAGACTAAAGAGAGTAATATCGTGGGTTCTTCGATTTCGAGACAATTGTCTCCTTACTAAAACGAAACGAGTTTTTCTAAAATTACAAATGTCCGAACTCGATAGAGCAGAAAACACCGTTATACGTAGCGTACAAATGGAGTCATATCCGAACGAGTACCAAGCCCTAGTCTTTAATAAAGCCGTAGACCGTAGTAGCAGTTTGTGGAAACTGACGCCATGTCTTGATGCAGCAGGCGTGATTCGCCTAGACGGCCGAATTAACAACGCAGTAGCAGTTCTTCCGTCAACTAGGAAACCAGCGATTCTACCAAAACATCATCACGTAACGGATCTCATCGTAAATTTTTATCATCGAAGCTGGAAACATCAAAACGAACTTACGGTTATCGCCGAAATACGACGTAAGTACTGGATACCCAGCATAAGAGTAGCCGTGCGTCGAGCAGTCAAAATGTGTCAGCTGTGTAAAAATAGAAGAGTGCAGCCAGTGAATCCTATAATGGGACAGTTGCCTGAAGATAGACTGACTCCATTTGTAAGGCCGTTCACTTACACGGGACTGGATTATATGGGTCCATTTCTGGTCACGATCGGGCGGCGGTGTGAAAAACGATGGATCGCGCTCTTTACATGTTTGACAACGCGTGCTATACACTTGGAAATCGCACGAGATCTTTCCACGGATACTTGTCTCATGTGTCTTCGAAATTTTATGAACAGGCGTGGATGTCCAGTGCGCATAAGATCCGATAATGCAACGAATTTTGTCGGCGCTGACAGGGAGCTCAAGAAAAACAGAATCGAGTTTGATAACGGAAAAATTGCGGATGTGCTGTGTAGCAAAAATATCGAGTGGTTATTCAACTGCCCACTTAACCCTCACGCGGGTGGATCGTGGGAACGATTAGTTCGCAGCGTGAAGACAGCGATGGGACACGCTCTGAAAGATGGTAGCCTGCAGGAACATAGTCTCTATAGCTTGATGACAGAAGCTGAAAATATCGTCAATTCGCGACCTCTGACACATATTCCGCTTGACTCACCTAACGACGAACCCTTAACTCCTAATCACTTTCTTTTAGGTACGGCCAACTCTGAGCAGACACCTCACCCACATGAAGAAAAGCTACAGGTGACTCGAAAGCAGTGGCGTAAGGTACAGCAGATACAGCACAGCTTTTGGAAGAAGTGGTTAGCGGAATATCTCCCCGACTTATGCCGTAGGACAAAGTGGTATCAGCCAGTAACCCCTCTCGCAGTCGACGACATCGTCCTAGTTTGTGACAGCAGTGTACAACGCTCTAAGTGGCCTCTGGGCAGAGTGATAAAGGTTTATCCTGGCAAGGACTTCCAGGTCAGATCAGCAGACGTTAAAGTAAAATCAGGACTTCTAAAGCGACCGACCTGTATGTTGGCGAAGCTCGATGTTGGTGAATCAAGGGTCTAGATTCACGGGGCCCGGGATGTTGTCTGTCGAACATGGTCTTATAAAATATTGTAAAAGATTTGTATTGTAATAATTTTAATGATCTGGCAACACGCCATGAAATGTCAAAACTCATTATTCATTTAGTTGCAAGCAAGACGGAGGACACACGAAAGTGTGAGTTTCTTATATATTTCTATTTTAACTTTATATTATTATTATTCTTACATTTTCATTTCATATTGTCACAATTTCTTAGGAAATAAAACACATATTCACCACTTATAAAGGTTTGCGGTGCGTTTTATTAAAATCCTCTGAGTAAGCAACAATTGGGTTTAAAAGATAAAAGCAAGTTTGATTTTTTTTCTCGAAAAAACTATGGTTATTTTTTGTAATTATAATGACTTTTTTCTGAAATTTTTTTATTTTCATAACATAGAAGTCGAAAAAACTTATTTTTTGTTAATCGGTCGTCTTGATCCTACAAAATATTCATTTTTTCGTGTTTATAAGTATATTCACGGAAAAAAGTGGATGTTTAAAAAACCATGTAATGAAGTAATAACTGTTGCTTAACCTATTTGCTTCACCAAAGTAACAAAGTAACTGCTACAGGATAATAGACACAACGTGGATTTTCCAATTTGAAGTAAGATTCGGTTAAAGAGCGATAAACGGCATTTAGGTCTGTTCCAATATGATTTAAATCTTTTTGTAAATTTAAAGAGATTGGCTAATCTTCCATTCCTTACAAAATTTCATGGTGCCGATTTTACGTCTCCGTAAAATGTTCGAATTTTTATCTACTTATCACCCCAATATCAGTATAAATCTACTTAAAAATAAATCAGAGCTAAATATAATCTTCATTCATATTATAATATTGGTTTAAATTTGATTTAAAAAACAAATATTAGTAAAAGTTGAATTTGAAATGGAAAAGGTTTAATATTAAATGGAAAAGGTTTAATTTGAAATGGAAAAAGTTTTTTTTGACTTGTAAAAAGTTTAATTTGAAATGGAAAGGGTTGAATTTGAAGTTAAAAACCTGTATAAATTGCAGAAACAATTTTTTCTACTCTTCTACCAGAGTTCATTGAACGAATAAGTCTGCAGTTGTTTTTTTTTCTAATTTTTTTTTTTTTTGTTTTTAATTTCGGCCTAAAGCTTCAAATATTTTAATAAAACCCACAGTCAAGAATTTTCAACAAGTTCGTGTCTTAAGTCTTTTGTTTGCTGTTAGAAAGAAGCAGTAAAAATCAATGGCTAGAGCATAAATTGTTGTTTAATAGATACAAAATGCATTTTTTAACATAAATTATGCAACAAAATATTAGAAAAAAAAAAAAAAAAATAAATAAATCAGCCATCATGCACTAATGGTGCACTGACAGCTAGAGCATCATTAATAATATGTTGATTTTATTAATGTTGAGCCCGCTGAAGTTTTTTGATTTTGTGAAAATAAAAGTGAAATTTCTTCTTCAGGGCTATACAGCATTGTTTGCTCAGCTCAACTGAAGTGCCTTGCAGCTCAAATTATGCTGCTATAATACAGACAAAGCAAACAAAAAAATACAAAAATACTTGACTTGGCGTCTAGCAAAATAAACCAACATTGAAAATCACTTCATTCATTCATCATTCATGATGCTTTTAGATGTAAGATACAACAATATTTTACATTTTGAGGGCGTCAATCAGCGGTTTTTGTTGGTGTTTTTGTTTTCTACAAAATCGTGGGAGAGCTCAGTTAACAGCAAGCAGTGCCAGCCAAACAAAGTGTTTTTTTATGTTTGTATGTGTCTGTTGTGACCAAGAGCTGTAGCTGTTTAAAACATTGTAATTGCCAAAAATAATGTTTTTGGTAAAAACAAAACAAAAACAAAAAAAAAAAATCTTAAATTACCCAGCAGGGGCGGCTTAATTAAACGTTTAAAAGCTTTTTGTTTAAGGTACATCAAATTTTTAAATGAAGTTATTTTTATGTTAATATTTTTGGCAGCGCATAAAGTGCCCGATAGCAAAAATTAACAAAAAAAAAAAACAAACAAAAAAACAAGATTTTCAAGCGGCTTTGTTGTGGCTATATTTACGTTTTTTACTTTCAGTTTCATTTAAGCACAAAACAGACAGCAGAACAAGTCGAACGAACAACATTTTGTCAACGCATTTTTATTCAAAAATATTCAAGAGCTTAGAAAACTATGGAAAAAAAAAACAAAATTAAACTTCTTAAAATTTCAGCAAAATACAAAGAAGTCAACGTCTGGCTTCAGTGATTTTAAACGAATTTTTTTTTCAACATTTTTGTTTTAATGTCTGTCTAACCAACCAAGCGTTAAATAATTGCTAAAAAAAACAACGTCTGTCAGAGTCCGACAGGTAGTTGGAAAGCATTATTTAATATTATAGTAATAAGCAAAGAAATACAGATGGAATGTGTCTTTTCTCAAACTTGACTCTTATCTTATAAATTATATGAAATATCAACAACTAATTGAGATTTTGTTGGAAATTTTTCGTTATGCCCCTTAATATGAGTGCCCAGTTGAATAATTTGTAAAAAAATTTATTACAACAAATTTGTAAATGTATGAAATTGAGTTGTCTTCATTTTGTTGTACGTTTGTATAACAATCGTTGGAGTAAAAGTAGATGTTTGATTATAGGTTTTTAGTTTTGGGGGGAATGTATTGCAAAATATTTCGCTATTGTTGTTGTTGTTGTTGTTGTTGTTGTTGTTGTTGTATGTGGTGTTAGTTAATCTTTATGTGCAAATCATTCACTCAATCAATCGCATGCCGTGCGCTTAGTTTGTGCCAATATTTCTAATAACAACATGAAGCCTGAAGTTTGAAGAAAAAAAAGAAATAATCACATAATTCACATTTCTAATTCAAACGAGTCATTATTACAAAAGAGGCATTATTTATAATTAAGTTGTTTGTTGCCAAGTGTAAAAACAAAACACCAAAAATTGCCGAATTCAGCTGAGTGAGCTGTTAAGCTATAAGCAATAGACAACAAAAGAAAATGTTTTTGAATATGACTAAAATTTGGCACAAGAACTAATTAAGTTATACATCAATTTTTTGATTTTTTTAAATTTCATAATTTTTCAGGCATATGCTACAATTTATATAGAATTTCATTCGTTTTTAAATAAATTTTTTATAAAATTAAAAAATTATTTATTTGAATTATTGTAATTGGAAAGTACTGGCCAAAAACTTCTTAAAGTACCAAATTAAAAATAAAATAATTATATTTAATTAATTAGTCATCATTAAAGGGCCTGAAGAAATTGTTTATGGTTTTTAAATAATTTTTTTTTTTGTTGGAATAACTATTTTGAAAATTCATGAGTTATAAAATTGTGGCATTTTAATTTGTTAATTTATTTTTATATAATTCTTAAAAAGCGTCTTCTTTATGGCTAAATTCCAATACTGCGTTAGGTCGGTCGTGCGTTGACAGCTCGAGTAGAGATCAACGTGTTCTTATGGTGCAAATCTAAATTCGACCTCAAGCGTTGGTCGTACTTTATATCGTAAAACAAGAAGAAAAGATAAAATACGACCAAAGTACGATCTAACGAGATAAGTAGAAAAATGTTCTACTCAGTCGTGCATTTGACATTTCTTCATATAGCAGAGTTGCATTTTCGTTGAAAGCGCTTAAAATGTGGGTGTTTTATGGTTTCACTGGCAAAGATAGATTTTCGTGGGATTTATTTTGTTATCGCTGGAATTTATGTTTTATATAATGTTTTTTAATAACTCTTGCTATTTAAGTAATCAAATGAAAATTTTGATAAAGCTTATCTATTTGTATTATTTTTCTTCACATTATCTTTGCATAAATATGCGTGGCGAAACAGGTAAGAACAACTTTTGTGGGCATTTTTGTATAGCTGCTTTTATTGGCATCGCCAAAATTACAGACGCACGATCTGTCAGCGCAACATTGAGTTTTGTTAATTTATAGGCCGTGCGTTCTGACAGCTCATCTCGTAAAGTTTATTCAACGTCGATATAAAGTATGATCGGCGCACGACCGACCTAACGCAATATTGCGATTTCAGCATTAAGAATTATATTTTGAGCTTCATGCCAAATGTTTCATGAAGTAACAGGTTGCTACAACAACAAAAATCTCTCAGAAGAACCGAGCAGACTAGACCATGGTTTCGTCGAACGCTACTCCGACTCATCAGTAGTCTCTGTGGTTCATGCAGTCCACTAGCTTTGAGAAGCTAATAAGTGTAACTGTCGCAAAACCAACATGGAATTACCCAATGCACTTTTCACTTTACCAAAACAGTTGAAAATTTTCACCATAATTTATATTAAACTTTTTGAGTTTCATATGGTTTGTAGCCGAATACAACTGCCTAAAAAATTGTTGTGTGTGTCATAGCTCACAGTCCCAGCGGTCAGCAATTGCCATACCTGACAAAATCTGGTGTGAAATCAGTTGTATTTTGCTACGAAAATTCGGGCATGAGATCATACTTAACTTACTTAACTGAACTTTAATTCATTAAAACAATTCAAACAATGCTCATGACACCGAAGACGATAATTCGGTAAATAATATATCTGCTATTTGCTTTATCATTTGAATTTTAAGGCTTGGGACGACCTGATAAAAGGCCTGATATTTAAGCATTCACTCAGGCCTGAATTTTCGGAGGAATATTCTACGGGATATTCAGGCCTGAGTTAACGCTACACTTTAGCAGGTATAACGTAAGTATGACATTTTTACTGCCGTCATAAGGAAGAGTGCCGTATCTATATTTTTTAAAATTCGAAGATTACACATTCTTATAATTTATCACTAGTTCATCGAAACTGATATGTATATATTTCTGATAAGTCGGAATAGTGGCATCCTGCACAAAACCAATCATAATATTATTTTGCCTTTCTTATCAAAAATGAAGAGACTACAGAGGAAAAATGGTAGTTGTCGCTTTTATACTTAGTTTTGTTAGTTGGAAAATTTATTGTTTTATAAATTTTGATTTTATATGAAAAAAAAATCTTTCAATATATCAAAAACAATTTTTTCATGACAAGCAAAACACAGGTAAAAAGCCGTATCTACAGAAATAAAGGAAAAAAGGCCGTATCTTCATATAGATACCTCTTTTTTTGCTGTTTTTGTAGATATTGCTTTTTAACTCAGTATGATAGCTATATTTTGTGTACGTAGAACAATTTTTGTGTAGATACGACAGTTTGAGTTAATATTATTGGTATTTAAGCAAACAAATTCGCTGTTTTTATTTTTCAATATTAAAGACGAAGGATGATTGACTATGAAAGTACGATAAATCAATTTTGAATTCCATGTTAGATACGGCAGTCTTCCTTATGAGGGCAGTATATGGGAAAAGGAAATCAAGATGTGTGTTGAATACGCAGGCCTTACCATTACCGCTCAGGCCTGAGAGAATGTATTGATTCAGGCATATTTTAACCGCTGGGGTACGTCGACACTATAACAATCAATGCCTACAGCTACTTACCGAAATTAGGATTAAAAAACTAGATAATAAGCAGCTTCAAACATATCGCATACATACATACCTGAAAAAAGAAGAAAATATGTACTGTTAGAAATATAAACACAAAAATAATTTCAAATTTTATACATATAAAAATTAATTGTTAAAATCTTGCAACTAACACCAGCCACTATTTGAAAAAACAAATGACCAAATTCAAGGTTAAATAGACTCACTTTAGCCAATCATACAAAGCCAGTCAATTTCAACTGATCTAAAGCTTGCATCGACTAAGCTTGCTTATCAACAAAAATGACCCACATTCAGCGTGTTGTTTTGTTACTGTGCGCATGTGCTATGTGCTAACCGAATACAACTTGCTACGGAAAGCTTTAAAAAAAATACATAAAACTGTTTATATATAATTGTGCAAAATTACACACAAAAAAAAACCTTGTCACGAGACCGATTAAGTGTCCAACATTTAAGCTGTTAAAAAAAAACCTTGGAGACAAATAGTATCTGTATGAAAGAAGGTGTTGCTTGCTGCCAGATGCTATCAAAAACAAAATAAACACACAAATTGAGTCATGCTGGAAATTATGAAAAAATAAACTTGTCATTTGAGGATGTTTCCAAAAATTCATTTGTAACTAAAAAAAAAACAAAAATTAAAAATCAACAGATACAAGGGCGTAGTCGTAGTTTTTCAGAGGAAGCGCAAATATTTGTGACGGATATGATTTTATGACTTCATGTAAATAGTGTGGACATTGCAAAAACTAACAGATGATTCATATTGTTAAACATATCATTATTGTTACCAGTGTGACTAATATTATGTGTTCAAATTATGCTCAATGTTATGGCATAATAATAATTTCTAGTATCGCCTGTCGAAATGTTTACTGTTCAACAAAATCAATTTTTTTCCGAAAAAACAAGATTCCGACAACGGATTCTGGTAGAGAAGACCAAAAAAAACAAAAATATATATCTTAATTCTTTTATATTTACATCTGAGTTTTATTTTAGGGGGGGCTTCAATTTTCCCTCTTTTTGCAAGTTCTTATGATGAATCGTAATAGGACACAATGTCCTAACCCTCTATCTCTTCAGTGTATGGGTCTTTTCTGTCCTTTTTGTCACAAAAGTGCAAAATAAAACCATAAAACAGAGCTGTAGAGGGTTAAAATGTTCCACAAAAATATTTCGCATGCAATTTTACTGGAAGTCTCTGGATACTCCGTAACTCAGGATTTAACTTGAAAGCCAGAAAAAAGTAAAACCTTACAATCTGTTCAAGGGTAAATTTCGAACTTATACAGAATTGGTGCTTTAATTTCTCACAAAAACGCATTTGAGAGTACTAGTTTTTACGAAAAAAATGTGTCTACTACAAGTTTTACTAAAAGTTTTATTACAAGTCATCATACTAAGAAAAGCTTTACATACTATAATATATTTTAATAAAGAGATGAGTACAAACTTGGGTTATTAGGCAGCCATTGATTTGTTAACATAATTTTTTTAGGGTAATCTCTAGGTAATTCTGTATCGTTATCAAACAATGTCCAGCATAATTCAGCTATAAGAGAATGTATTCTTTTGCCTTTATAGCGTTCTTCTGACAACTGATGCTCGAAGTGAATTCAAAAAATAAATTTTTGTTGACATATGAACACCTAGTTTTTCAAAAGCACTTACCATGTAGTCGACGTATATTCGAGCAGAAAGAGAACGGAGATTTTTCTCCTGGAAAACGGAAGAGCATAAATATTAACTACTCCAAAAATGTTCAAAATTTCATGTTTTTTCTAAGTATGGGGCCCATTTTTGTAGAACATTTTAACCCTCTAGCTCTTCAGTGTATGTGTCTTTTCTGTCCTTTTTTCAGGTGCAAAAAAAAACCATACAACAGAGCTGTAGAGGGTTGAAATGTTCCACAAAAATTGTTGTTGTCTTCACAAAATGACCTTCAATGGTGCATAAAAAAGTTTTGAAAAAAATCATCAGAATCACCCAAAGGGGTAAGCATGAATAAAAAATATTATGCACAAAATTTTAAATTTCAGCTTTGAGTGAGTTTGGTGGCAGCGGACTAAATTATTCAATAATTTCAAGTTCATAAGTTATAATATGCATAATTTTTTTTTCAAAAATGTGTTATAAAAATAATAATTCTCCACACCTCCGCCTGCCTGTCTATTTAATATTGTGACAATATTTAATATTGTCAGTGCTAGTCAGTGCTAGTCAGTGCTAGTCAGTGTTGAAAAAATCTCCAGAAAAACTTTAACTTAATTTGTAAGTATGAACAACCAGAGTGAAAATTTTGCCTCAAAAGAGCCATCTGATTTCAGTACGAAGAAGCAGCATAGTATACCGACGACTCATATGTTGGCATGAGAATTTAAAGAGCCTCGAGTTTGTAGATAATTTTGACCGATACTGGAATATGTTTACAAGCAAGATTTTGTCTGTACATATAGCAATGATTCCAAATAAAGTTGGGGTTTCTTTGATAATATGAGCTCGTAATCTATTGAAACATTCCGACATCGATTTGGCTCCATCGGTGCTTAGCCATATTAAATATTCGTTGAGCTATTGTGCTGTTTGAAAGAGGCATGATACCAGATTTATTAATATGTTCTTCACCAAACATGCAAAGAACAAAGTTTTATCAGACGTAATGTATGAAGTCAGTCTTTGCTCTTTTATTAGCTTTTGAAAAAAAAGCACTATCCTTGCCTGCATAACTAGGATGCTTTGCATTTAAGTGCCGCAGAAGCAATGACGGTTTCATGTTATTGTTGGCTGAAACCTCTTTACATCACTGTTGCCAGATTGAGGTAAATTTATCTAATGGCGTTTTCGTTTCTACCAAAAAATGTTGCCTTGCCGCTGTGCAAGCCTGAGAAAGTTTCGCAGTGCAGAAAATGCGCCTTTTTTGCCTTCTGTGAGTGTGACATTTTAAGAAACGAACACAGAATTTACCCACTTGTTTGCATTTATTTTAGAATCGAAGACGAAACAAGGCAAAGGCCATGAAAAGGCAACTTTTTTTGGTAGAAACGAAAACGCCATAAATAAGGTTATTGTTGACTCATTTTTTGGGTAGAGCTAAAAAAGGTAATTTTTGACTAAAAGTGGTACATTTTGCTAAAATAATTATTTTTAAAACTTTTAAATATTTTAAGTGGTGACCGTGGCTTGCTGGTTAAGTGTGTGGCTTAGCACGCTCGGAGCCCGAGTTCGATCCCCAGTCGCGGCGAAAAGTTTTTTCAATAAAAAAATTTTTCTGATCGGTCACCACCTCTCTGCAGACAATGGCAAACATCAGAGAGTAAATAATGCCATGTAAAGCTTCTTGAGAACATGAGCCGTTCGGAGTCGGCATAAAACATGTAGGTCCAGTTCTCGGTTAATTGTGTGCAAACATTTAATAACACACACAACACAATTGATCATAAGAAGCTCGGTCAAAGTCCTTTCAAGGGCTGAAATGGCCAACTTGTTTCTTTTTTTTTAAATATTTTAAGTTATAAGCAACAAGTTTAACATGTTTAAAGTTTGCTTGGCCACTATTACTGATTTTTTTTTGCGTATCCCGAAACAGGCATCTCGTACCCTCAAAGGTAACCGAAAGTATAGGTTGCGAAACGCTGCCTTAGAGCATGAAAACAGTCATAATTCTGGCCACTATCTTACTGGGAGAAAATTATGAAGATTTTAAAAGACGGTGATTACCTCCCATACATCTCTTTGGGATCTTTAAATTTGTAAGAAGTATTCCAAACACAATATTTTTGAAAATAAATTTAACATAGAAAAAAATCCCTTGAAATTTTAATTTCCATTAAATTTTATAAAAATATTTTATTTTTTAAATTTTTAAAAAATAACTATAGGTATTCAGAAGAATGCATTAATTTTGAATTAAATTTAATGGTAATTACAAAGAATATAATTCATAAAAAATTGTTCATAACGCATACAGCTTGGAAAAGGGTGTTTACATTTTTAAGATAAAGTTACAGAATTGTTTGTAAATTTTTAATACAAATTTGTTCATCAACAGTCAACATTCATAAGAGTACCCAAAAAAAAAAAAAACAAAATGTGATATTTCAAAAATAAATACTGCCTTTTCTAATTTGTTGGAAAAATTATTCATAACAAGACTGATTAATTTTAAACAATAATTTTGTATTCATTATATTATTTTTATTCATGATTTGTTTGTTATGAAGTTTTTATTTATTAATATTGTTTATTTATTTTGCTTTTTTCATTTGGTTTTAATTTATTATTCATTCTCAACTCAACTACTCATAATTAATGTTTTATCGTTGGTAAAGTTTTTACTCGTTATTGAGTTTTTATTAATTTATTAATTTGTATTCATTACATTGTTGTTGTCAATTTTGTATGGCGGTAAGATCGAATTTTCGAATTGGGGAGAGTCAACAGAGTACATTGCATAGTTAGGAGAAGAAATTAAAATAATTGGAATGGTTTCGAATAAAGTTTTTACAGCTGTTTATGATGTCCACGGACGTGCATTATTGAATATTTTTGAAATCTGCTCACGGAAACACCCACCTCCCATACAATCCACTATAGTAAAAACCATGAATTGGCTATAAAAAGGCAATTGTAATTGTGTAATAGTATTGAATCTCTGTTTTGTACTAACTAATAGGCGTGCTCCGCCTACGAACATGGCCATCTCCCATAGAGTCAGAGTTTTATGAATTTCCAAACAATACCTTAATGTTCAAAATTAGAGAAATCTTTTCACCTGAAGACATTGATAGCTCAAGAACATGCCAAAATCAGCTCTAGAACTGTATACATAAGAAACTCACATTTCACTCATACAATATCGAAAGTAGTTTGAATTTCGAATGTGTGTTATATAACATATTGTAATTAATAATATTATATAAGATAACTTTTCTGCATGCACTTCATACATTCTCTTAAGTATTGCCTTCTTTTCTTAATGATTGTTATTGTTAAGGCATCGACTGTATCTTATTGTATCTAGATAAATAAATATTTTGAAAAATAACAAAAACAAAAAACTATACTTAACATGTTGAAAATGAAAGTATTTCCTTCCTACCAGACCTGACCACGACCAAAACAATAACTGTACGAAAGAAAAAAAACAAAAAAAACATTGAACAACAACCACTTTAAAAGAACTCGAAATAATTAAACATGTTCCATGCCTTGCTGTGGGCCAACGACTTCTTCAACTCTTCAACAAGAAAAAAAAGGCACAAAAATTGTAACAAGAAAAAGAAAAAAAAAAAAGAAAAAAAAAACAATATAAGGAGAGAGCTGTTGAAAAAAAACGAAAAATTCGGTAATGAGTGGCGTGGAAAAAGATTCCACCATAATTAAATATACAGCAATCTCGAGCGCCGCCACAGACTACAATCACAGCGAACGCAACGCATTGCATCAAAGAGTTCAAATAATCTTCGAAGGAGAAAGTGAAACGCTATCTGGTGGGCTCGATTTTTGTTGAGGCAGTGCGGCAAACGAGCCGGGTGCGCTGGCATGAAAAGCCACATTGCGGGCAGCACTTGAAAAATTATTATTATTTTTTTTTTGTCTGATTGTAAGTATGAAATGAAAAGAAAAAAATCGATCACGTTTGGCCGGTTCAGCGTTTTAAAGCCATATTCCTTCCCTCTACCATTCCTTTTTTTTCTTTCTGCATTTCTTATAAGTCTTTTATTACCACGAATTACGAATCACATGTTGCCAGTCGGCAAGAGACAGTCACCGTCTGTGCTTTTTTTATGGCATTTTTTTTGTTCATATTAATATTTTTTGTTGCTTGGCTGCTTTGCTTTGAGATCGATTCCATTTCTAGGGTTCATCATTATCATCATGATGAAAATATCACTATGATCAGCATCAACAACAACATCAGCAACAGCATCAGCATCACCATCAAGTTGATGATTTTCAGCATGCCAACAAACGGAGCTGTGAACAAATGCGCTTTGCACCTTTCTCTTTGTATAGTCAAAGCTGACAAACATACAAACAAATAAACAAACAAATAAATGTATGTCTAACTACAGTACTGCATATCTGTCTTGCTACTAACTTATCCACATGTTCAGACATAAATATACACACATATATCCACTGGCAGTCAGACATTCGCGCACTTAGCTGTAAGTATGTAGTTATGTGTTTGTGCATAATTCATTTTTTTGTTTGTAATTTTTCACTCAGACATTTTCAGTTTCAGATTCCGTTGAATTTTGTATTTTATTTCTTTGTTTCGAAGCGGGAAAAGCCGGTCGCTCGCTCGATCGGTGTATGTTTGTCTGCTCGCAATGGTGTTAGGTTATGTTAATGCACTTGCTAGTCAGACAGACGCACGAACAGACAGACAGTTGTTGTTGTTGTTATTGGGTGAACAATGTACTATGTAAATAAATATATTCCATGAGCATGCTTTTTCTATTACTTCACATAAATTGAAAAATGTCCCGCTTTACAACAGCTATTTTACAAAATTTCCCAGAAGATATGAAGATCCTGTGTACCTTGAGTCAGTTATCAGTCAATGTTTGACTGTTAAAACAAAAGACTTAAGCAACAAACTTGCTGAAGAAATTGAAACAAATTGCACCAAACTGAAAATTGTTTTATTATGATTTTTGCAAAAATGCAACAATTATTTAAAAATAACAAAATTCTATGACTTAATTTTTGTTTTCTTTAAATTTTAATTTATGTTTCTATTGTTTTCTAGTTTTATTTTTATTTTTATTTTTACTTATATTAATAGTTATATTTTTATATTTTATTTTTATTTTGTTTTTATTTCTATTTTAAATTTATTGTTTTTATTTTATTATTGTTCTAATTTGAATTTTTTTATAAATTTAATTTTATTTTTATATATATTTTAATTTCTTCTTTTATTTTCATTATATTAATTTTTATATATATTTCTTGGCTTTTTCATTTTTTTTTTTAATTTTTTTAATTTTAATTATAATCTTATTTTTAATTTTTTTTTTTAATTTATTATTTTTGTTTATAATTTTTTTTTACAAATTTTATTTTGATTTTATATATTTTTTAATTTTTATTTCCATTACATTCATGTGTATTTTTATTTTGTTATTATTTTGTATTTTTGTTTTAATTATACCCTAAACCTGAAAGGTCAGGGTATATTAACTTTGTGCAAACGTTTGTAACGCATAGAACGAAGCGAGTCCGGTATAGAAAAGTATATATATTCTTGATCAGCGTCACCACGTGAGTCGAGCTATCCATGTCCGTTCGTGCGTCCGTCCGTCTGTCCGTCTGTGTGTTGTCCGTATACACAGGATAAGAAGAAGGAGTTGAGATAATTGGATGAAACTTGGTACACATGGTCACATGAAGCCAGGGATCTGCACTATTGTATATTTTTGGAATCCGCCCACGGACACGCCTACCTGCCATACAACGCAAAAATGTAAAACTGCATACCTCAGCTCTTAATAAGCCTACAACAATAAAATTTGGTATGTATGTGTTTTATATAAGCACAAAGATGTCTTCGAAAAATGGACGTCATCCGCTTACGAACACGCCCACCTCCCATACAACTGTTTAACCTACAGAGCTAAAATTTGGCACGTATGTTTTTTATGACAAGACAATGACGGTTTTGAAAAATGGACGTCATCCGCCTACGGACACGCCTATTTCCCATACAACCCAAAAAGTTTTAAACTCAATAAATAAGGTTATGTTTTTCATAGAGAAATTAAATATGGTATGTATGTATTTTATACCAAAACTAAGGTGTGTTCAAAAATTGGGAGTAATCCGTCCATGAACTCGCCCACCTCCAATAGCGAAAGCACAATAAAGGTATTAACTCTGAGCTACAGGGATAAAACTTGGTATGTGTAATTTTTTCATCAACATTTAAATGCATATAAAATATAGGCTTCATGCGCCCACGGACACGCCCATTTACAATACAATTTTTTTGTTTTTGAAAAGTGGGTTTAGGGTATTTCATAGTCGGCCTAGACCGACTTTAGACTTTCTTTACTTGTTTTTATTTTATTTTTACTGCCGTTTTTGCTTTTATTGATAAGTTTTTACTTTTTTTTTATTTTATTAATATTTTTGGTATTTTTTCATTTTTATTTATTGTTTTTAATTTTTATTATTATTTTTTATTTATTTTTATTTTCATTATAATTATTTTAATTTTTGTTTTTATTTTTATTATTATATTTATTTTTAAATTTAATTTTTTTTTATTTTTATATTTATTTCTATTTTTATTTTTATTTTTATTTTTATTTTTATTTTTATTTTTATTTTTATTTTTATTTTTATTTTTATTTTTATTTTTATTTTTATTTTTATTTTTATTTTTATTTTTATTTTTATTTTTATTTTTATTTTTATTTTTATTTTTATTTATATTTTTATTTTCATTTTTATTTTTATTTTTATTTTTATTATTATTTTTATTTTTATTATTATTTTTATTTTTATTTTTATTTTTATTTTTATTTTTATTTTTATTTTTATTTTTATTTTTATTTTTATTTTTATTTTTATTTTTATTTTTATTTTTATTTTTATTTTTATTTTTATTTTTATTTTTATTTTTATTTTTATTTTTATTTTTATTTTTATTTTTATTTTTATTTTTATTTTTATTTTTATTTTTATTTTTATTTTTATTTTTATTTTTATTTTTTATGTTAACTTTTTTGTATTTTTATTTTTATTTTAGTTTTTATTTTTATTATTTTTATTTTTACTTTTATTCTCATTTTTATTTTTATTAATTTAATTTTTTTTTATTTTTTTGATTATTTTTTGATTTTGATTTTGATTTTGATTTTGATTTTGATTTTGATTTTGATTTTGATTTTGATTTTGATTTTGATTTTGATTTTGATTTTGATTTTGATTTTGATTTTGATTTTGATTTTGATTTTGAATTTGATTTTGATTTTTATTTTGATTTTGATTTTGATTTTGATTTTGATTTTGATTTTGATTTTGATTTTGATTTTGATTTTGATTTTGATTTTGATTTTGATTTTGATTTTGATTTTGATTTTGATTTTGATTTTGATTTTGATTTTGATTTTGATTTTGATTTTGATTTTGATTTTGATTTTGATTTTGATTTTGATTTTGATTTTGATTTTGATTTTGATTTTGATTTTGATTTTGATTTTGATTTTGATTTTGATTTTGATTTTGATTTTGATTTTGATTTTGATTTTGATTTTGATTTTGGTTTTGATTTTGATAATGGTTTTAGAATGGTTTTTCGTAGTGTTAAAGTTCTTGATTTTAATGAATATTGTAACTGATAACGTTAATTATCTATCCATTTTTAGTGAGTGGTTCATTTACTTTGTGTAAAAGACATGTAGTGAAAAATTAAACTTAACTTGTCTGTTGTTTAAACATCATAAAAACTAGTATTAGTTCTTTTTATTTAATAATCAACAAAACGAAACGACTTAATATTTGCTGTTTATGATTGTTGCACGAAAATATTGTATCTGCACTTTCACTATAAAGCAACCAAGTTTTTCTTTTTCCATTTTTTATATGAAAACAAAAATAAAAAGAAAATGCTTAGACGGAAAAATATGATGGCATAAATCGTACAGCTCAAAATCAATCAAATCGAAGCATAAAGTTAGCTATAAGGAAATATCAAAATTAAAGTCATATTGCTGCAACCTGTGAGCGAAGAGGTCAGTCATGCTGCCACAAATTAAACTTGCTTCCGGGTAAATGAAGAGGCGTCTGCTTAAGCGCATAACTTAAGCGCAAAAGAAAATTAATTTTTGTTATTTTTGTTTTCCTTCTATGTTACGCGTTGCAGTTGTTGGCTTATTTATTTTACAGAAAGTTTTTGGATGCCATACATCGAAATCTCTCATAACTTCATATCACAACGTTAACATCTCTTAATGACAGCATTTCAGGCGTCACTAGCGAACGTATTCGAAGAAGAAGAGAAAAAAAAGCGTGATAATCTCATTACGATGCGTCGATTAATTACATTCACACACATGCAGGTACTTGCGTAATTGTGAAAACATCAGATAATAAAAGAACAAATACAAGACAGGTCAACACATTATGACTGAAGCTCTTATAAAGCTGTCTTGGCTTTAGTTAGTTATGTCGTGCAGTGATTTGCTTTTTTTGCGTAGAAAAAAAAATTTAAACAAAATAAATACAATTCGAAACGTGCGTCAGCTATGCTTTTTACAACTGAAATATATTTTATTTTTTCCACTTCGAATCTCGCTCAATTCACAAGTTGACGACGAGAAGTTCGAAAGAAAGTATGACATGGTACAGCGTTTGCCGGAAGTGTGGTACACACAAAATTGATTAGGCACGTTTTGTCAGTATTGTATGTGTGCATGGCTTGCTTTTTTTTATAAAATTATTTAGGACATGCACTATGAGAAAAATGAAAGTGACTTAAGTTATATTGAACTCTATCTTTAATTAAAAAAAAAATTTTTTTAATAGCTACATGTAATATTTACAACAAAATTACAGAAAATAGTAATTTAACAGAATCATCATGTTTCTAACTTAGAGAAAGTAAACTGAAATAATTATAAAAATTGCAAAAAAAAAATTTGCCAAAGAATTTAATAATTAAATCAAGATTATATACGAAAAACAATAAAAACTTGCATATAAGAAAATCAACTCGAATGCAAAAAATTAAAAATTAATTGCAAATAAGAACTATATAAGCTTTAAAACAAGAAAAAACAAAAAGAAATGACAAAAATTAAGCATAAGAATATAAAATATTATAACAAAAAATAAAAAAACTAATATAACATTATGACATAAAACATCAAACATAAACTTACAATAATAATAAGGAAAAAATATTAATTAATTTACAATTTTAAATTATTTAAAAAAGGCTAAAATTTCAAAATTTGAATTTAAATTTAATTTCATTTTTAAGAAAAAAGCTAAAATTTCAACGTTTATAATAAATATAAATGAATTTTAATTTTGATAAGATTTGATTTAATTTTTGATTTAACGTTTATTTTTGATTTATTTTAAATTTATTAATTTTTTAAAATAGTAATTTATTTATATATTTATTAATTTATTTATTTAATTTCTAATAAAAAATTAAAAATTAATAAACAATTTTCATTATTTTATTTTATTTTATTTGAAATTAAATGAGAGACATTTTTTATATTCAATAAAGTAGTAGTTTAAGATAATTTTTTAAATTATATTTAATTTTTGAACGAATTCGCGAAAGTTTTAAATTTAAAATTAATTTAAAATCAATATTAATATTAATAATTTAAATAAATTTTGTAATAATTTAAAATTTAAAATTTAAATTTAAAATTTTAAAATAAATTTTAATAAATAAAATTTAAATTTTAAATTTTAAATTTTAAATTTTAAATTTTAAATTTTAAATTTTAAATTTTAAATTTTAAATTTTAAATTTTAAATTTTAAATTTTAAATTTTAAATTTTAAATTTTAAATTTTAAATTTTAAATTTTAAATTTTAAATTTTAAATTTTAAATTTTAAATTTTAAATTTTAAATTTTAAATTTTAAATTTTAAATTTTAAATTTTAAATTTTAAATTTTAAATTTTAAATTTTAAATTTTAAATTTTAAATTTTAAATTTTAAATTTTAAATTTTAAATTTTAAATTTTAAATTTTAAATTTTAAATTTTATAAATTTCCGCAGAAAAGTCTACCGTGACCAAAAAATTAAAAGTCAACCTACATTTTTTTTTTGTACTTGTATTATTAAAGAAAATTATTCAAAATTAATTTAATTAAAGAGTTCAAATTTTTCCCCTGTTGCGTTGGCAACATATCGGGCTACCAAGTTAAAGTTAAAGTTTTGGTCAGTTTTGTTTATTTCTATGAGCACTTTCGCTTTACAATTTCCATTTCTAAGAGTAATTGTGCAATTGAACTCTTATGTAAAACTTTTGCTACAACAACAATAAACCGCAAAATAAATGCAAAAGAGCAAACAAATATCAATTAACGGTAAAATTTGAATTTGCTTTTAATGATATTCTGAGGTAACGTCACGCCAGACAAAAAAGCATTTATAGCTAGTTTTTCTACGCTGACGTTCAAAAGTGCGTGAAATTTTGCATTTTTAATAAAGTTAAGTAAATTTTATAAAAAAATCGTGAAGAAAAAAAACCATTAATTATACCCTAAACCTGAAAGGTCAGGGTATATTAACTTTGTGCAAACGTTTGTAACGCATAAACGAAGTGAGTCCGGTATAGAAAAGTATATATATTCTTGATCAGCGTCACCACGTGAGTCGAGCTATCCATGTCCGTCCGTCCGTCCGTCCGTCCGTCCGTCCGTCCGTCTGTGTGTTGTCCGTATACACAGGATAAGAAGAAGGAGTCGAGATAATTGGATGAAACTTGGTACACATGGTCACAAGCACCCAAGGATCTGCACTATTGAATATTTTTGGAATCCGCCCACGGACACGCCTACCTCCCAAACAACGCAAAAATTGAAAACTGCATAACTCAGCTCATAATTAACCTACAACAATAAAATTTAGTATATATGTGTTTTGTATCAACACAAAGATGTCATCGAAAAATGGGTGTCGTTCGCTCAAGGACACGCCCACCTCCCATACAATCCAAAAATTGAAAACGCAATAAATAAGCTTGTGTTTAACCTAAAGAGCTAAAATTTGGCACATATGTTTTTTATGACAAGACAAAGATGTTTTTGAAAAATGGACATCATCCGCCTACGGACACGCCTACCTCCCATACAACGCGATAATTGAAAACTGCATAACTCAGCTCATAGTTAACCTACAACAACAAAATTTGATATGTATGTGTTTTATACCAACACAAAGATGTCTTCGAAAAATGGGTGTCGTCCGCTCAAGGACACGCCCACCTCCCATACAACCCAAAAATTGAAAATGCAATAAATAAGCCTATGTTTAACCTAAAGAGCTAAAATTTGGCACATATGTTTTTTATGACAAGACAAAGATGTTTTTGAAAAATGGACATCATCCGCCTACGGACACGCCTACCTCCCATACAACGCGATAATTGAAAACTGCATAACTCAGCTCATAGTTAACCTACAACAACAAAATTTGATATGTATGTGTTTTATACCAACACAAAGATGTCTTCGAAAAATGGGTATCGTCCGCTCAAGGACACGCCCACCTCCCATACAACCCAAAAATTGAAAATGCAATAAATAAGCCTGTGTTTAACCTAAAGAGCTAAAATTTGGCACATATGTTTTTTATGACAAGACAAAGATGTTTTTGAAAAATGGACATCATCCGCCTACGGACACGCCTACCTCCCATACAACGCGATAATTGAAAACTGCATAACTCAGCTCATAGTTAACCTACAACAACAAAATTTGATATGTATGTGTTCTATACCAACACAAAGATGTCTTCGAAAAATGGGTGTCGTCCGCTCAAGGACACGCCCACCTCCCATACAACCCAAAAATTGAAAATGCAATAAATAAGCCTATGTTTAACCTAAAGAGCTAAAATTTGGTACATATGTTTTTTCTGACAAGACAAAGATGTTTTTGAAAAATGGACATCATCCGCCTACGGACACGCCTACCTCCCATACAACGCGATAATTGAAAACTGCATAACTCAGCTCATAGTTAACCTACAACAACAAAATTTGATATGTATGTGTTTTATACCAACACAAAGATGTCTTCGAAAAATGGGTATCGTCCGCTCAAGGACACGCCCACCTCCCATACAACCCAAAAATTGAAAATGCAATAAATAAGCCTGTGTTTAACCTAAAAAGCTAAAATTTGGCACATATGTTTTTTATGACAAGACAAAGATGTTTTTGAAAAATGGACATCATCCGCCTTCGGACACGCCTACCTCCCATACAACGCGATAATTGAAAACTGCATAACTCAGCTCATAGTTAACCTACAACAACAAAATTTTATATGTATGTGTTTTATACCAACACAAAGATGTCTTCGAAAAATGGGTATCGTCCGCCTATGGACACGCCTACCTCCCATACAACCCAAAAATTGAAAACGCAATAAATAAGCCTGTGTTTAACCTACAGAGCTAAAATTTGACACATATGTTTATTATGACAAGACAAAGACGTCTTTGAAAAATGGACGTCATCCGTCTACGGACACGCCTACCTCCCATACAACCCAAAAAGTTTAAAACTCAATAAATAAGGTTTTGTTTGTCATAGAGAAATTAAATTTGGTATGTATGTATTTTATACCAAAACTAAGGTGTGTTCAAAAATTGGGAGTAGTCCGTCCATGAACACGCCCACCTCCCATAATGAAAGCATAATAAAGGCATTAACTGTGAGCTACAGGAATAAAACTTGGTATGTGTACATTTTTCTTCAACATTTAAATGCATATAAAATATAGGCTTCATGCGCCCACGGACACGCCCATTTACAATAAAAATTTTTTTGTTTTTGAAAAGTGGGTTAAGGGTATTTCATAGTCGGCCTAGACCGACTTTAGACTTTCTTTACTTGTTTTATATTAAATTTGAAAATGAGTAACGTCACGCCACATTGCTCGAAGTTTGAATGATTTCGTTACTGAATTTGGTTGTAGGTATTTTAGTGGAATTTTGTTCCAACTTCTCATGGTCGACGTGGTAGGAGTATAAAAAATATAATATACTAGCGGATGTTACCCGGTGTTACTCTTGAGCACAGAAAAAGTACGATTTTTAAAACTGCTCTCATTTTAACACTTTTGAAATTATCAATTAAATTTTTAAATTTAAATAACAGTTTTTCAAAACTGTGTAGCCTAATTTCCGTTAAACAGTACCTGCCGGTCATATTTAAAAAAAAAAATTACATCTTCAACGTCTGGATCTGACACCTGGGTTCTGAGGACAATGGTCACGCAGTTTGAAGAAGTCATTTCGAGAACATTATCTCAAAAACAACATTCTAATTCTAAAAAATCCTTTTGGGATCGATTCGATTTTTGGATTGCCTTTGTTCAACTTCGGTTTTGATCGATACTGTTCGGTTGATTTTTGTTCATATTTATAAAGCTTCTGCTTGTATTCGTTAAACTTCTTTTAATTCATTAGTCTTTGGTTCTTGACTTCGTTTGCCTTGATTCCTTGATTTTTGTCGAAAGAACTTTAGAAATCATAGGATCTATTTTAGTAGTAACAGATACAAATGCTTACCAAGTTTCATCAAAATCGGTTCATTCGTTTTGACGTGAATAAGCCAGACATTAGTTGATTAGTTGACATTAGTTGATGGAATAAAGCCCCCTCCTACGGAAGTTTTTGAAATTTAAGTAACCTCAATTCTGTTGCAGGGTCAAGTTATTTCACGTACCAAATTTAAGTAAAATTGGTCAAGTCATTTTAGAGTTATTGAGTCCTAGAAATGCACTACTTGAAGCGCCCTCTTGCAGAAATCTTTGGAATTTTTATAGCCTATGTTATATACTGGGCGCAGTTGAACCTTTATATCAAATTTCATTGAAATAAGTTCAGGTATTTAGGATTTATTATAGAGTGCCACGCCCACATATTTCCGCCCACTTTTTTACACCCCCTACGAGCTTCCTCTCTATCAAACGTACTTGGTGTCCAAATTTCAGCTCAATCGTATATACGGTGCGCGAGCCTATACGGAACAGACAGACAGACAGACAGACAGACAAACATTTGATTTTTTATATTAGATAAAAGCTAGGCTTTATGTTTTATTTACGTCAAATATTTTTTTAAACAAATTTTAACTTAAAATGTTCTGATGGAAATTTATGTAACGTAACGCCAGTAACGTCACGCCAGATGACTTAGCCTAATAAAAAAAAACCGAGAAAAGATTTTTTAATTTGATAATTAATTTTGATTTTAAATTCTTCCAAATAAAGTTTTATATAAAAAGTCTTGCCCAATTCGCAGAGTTTTGCAAATTTTCTAATCTAAGTCGAAAACTACTTCTGTTTTTGGTAACTTCACGCCAGTGCATAATTTTGCTCATATCTTTTAATTCTTAGAGTCGATTGTTATAAATTTTTTACACAATATAGTGCTCCTTAATTACTACGTAAATACTACGTAATTAATTGAACACTATGCATTTATGACATTTCCGATGATGCCAACACTGATATTTCGACTGCCATCTTCTTTTCTTTCATAGACTTAAATTTTCCAGTGGTAAAAAAGCGAATAGACGCATTATACACAGCTGCGACAAGCATTGTGTTAAAAATGTCTAAGTTTGTGCAAAACTTTGAATGTGAAGTGAATGATTTTAAGACGTTGCTCAGTTTTAAAAGAACTATTTATTCTTTCATTATTTTAAGAATATAATATATTGTAAAAAAAAAAATAGAAAAAATAAACTTTGGCAATCAGACATTTTTACTTGGAGTTTCATGTTTATTTTGTTTTTTTGTGATTTTCAAGGGGTGTTCAACTTACGAAACAACAACTTTTTTCGCACCACTGTTCAATTCAATAATTGCCTTGCCATTTTATGAAGTTTTACTTATACAGCTTTTTGTTGAATTTATGTGTAAACAGTTAAAAATAATAAAATCTTATCGAAATATTCAAAAATTATGCATAAAAAGATTGAAAACTTTAATGTTAACAAATCGTTTCTAATAAGTTGTCAACGGCTGTAAATGATGGCCAAAAAAGCAGAAGGTATTCAACTTATGGACCTCTCCCCTAATAATCTTAACATATTCGCTTTACTTCATAACTCTTTATTCAAAAACACAGGCAGTTTACAGTGAACACACTTCAAAACACAAAACAATAAAGTGCGTGTTTAACCGCTTATATATAGTTCCGCATTACGGTAAGTAATTATAATTAAAATAATTTTTTACCAGTGGGTGTCTGCATTAAATAGGCATTGAAAAGTGAATCAATCAACAATCGTTAAAGTAATGAAAACTCCATAATTTTCTTCATTACATTTGCCATGTGCGTTTCTTGGCCCTAATCAGGCAACATTGTTGCCATCTTAATGGCTGCAAACTATTTGCTTGCTAGCTACTATTAAACGCGCACGCCATAAATGCAAAATCAATGAATACTATAGAACTGTTGGGCTTCTGTACAAAAAAAAAAAAAAGTAGGATGAACCGAAATGCAATCAGCTATACGTAGAAAAACAATAACAATGAAGCATAAACAACTACAAGAAAATGCAACAAAGCTTACAGCTAGTGGCAAAAATATATATAAAAACTAAGTCGTTGGTTAATAAGTTGCAGTTTCTGTATTGATTCAAATTTTTATGTTGATTATACCAGCAGCAGCAAGTCGGCATATCAGCAATAAAAATCCTTTATAATGTTATGTTTGCCACTTTCAGATCCTGACTAGAATTTTTATTACTTTTTACTACTGGTTGCACAGATTGAGTTCAAAGCAGAAAAATCAATAGTTATGGCAAATGAATAGCAACAACAATCAACATTAGCCGCACTGCTACAATATGGAGCATTGCATTTGTATTGGTTGAAATGTTTATGAATTGCATGCAATTAAATAATACGTTACTAACTATTTCATGTTGTTAATTTGTTGAAATTGATTATTTAACTTTTAAAGCTTCATGCTTGCTTAACTTTCTTTTTTTGGTAATTTTGTTTATAACGATTGCTTTGCCGATATATATTATTATTTCTTGGTTTTTTTTTTTTTGTTAAGAGCAATTGCATTTGGGCAGCATTCACAGAAGCATTTCACTGACATGCTTAAAGTTAAGCAGCTATTTTTTTTTTTTTTCTTTTCCACTGTTCAAACCATGCAAGTGCAATGAAATGGTTTTTCTCTTTAGTTGTTAAATAGTTTTTAAAGCGTGGTTAGCTTGTGCTGGCTGAGACTTTATTTTCATTAAAGTTTTTTAGATTAATTTTATTTTTATGCAAATTGAAGGTACCACTTTAGCATTACAACTAGGTCAGCATTTTATGTTGGGAACTAATCAACCTATTTTAATGTTGTTTCATTTTTTTAATATTACAAAAAATGTATAACTTGATAACGAAGCTTAATAATACCGAATAACTTTTTTCCCTTCAGTTAGTTTTTAATTTTTTCTTATTATTATTTTTATTATAATTATTTGCTTTTAAAAAAAAATTAGGCCAACTACAATTCACTTGGCCTGCATGCAGAAATAAAAAAATTTGATACGTTGGTCAAGGTATTTCGTTAATTTGGGTGAGTGTGGAAGACGTTATGTTCACATTTTCCAGCGAGCGTCTCTGATGCAATATTTATTTTTTTTTTAAATTTTTGTTTTTTTGTGTTTGTATATGTTTCACTCTATTAGTACCTAACTTGTATATAAGATTTTGGTGCAGTATAAAGTAAGTTACTGAATTATGGGTTTCCGAAAAGAATTTAAACTCAAAGTATGAAAGACAATTTTTAGCTGAAGAATTAAAAAGGAATTGATAAAATTACTCCATTGAACACCAACGAAACACTTTTTTTAGTATTGAGAGTAAGCAACTGACAAGCGTTTTTAATTAATTCAAGACCCTTAAATACGAATCTGGCATTCCACTTTTTCCAACACGTCAAGGTCTTCAGAATATTGCAGCTCAAGGTGAACAAATTCTTCAGTGAAAATCTGTTTAATACGTTCGAAAGGTCGTTCTTTTTTAAGGACAAACTTGTTTCATACTTCCTCTAACGGCCAGATAGACAAAAAAAGTAAAATTCCAAGGCCGTCGATTTACACTTGAAGACGGTAGAAGCGTTTCAGCAGCAACACTAAAAAATCGGTAGACGAAGAAGTTATAATTTATATAGAAACTATAATCGCGTGCCTAGCAGAGAAAAGTGAAGAAAATTGTTAATTTTTAGAAGGATCAATATATGGAGCAGTAATCGCCGATTAACGAAATCGAGTTACAGACTGCTTGCAAATTGCTCAAACTTTTAATCGCGTTTTTCTTCAAACTACTTTTTCTATGTGATTTATCTATGAACCGATTAACTGAAGTGGACCTTTTTATATATTCCTCTATTGTTGGAACTATAATTTTTCCATTTGGTCTGAACCTTTTTTATATATCCCTCTATTGCTGGATCTATAATTATGTTTAATGTTTTGTGTTTAATGTTTTGTTTAATAATAAATAAAAAATAATAAAACTTTGTGGTTTTTTGCTCTTTTTTCAAACAGCCTTGCAAAAAAAATTGTTTATTTCCGTAGTTCAGTCAAAAGCGACATTCATACTTATTAAGAATCATTTTTCTTTTTCAGATCACCTGCAGGATTGGAATCATGTCAAGAAGAATGCACTTCTTCATTTCTCACACCCCCTCCCCCCACTTTACAAGCCAGCAATTTTTTCAGTTTAAAAAAAAATTTTAATTTATTTTTTGTTTCGTTAAAATATCAATAAATATATTAAATATTTAAAATCAAATGTTTGTTGTAAAAAAGTGGGCGGAAGTATGTGGGCGTGGCACTCTATAATAGCTACTAAAAACCTGAACCGATTCCAATGAAATTTGGTATGAAAGTTCAACTGCACCCAAGGTAAAACATAGGTACAAAATTGGGCAGAAGTATGTGGGCGTGGCACTCTATAATAATTCCTAAACATCTGGACCAATTTCAATGATATTAGGTATGAAGGTTCGACTGCGCTCAAGATAACATAAGCTATAAAAAATTCTAAAAACTTCCGCAAGAGGGCGTTTTTAGGAGTGCTTTTTAAAGATTTAATAACTCCTAAACACCTGGACCGATTTCAATGAAATTTGATATGACATTCAACTGCACCCAAAATAAAGCATAAAATATAAAAAATGCCAAAGACTTCCGCAAGAGGGCGCTTTAAGTAGTGTATTGTTAGGACTCAATAACTCCTAAATGACTTGACCGCTTTTACTAAAATTTGGTACTTGAAATAACCTGACCCTGCAACAGAATTGAGGCTATTTTAATTTCAGAAAACTTCCGTAAGATGGCGCTTTAAGCAATCAACTATGTCTGGCTCATTCACGTTAAAACAGATGAACGGATTTCAATGAAACTTGGTAAGCATTCGTATCTGTTACTGAAATAGATCCTATGCTTTTAGAAGTTCTTTCGACAAAAATCAAGGAATGAGCCGATGGCAAATGAAGTCAAGAACCAAAGACCAAAGAATAACGAAAAAAAAACTTAGTTTAACGAATACGATCAGAATCTATAAGAAGATGAACAGAAATCAACCGAACAGTATCGACCAAAACCGAAGTTGAACGAAGACAATCCAAAAATCGAATCTATTCCAAAAGTATTTATTAAAATTCGAATTTTTTCTGTAAAAAATTGCACAAGCATGTAAAGAAAAACTTTTTCTCGAAATAATTTTTTCACACCGGATGACAATTTTTCTCGGAAACCAGACGTCGGAGCGAGACCTGGAAGATATATTTTTTTGTAATCATGTGCGGCAGGTACTGTTTTATGTAAATTAGACTAAACACTTTCGACTCCAAAAATGATTATTTAGAAAATTGAAAAATTAATTGATAATTTAAAAAATGTTTAAAAAAAGCAGTTTTCAAAATCGTCCGTTTTCTGTGCTCAAAGCACAAACCCGAGTAACACCGGGTAACATCTGCTAAATCTTATTAAAAACTGGCTAGAAAAAATTTTTTTTAACGAATTATGAAAGACGTAAGGGGGCGATAAGGGGGCGATCTTCACATGGCAACGTGTCTGACTGCCTCAACTTGGCGAGGCCAGCATTATCCATGTCGAAATCGTCTCAAGTCGACTCAAACCTCCGCGTGGTGTCTCCTGGAAACGTCAAAGTACTATATCGCCCGATAAACTTTGGCGGCGAATCTGAGCGGCGGGCTTCCTTTGGCCATCAAGCAAAGGTTGTGCGTTGGGTTTGAAGCCCACCATGTAATAAAACCATTTCAATGAAAAGTATCCTACACAAAGAAAGCTAGACGTCGATAAGCTGCAGTCAAAACGGACGGCCGAAGCCTTCGCTACTCGACTCTCACTCCTGCTTCAAGAAAGCACTCCTCCGATCGACGATATATGCGGACAGTGGACGCACATATCCCACTCTATGCGTACGGCTGCCGAAGAGGTGATAGGCTACCACCGCCCTCGCCGAAACCAGTGGCACGACCAGGAGTGTCGCGACGCCACTGCAGAAAAGGACATCGCCTACAAAGCCACCCTGCAGTCGGTTGTAACGCGTGCTGTTATGGAGCGATACCGAGAGAAGAGGAGGGAAGAGAGACGCATTTTCAGGCGAAAGAAACGAGAGGCGGAAATGCGTGAGTGCGAGAAAATTGAGATGCACGGCGACAGGAATGAGACTCGAAAATTTTTCGAAAAAATAAGATGCCTGGCCGATGGTTTTAAGACCGGAGCCTCTTCCTGCAAGGATGAGAATGGGAATCTAGTGACAGATATCCAGAGTACACTGATGCTATGGAGGGAACAATTCTCTAGTCTTTTAAATGACGACGCTGAAAACAATCCCGCCAGTGGAGATGATATCCCGGAAACCCCAATTATGAATGACAGCGTTGAAGTTCCGCTGCCCGACTATAACGAGGTCTTAACAGCTATAGCTCGGCTTAAAAACAACAAAGCCGCAGGAGCCGATGGTCTACCGGCTGAGCTGTTTAAGACCGGTGGCGAAGCTCTGTTTAAATGCATTCACAGACTTCTATGCAGAATATGGTCGGAAGAATGCATTCCAGATGATTGGAACCTCAGTGTACTCTGCCCAATCCACAAGAAAGGCGATCCCACCATTTGCGCCAACTACCGTGGGACTAGCCTTCTAAATATCGCATATAAGGTCCTGTCGAGCGTATTGTGTGAAAGATTGAAGCCCATCGTCAACCAACTGATTGGACCTTATCAGTGTGGCTTCAGACCTGGAAAGTCCACCATTGACCAGATCTTCACGCTCCGACAAATCTTGGAAAAGACCCCCGAAAAACAAATCGACACGCACCATCTCTTTGTCGATTTCAAAGCCGCCTTCGACAGTCCAATAAGGAGTCACCTATACTCCATCATGTCTGAATTTGGTATTCCTGCGAAGCTAATACGTCTTTGCAGGATGACACTGTACAACACCAGCAGCGCAGTGAAAATCGGGAAGGACCTCTCTCTTCCATTCGATACCAAGCGAGGTTTCAGACAAGGTGATTCCTTATCGTGCGACTTCTTTAATATAGTAATGGAGAAGATCATCCGAGCTGCTGACCTGAGACGCAGCGGCACAATTTTCTATAAGAGCGTTATGCTGCTGGCGTATGCTGATGATATTGACATCGTTGGCCAAAATACGCGCGAAGTCAGTGCAGCATTCTCCAGGCTAGAAAAAGAGTCGAGTCGAATGGGTCTTGCAGTGAACGCAGATAAAACGAAGTATCTCGTGTCAACAAACAAACAGTCCCAGCGTCTTGGAAACCACGTCACTGTTGACAACACCTCCTTTGAGGTAGTGAAGGACTTTGTTTACCTGGGATCCAGTATTAACTCCTGCAACGATATCAGTATTGAGATTAAACGAAGGATAACTCTTGCCATTAGGTGTTACTTTGGGCTCAGTAGGCAATTGAGAAGCAGAGCTCTCTCTCGACGAACAAAACTGACGCTTTATAAGTCAATAATCATGCCCGTCCTACTATACGCATCACAAACCTGGACGTTGAGCAGCTCTGATGAAAGGACTTTGGGAGCGTTCGAAAGAAAAATCCTTCGCAAGATCTATGGTCCAATCTGCGTCAATGGCGAGTACCGAATACGATGGAACCACGAGTTGTATGAGCTATATGCCGACATCGATATAGTCAAACGTATTAAAATAGAGCGGCTTCGCTGGCTAGGTCATGTCGAGAGAATGAACGACGAAGCTCCAGCGAAAAAAATATTGGATTCGGTACCCAGCGGTGGCCAACGCAGACGAGGAAGACCGCATCTCCGTTGGAAAGACCAGGCATTGGATAACCTGACGACGCTTGGAGTTTCCAACTAGCGCCAGCAAGCGCACGACAAAAGAGGCTGGCGCAAATTCTTAGACCAGGCCAAAACCGACCAACGGTTGTAAGCGCCATCTAAGTAAGTAAGTATGGAAGACGTCATTTTTCTAACACGCCTTAGTGTTGATATCAACTACACACTAAGCCAGATCGAAATCAAAAAAAAAAAAAATCAAGTTTTTTGAATATAACTTATTTTTTTTCTTCAGAACGCTTAACCGAGATAAGCAAAAAAGTACTGATTTGAATAGCACACAAATATTGGTTAAACAAAATTTTTGACCAAAAATTTAAAAACTTTTTAACCAATATTTTTGTAATATCAAAATCTTAACGTTTTTACTTTTCTTGGGTATGCTTTCCGAAAAACAAACAAATGTTATATGCAAAATATTTGGGTTTTTGGCCAAAGAATGGGTTCAGAAGAACCAAAACCGCTCCATGGCAACTACTCCGATCCAAAAAAAAAAAAAATGATGCAGAAATAGTTTTTAAGAGTCCCTCTGACTTTTGAGTCAATATCCGGCGAAATTAAAATTCCGATCCTGCTTGCCGTACAATATAAACTAGGTATTAGGTTTTTTTTAAACCAAAAATGGTGATTATAAATAATGGTCATATTATAAAAGGAATTCACATTACAAAATGGTTTCATGGCAATTATTACAACAGGTTGCTGCAACAATAAAGTTATTTGCAGAATAAACCGAGCAGATTAGAAATGGTTGTTCTAATTTTAGCTTTTAACTAAAACAGAAATAGTCTTCCTAGAAAGGAATTGGCAATTTCAATTGATTTTAGTTAATTTTATTTTTCATAATTCTTTCAAATTAAGCAATTTTTTGCTTATTTTTTGAGAAAGCGTTGAATATTTTTTATAATAAGATTTTCTTAAAAAATACTTGAAATACTTAAGTTCAGCTAATGTTTAAAAAACTTATGAAATCCTCAAGTTATTTGAAGGCACATGTATTCTTAGGAAATAATAAAATTTACGTTTGCCAAACATTTGCATGGTTCTGTAGATGTTTTTGATGTCATATTAACGGTTTCTTCAAACTAATTAACACTAATCAATATAACAAGATAGCTTGTTTAAGCAGCGAGGCATAATTTTTAATTAAAAAATAGCTTATTGCTAAAAATTAATTTAGCTTTGAATATACATGAACTTTTTTGGTGTTAGAATTTTAGAATTTTTCTGTACGACTTTTATAATTGTAGAAATTTATTAATTAACAAAATAGAAATGAGTTTTTTTCAAATTTAAAACTCTTGGCTTAAATCTAATGACTGATTTGGCTGAACTTCATTTAAATATTTGACGTTCTTAGTTTGAGGAATATCTTGGTTTTACCACAAAAAACCATGCAAAAATTTTAATTAAAAAACAGCGCTTTTTCAAAGCATACTTTCATCTATAAGAAGTTCTTGTCACTTTTATTTTCAGTTGCATTTAAAAAAAAATAACAATAGATGGAGAAGAACAGACACTAGTCGAAGAAAAAAAAAAAAGGTCACCACAGCAATTTGAACGTGAAATCAAAATTCAATAGTATTGACAAAAAAAGCAACAAAAAGAAAAACAACAACAACAGCCAAATGGAAATTTTTCAAGCAAACCAATCAAAAAACCACAACAACACCTTTATCAACAACAACAAAAACAACAACCACAACGACGGCGAACAACAAAAAACACTTGCTCGAACAAGCTGCATGACTGCATATAACAAAAGACTTAAGCGACAAACTTGAAAATTTATTTCTGTGTTTTATTCATTTTTTCGGGGAAGCAGTTTTGATTTCCTATATTTTTTTTTGTTTTTAGTGCTGCTCAGCACTTGTCTGGTCTAGGCAACTAAATGACGCTGCCGTTGCGCGTCAGTTGCCGAAGCTATTGCAAATAATGCAGCCAGCAATGCAGCTGAGTGAGACACAAAAACAACAGACAAACAGGCAGACAGACAGACAGACAGACAAACGATCATGCAGAAAGTCAGACAGTCGCAGCGGCAGACAAGAAGGCAGCGAGGCCAACAGGCATGTTTGGCGGCTGCTTACTCCATTTGACGTTGTTTTATTATTTTTTATTTTTAATTTAATTTGAAAATTTGAATGTTAAGGTTTTACATTGATCTCTGCATTAGCTGGTAACAACAGCAGCAGCAGCAGCAACAACATTTGTGCAGACGAATGACGGGCTATTAAATTTAAATGGAGGCTGCATCCGTTCGTACAACTGGCTTATAAAAATCAATAAAAATAAACTAAAAAAAATTGCCAGCGAAAAAAATTGATAATTCGAAAAGTAAAATTAGCGTGCATAAAATATTTACAAAAAACCTCAATTATGTTGTGTAAGACAAAAATAAGCAAAACAAAATAAAGGCGTAAATTTAAAAAACAGACCCTTTCTCTGTGCACGTGTGCAATATTATGATGCAACAAACAATTATAATTGTAATATTAAAAAAAACAACACTACCTAAAAGCCAAAAAAAACAAAAAAACAAAACAAAGCCCTGCGTTTTTAATTACTTACAAACTGCTGGGTTCTTTTTGAGTCAAGTTTATGCACAAACTTAATGCTTGTTACAACGACATTGAGCAACAAGCCTTGCTTGTGTGTTTGTGTAGTTTATCATTTATTTTTATTGCTTGGCTCATTACGTTGATTCTAAGTTCAACGGAAGTGACAACGGTTGGTGTTCTTTTGAGCACCATTCGTTCTTTCACTTCTTAACATATGCCATAAGTTTTTAGCAGATAAAAAATTTAATTTATAACCATCAAAGATGCATAAATCATTATTTTAAATGTCCTTAAGATGATGAGTTATAGATTTATGTGCATTCCTTAGTGCAAGCAGCACAATAATTGAACAACAGGAAGCTTTTTTTTGTAGACTTGCAATTAAACAATGTACTTTTTAGTATAGCTTTATTATTTATTAGCTAGCTTCCGTTTTGGTGATTAATAGCAATTCATAAAAAATGTGCGCTGATTGTCCTTAAGTTATTTCATTATTCGTTAGCCAGCTTCCGTTTTAGTAATTAATATAAAATGTGTGCTGATTGACCTCAAGTTGCTTTCTTTTGCTTTAAACTGCATTTAAGACTAGCAGAAATCTGCTCAAAAGTTCGTCTCTTAAGTCTTTTGTTTGTTTTTTATATTTAAATACATAACATCTGACAAGTTATACACACTGCATTGACTTGTGTGTGAATTTGTTGTGCGCTGCAAAAGTATTTCACACCATCTGTCAATTGTAAAATTTTCTACTAAAAATCTCTAGATCTTCTGGAAAATTCGAGGCAGTTAAGCGTTAACATTCTTCTTGTTTCACTTGTGCAAACAGCAAGCAGCCAGCTCAGCCAGCTCATGGCATGCATTCTCACACAACAACTACACTCACTGCAGCGGAATGTTAACAACAAAATTTAATTTCTTCAATGCGCTGAACAGCAGCTTCAGCCACCGCTTTAGAATCCACAACTAACTGTTGGCAGCAGTTGAGCTGCGTTAGTTGCAATCTTTCACCTTTGTTTAACCAACATTCGACAATTATAAAGTTATACTTATTTTTTTCTCTTGAATTTTTGCTTTATTTTCTTTTGCTCTTTTCTGGCTGCTACCAAACAGCAGCAGCAGTAGCTAACTGAGACTGTTGTTTGTTTTAGTTGTTGCTGACTTGCTTTAATTTGTTGCTTTTATTGCTTTATATTTTTAATTTTTTTAGTTGTTTTGTTTTTTTTTTAGCGGAAATGTTATCGCTTAGATATTTGTACATTTTGTAATTGAATTGGTGAAATGTTGAAGTAGCAACTTGCTTTCCCATTAACACTTTAGCCAAGAGCTCTGCTTCAGAAAGGCCTAAATGTTTACTTCTAGTGCATTAAAAAAATATTTCGTATTTTTGTTGGGAATACAAAACTGACGTACGTACATATTTGTGATGGGAATGAACAGGAATGTAGATAAAGTCATAACACTTGTCTCACATCCAAATTCTGAAATTTATACAGCTATCCAACGCATATAGAACTCTCTACACAATTGACCGAGAACTGGACCTACATGTCATATGCCGAAGAAGATTTACATGACTTTTGTACTCTCTGAGGTTTGTCATTGTCTGCAGAGAGGTGGTGACCGATCAGAACAATTTTTTTAATTGAAAAAAACTTTTCGCCGCGACTGGGGATCAAACTCAAGCTCCGAGCATGCTAAGCCACACACTCAACCTGCATGCCACGGCAATGGTCACCACTTGTTAACCTTAAGGCTTCCTGGAATTTTTTGACTAAATGAATTTTTTCATAAAAAATAAAATACTTCGGGCTTTCTTTGTTGCTGTAAAATAAAGATCCAAAAATGATAACTGTCATATAAGAAAATTTTGGAAACTGTGTTTAAGTCAAAATATATTATAGTATTCTTGTTTAAGAGTATCACGAATGTAAAATAGTCTTTGAAATGGAACTTTTTTAGCCGCGTATACAACATACGCGAACAAAACGGGTAGTAAAACCGATGTTTCATTTTAATGAAACGGCAGCGAATTAAGGTGAATTTAGGTCAATTTAAGTGAATTTAGTTGAAATTAGGTGTTCTCAACACCTTATAAATGAGAATTCATAAGGTATTCGGAAGTAAAAAATTATCAAACAATGATTTGAGTCCGAACTAACAGACGAACTAATCAACAAATTTTTAGACTGTACTTTTTTGAAGTGAAACTGCTTTAGCCGCTTATGAAAATGCAATATGGGAATGGAAGCGAGGAGCAAAATCAAACTAAAAGGTTTAAACCTTGGCTTTTTGGAGTTCACTCGTCTAGAATCGGTTTGTATGAAACGAAATTATATTAGGATGTAAAATCAAATTATGAATTTTCAACCGTAAAGCCTAGTACTATGCTCGTTTGCGTGAAATTTCGCTGACAACATTCATTTATTTGTTGCGTGAAAATTTTGACAGAAGTTTTGTTGCGAACGAACAGCTGATGATTAGATTACAAAATTCAACAAGAAGTAAATAAACAGCTAGAATTTATTAAGGGAAAGCAGAAAATCATTTACGTTCTCTAATTTTAAATATATATGATTATATAAATACAAAATAAATATTTACACAAGTATGTATAAGAATGATGTGCTTTGTTGTCGAGTAGGACAAGTCATTGGTTTATGGCAGCCTGCAAGCTGCGATGTCTTGCAACCGCCAAAACCGCGGAAAGATGCATCCGTATTTATAATTACCAACAACTGCAATTATTAATTGCAAAGCTTTAGAAATAGTACAAAAAATATAGTTTCAATAAACTTTGTTCTTTTGCTTGCACTTTTTTCTTAAATGAAATGGCAATTGTCACTTTTCACGGCAAATTAAATGGTTGGTTCAATTAAGACGCATGTTGCGGAAAATAGTACTAGATTTTCCGCAGCGAAGCATAGTACAGCTTTGATGAAAAAGTTGTGAAATATTCACGCTTGTTTCACAGCTGTCATTTTTTGTATGGAGATTTGAGTGGAATTTCACGTGAAGCCGAACAGAGTACTATGCTTAACGCGTGACATTTTAGGGTTGAATTTTTAACTAGCATAACTAGACACGTTATGCTTCAATTTCCAACCGTGATACGTTACACTGGAATTTTCAACCTGTATGATTCAGGTAATCGGTTGCAATGGGATTATCTGAGGTCAGAGGCGGATCATTTACACTTTCATGGATTCCATGGATCATTTGGACAAAATTAGATGATTATATGGCAAATCAGATGCAGTGGAATTATCTGAGGTCATTCACAGGTGGTCATTGAAACTGTAATGGATTCCATTTTTAAGTACATTATTTTACAAGATGAACTCAATTTATATTGATGATGATGAGAAATGGGTGCATTACGATAACACTTAGCGCTAAAAACCATACGGTCTAGGCCACCCGTCCATAAGCAAAAATCGACGCCAAAGCCCAATATTCACAAGTGACAAGGTCCTGCTCTGTATTTGGTCTCTGTATTTAGTGAGGTCATCGTGTACTATAGACTGCTAAAACTAGGTGAAACTATCACAGGAGAACTCTGCCGAACTCAATTTATGCGTGTGAACTGAGCATTGAAGCAAACATGGCCAGTGAGCGATCAAAAGCACGACAAGGTAATTTTGCAACATGACAACGCTCGGCTACATGTAGCGCAGCCGGTTAAAGCATACCTTGAAACGCTGAAATGGGAACTCTGACCTCTACTATTTGCTTTCTTTGATGACGCATGGCTTTGAAGACCAGCACTTTCGCTCTTTTAACATGAACTTTTAAAATAGACATCATCTTCTCATGATTTTATATGAAATGAGACTTTTTAGTAAGATTATATTTACAACTTTCTACTTTTATGGGTTCAAATTTCACTTATACCGTGCGTGGCAGCCACACACATATATTTTTTTATGAATACGGCAGTAACATTATAATTTTGAGGGCTTTATATAAAAATTGAGGCATTTTTTTTTTAAATTTTGGGCAATTTGAAAATACTTTGTTGCCAACACTGTTGCATTGTATATAAATAAAAAAAAAAACGATTTGGCCATTTTGGCCCCTAAAAGGACATTTAGAAAGAGTTCAAAAAAGTCTGTCTGCCGGATGTGAGGATTGAATTCGGGGCAACGTGATCCTTTGGCTCGCTCGCCACACACTTAGAAATAGATGATGGGCGCGTGAGTCATTTCTACTCACGGTCACGCACGCTCACGATGCGATTTCGTCTAATCACGCACACTCACGAGCAAAAATAATTTTTTGGTTCACGATCACGCACGATCACGATGTGATAATGTCTAATCACGCACGATCACGATCAAAAATACGTTTTTTGGTCACGATCACGATGGAATATTTTACTCACAATTTCTCATGAATACGTTTTATAGGAAGAAGAATGCACATAAGTTTTTATTAAAAGTCTATTTAGAGTATTTAGAATACCTCTGGTAAAACCAGCACACAGGAAGGGGCAGAAGCAACATAGAGGTAGATACAGCACTATAAAAAGAAAATTGATAAAATTTCTGAGCTTATTATTTGTATTTAAAATTACCAAAATTGCTTCAAGTTGTCGCTGACGTTTCGCAAAATAAGTAAAGAGAGCGAAGTTAGTTGTTGTCGCTTCTTTGGAAGTGGTCAGTGTTGCATTTTGTGTGCAATTGGTAGCAAAATCATATGAAAACATCATTACGAAATTTGGCACAGGTTTGAAAAATGTTGGTACACAAGTCGTGACACGAATAAATTGAAGTCACGCCCGCTCACGCACGAGAAAATTTTAATCATGCACAGTCACAAGAATTTTTCGTGATTTTTTATTGGTTCGCTCACAATCATGACGTGATTCGTCGTGACACATCGTGTCACGTCAAAATTCGTGACACGCGCCCATCTGTACTTAGAATGCATGGCTACGGCCGCCACTGTACATAAATTAACTTTTTTTTAATTTCAATTTCAGTTTTATTCAACGAACTGTTGAGAATAATTATTACTAAAATAATCCAATGGTTTTCGTGCACACGCCGCATATATCTACAAACTTATAAACAACCTTACTGTTTATTTATTCAGATATCTAACAACGACTTCACAACACCTTAAATCCAACATAATTTTGTGGAAAGGCGCAGATATTTTTCTAGCTATACCCTACGGACAAAAGAACCGGTTCAGAACCTATCACGTGATATGTTCCAAAGGGATAGTGACCGGTCCCAATTCTACCACCAACTTATGAATCCAACCGGTCCTTTTTACATGGCGTTGTCATTGACAGGGGTAAATTGACACCGGCTAGATACCTTTGGACCAATCCTAGAACCGGTTCAAAAATATATCGGCAGGTGTTAATAAACACCTCATAGATACCTTCGGACCTAATCAGTAGCCGGTCTATTTATAGAACACGGTACAATTACAACGTTTTGGAAATTCATGTTTAGTCGAGCTTGTTTGCGTTCCTGCTTAGTACTCAAAATCGCAAAATCACAAAATTTTTTTTTTATTTTTTTTTTTTGGTTTTTTAATAAAAAATTAAATTTTCAAGATGTTAAGCAAATTTATTTTGAAGGTTATTTTTGATTAAGCAGTTAATGAAATAGAATTAGAATTTAAATTATTAAATTTTATTATTAAACACAGCCAGGGTTCGAACCCACGTCCACCGCGTGACAGTCTAGCGCACTTCCACTGAGCTATTGGTAACGATAAGATTAATAGAGCAAAACACATTTAAAAACTATTGGTCCCGTTCTGAGTAATATAGAACCTGTCCTGCGATAGGTTTAATAAGAACTGTCCCAGGACCGGTTACTTTAGGGCAATTGACCCTGCTTTGTCCGTAGGGTACTTAATAGTTCATTTGGGTTTGTAACAGTCAAATTTTGTATTTTTTGCAGACAAATTTTAGAAAAGCAAATACAAATCCAAAATATATCTCAGTTTAATGAAGGTTCAATTCGGCATATAGGTTAACAATCAATAAACAAAAACACTGTCATATTGATAGCAAAGCTATTTCACTAGTACTCTAGTTCATATATAGTCAGCCTTACCAATAACGAGCTGTACACTTTCTCTTAAAATCGGTTTTACTTAAAACTGGCTACTTTTTTAGAGCTCCACACTTTTTGTTTGCTACCAATAAAACACGAGTCAAGCATTATTTTGCTAAAATAGGGATGTTTCAAAAAAGAAGAGAACACTGTCAATTTTGATAGAAAAACAAATGATTTATATCGCTTTTCGAAAAAAAAAGTATTTCAGAGAAGTAGGAAATTGAGAAAAAACTTTATTTTTAGGCTTAACTAAGGCTCAGAGAGAAATTGAGTTAGCATTGCGTTAGTTCGAGAGAAGAGTAATAGATTAGTGGGAGGTTGGGAAAGTAGAGTAGTTTCAGTGAAGGTGTGTTTTAAATATATGCAGCTCGAAACTTCCGGGGAAGACACTTACAGATTATTCCACAATTTACTAGCAATTGAAGAACGAATTGTGTCAGTAATGAGATGTTCTATTGGACATCAAGGCAGTAATAGTATAGAGATGAGCCTTGAGAGCTGCCAGAGTGAGTGTAGAAAACAAACGAGCGCCAGACCATGAATTTCTCTTGAAAAATTCCCATTTTATTACCTGTACAGAAGGCCTGTACCAAAATTGGGTCGATGCCAAAGAGAGTAGAAAGAGGAAGAAATGGTTTCTCCGCTATCAAATCTATCACGCGACGTTGATTTCGGTCAAGAAGCACCAAATAAGATCCTGAATGCCCTGTCCAAAAGTGCGAATTGTACTCCATTTTTAGGCTAGTATATGAGCTTTACCTCATCAAGCGAAGATCAGCTGGAGTGAAGAATTTTTTGCAACGTTCTAAAAACCTAGGCACTTGGCCCCAGCTTGGATCAATATGCACAGAACGTCAAAAGTTGCTGACTCCACAAGATCTACGCCGTTCATATTTACAAGAGCTAAGGAGCAATCTACTCACTTGTGAATTGTGCCTTGATAGAAAAATTGTCTTGTACAGCTCCAAAAACAACATCGAAACAATTAGGCAGGAGGACTAGATATGGAGTGAAGTTTCTGACCTGTTGGCTGCTTATGGATTGTCGGCTCCTGCAAACAGGTGCAAAGAGGCCTGTTATCTTAAAGCTAACAGCCAATAGAGCCAGAGCATTTTAAAAGCTTGAGTAGTGGGTGGGTGGTGGGTCAAGGCCAAAATCGGTATCCATTGTAGATATGGCAATAGCAGCCGTAAATGGTAAACCAAGCCTGCAATGATGGCAACGTGGAGGCAGGTTTTTTTATACCATGTTGTTTTTCTTACAGCACTATAGTCCGTAAGGATTTCTCTGCGCATAAATTAACATTCTTCGTCCATGTCAAGTTTTCAATTTTTAAATATTTTTCACTTTTTAAATAATTTTAAATTATAAATAAGTCAACATGAGTTGAATGTCAAAAAGTAGCCACTTTATGTTTTTATTGGTACCGTTTTTGCTAAATGTTCAACATTTTTGAAAATGTTGTAGGTACATTAAAATCATTTTTTGGTAAGGCTGAGTGTCTTTCCCCAACATTTTAGATAGTTATAGAAAATGTTTTAAACGGAAAATCACTATCGAAAAGTGTTCTCATATTGACCTTATATCTTTACCGTACCCTATATCTTTTCTTACGACTGCAAATAACTGAGGGTTTTAGTCACATAAAGTCGATCATTAAAATCTCTCTTCATATTTAGAAACAAATCTGGACCTTTATGTACAACTTCACTTTTAGTACAGATCAATTTAGAATTCGTACATTCATTACTCTTGATAGAGGGTGTATTAAAAGCAGTGGCGTAACTCCATAGCTGCAAGACGGTGCAGAACACCGGGGCCCTTGAGCGATAGGGGCCCTTCGCTGACACTACAAATAGCAAATGATAACGAATCTGATAATATAATAAACTGTGAAATCGTAGGCCAAAATTTTACTCAACAATTCATCAGTATTAACCGTTTATCAATTGTGTTGAAAATCATTACAAATTTTGTCGCAATTGAATGTGACATTACCGAAGTTTACACAGCTATGCTGTTATTCTTCACAATCCTAGTGATCTCCGCAAGTGCAGACTGGTCATGAAGTAAATTGAAAATTATTAAAAATTATTTAAGAAATAAGACAAGCCAATCCAGGTTGTCGAATTTAGCATTGATTGCAATTGAGAACAAATAGGCTAGGCGTCTTAATAAGATTTAAGCAAATTAATAGAAACTTTTGCTTATGATAAAGCAAGACAAAAATATAGTAAAATATAATAAAAACAATAATGTTTCTGTATTTTTTTTGTTTTGAAGATTTTTTTTTTTTTTAATTTTTCTGGTAGAGGCCCTTTTTCAAATTTAAAAGATATTTGTTTTGTCACCAAAGTCAGAACTTAAAAGGCACATTATAAAATTTTAATTAAAGGGGTGTTCATAATGTGCTGTATTTACTCTTGTATACTGTATATGTTGGTTAATATGGTATCTATGTAGATAAGACTATACCTATACAACAACGAAACTAGCTTCGGTTACACCTAAAAACATTTCCAACAAAATTTGGTTCCGATTAGAGCACGGTAAATGAGCCAGACGTCTTCCATAGCAAATTTCCTGAAAACCTGAAATTTCCAAACCGCATTTTCTTTTCTTTTACGCAAGTCGTCAATAACTCGAGAGTCGTCAATAACTTTACAATTTTTGTATGAAAAACTTGAGAGTTATTCAATACTTAGGCTGATTCCACACTAAAGAGGAACGGAAATTTTTAATTGTACTTGAAATAATTTTTGCTCTCGTTTTAAAATGAAGTCTTAAGTTGCTTCTGCTGTAAAAATAATTTTTAAATTTAATGGCTTTTTATATTATTTTGACAATTTAAAAAACAAACTTCGATTTGATTTAAAACCTTGAAAGCAGCCATCACTTGATACAACCTACCAGAAAATTGGGTTAGTTATGGTAAAATATAATATGTTGTCGAAGAACAGTTTATAAAAATGGTTGTTTACTGCATTTTCAAAGTACAAAATATTTAAAATTAGTGTTTTCAGTGTCACACCCGTTCCAAAAGAATGCAATAGTTTTCCTAAAAAGCAACATATGCTTATGATAAAAAATTAATTTTCTTAGAGCAAGGATATTAACAAACTGCTTACGAACTGAACCACGACGATTCAAGAAAATTGTTTACTTGAATATTGAACACTTTTAATCTTCCAAGCTTCGTTTTCGCCAATTTTTCATTTACATATAAACGTACATAAAGTAAGTAAAAGCGTTTTCCAAGCTTGAAGCGTTTAATTCATTTTGTTTCTGAACTGCCTCATTTTGAATTTAAGAAAATTCATAAGAAAGAAGAGAAGTTATACAACTATGACCAGAACCTCGCTGGAAGAACGTTTGTCGCGTATTTGTATACAATTAAAATAATTATCATTCCAAATGAGACATAAAATCCATTTTATTACAAAAAGCTTATCATTTTTTGAAGATTTGTTTAACAAGAAAAGACTTTAAATGCCCAAATCTTTTGTTTTATTATCTTCAATAAAACAATGTTAATTTCTTTACTGCGCACATTTTCTTAAGTCATCTTTTGATTGTTCTTCTTCTGCGTCTTAGTATTGTGTTTATAATTTTTGCTTTTTTCAAACACTTTGAGAGAGTGAAGAATTTCTCTGCCAAGTTCAAAAGCATTAAGAAATGTGTAGGCTGAGTGCTGAAAACCGGTAATAATTGATCAGCAAACATGGTGCTTTGTGTGTTCCAGCCTTTAAAATACTAAATAAACGCAGCAGCAGCTAATAAGCAAAATTCTTTGGCAACAAGCATGATGTAAGAGATATATATATTACAATCAATATTTTGCGCCATTGATAATTAATTTTGTTTTTTCATTTATTTTTCATTCCATTTGAGTAAAATTAATTTTGAACATCAACATAAATCAAAAATTTAAATAAATTAAGTTTATGCAGTTACGTACAAAAATTAAGGTTAATGCTTTTTTATATCATGCAATGCTGCAGTTATAGCTGCAATTAAATAGCAACAGCAACAACTTTTTTAAATGCTCATTTAACAAAATCGCCTAAGTGTCATTAACAACCACAAAAAGTTGACTAAAGAAGTCAACAAGTTAAACCGGCTAAACGCGAACTTAACTTTTATTTTCTTAAATTCAAGCAAAGTAAGTTCAAGTTAATAAAATAAAAAAACAACAACAAAAAAAATAAATACAAAAATGCGCTGATTTTTGCAAAAGTTAAATTCGAAAAAGTGCATACAACAACAAAAAAAAGTAAATAAATAAAAAATGCACTGTCTGTGGAAGCAACAACTTGTGTGTTCAATGCTGCTAAAAGATGCTGCAGAGCTGCAACTACCACAAATTGTTGCGAAAAAAAAAAAACAAAAAAAAGTAAAAAATAAAAAACAGTAGAAAAGACATAATGAAACTGCGCTGCAGCGGTAGCAACATCAACTGCTATAAAAAGAGCAGACTGCAAAGAAATGACTTTCTTTCTTAATAAGATGCGCATAATTGTGCATAAGAGTGCAATTGCAGTGCATGTGTGTGTGTGTGTGTGTGAATGAATGTGTTTAAGATCGTTATTTTTTCAACTTCATTATTCTGTGTTGAGTATTTCCCAAAAAAACAAAAAAAAAAAACTGTTTTCTGTGAGCATTTCACTTGGTTGGTAGCATCTTTTTACATGCTACTCAATGCAAAGCAAAATTTTTACACAATCATTTGAAAGGGTTTCCAAAAGTAGCACAAAAGTTTAAATTTTTCGAAGCACTTCAATTGCTGACAACAACAACAACAACAACAACAACAACAACAGCAGCAATTACAACAACTATACCAACAACATAGACATTAAATAATATTATGTTTAATCATCCATTCAAAGTGAAAAATATTTCTGTATTATTATCTTGTCGCTGCTGCTGACAGTTACTACATTTCAGGCCATTCATTGTCGACTATTGCACATACAACACAACAATTTTGTTGTAATTTTAGTTAAAAATATGTAGGTAGTTGCAATATTTGCAAGTTTTGTCTTAAATTAAAAATAATGCCTTAAAGCTTAGACTTGTTTAAAAATTTCTATAGCACAAACAAAAGACTTAAGCAACGAACTTGATTTTTTTTATTTTGCCTAATTTTAAACATTTTAAAATATTTCATGCTTATTGTTTATGCTTGCATAATAATATTGTTGCCATATTGTTGTTGTTTTTTTTTGTTTTTGCTTTTTTTAATAATTTGTTTGACACATGCTTAACAATTCAATTAATTCTGCGTCATAATTTTAAATGTTTAAAAGCCACAAACAGCACAAGTTCGTAAAAAGTGGGCAAAAAAAAAGCATAGCACCGTAAAAATAAAAGAACTAAATGCCGTTAGCTAGAATCTTTTACATCTCAGCTTAACAGCTAGTCTGTGTGAAATTTCCGCAACAAAGTTTGCTGAAAGTTAGTTAAGAATATTTTTGTTTCTAGTAAAAACAAAATTTGTTTTATGTATTATTTAATTAATTTCGTTTTTTTTTTTTCTTTCTTTTAATTGCTTCCTTCTTAAAACGGCACTTAAGTGTTTTTAGCAAAAATTTTTGCAAACGTTACTTGTTATTTTTACCGAATTATTATTTTCTTTCTTGTTGTTTTTTTCTTTTAAGTGCACACTACAAACTAGTTCTTTGTCAGACGTGGTTATTATCTAACATCAACTGTTTGTGGCTTCAGGCTGACAACTAAGTTAACGATCACCTGTCGAAGCAATAAAGTTTGGTGGGGCGTAAATGACATAAAAATTTAGCAATTTTTATTTCTCTAAATTTTATTAGGTACAACTTTCACATGTCTCAGCAAAAAAAAAACTGGAAATATGTTTTAGTCTCGTTTTTTTTTTTTTTTTGTCTCGTCAACTTTGGAGCTTCTACAGTTGTATGTAAGAGTTATAATAACTCAAGGGTCACTAACCACGTTTGGCATGTGCTAATTTCAGTATTTTGGCAGTGTGTATTTTTTGACTTTTTGATTGCAAGTGAGTGTGAAGTGTTATTTTTATGACAATCTAATGTGTAAATTAACTGCAGATCAATATGTTGCTACATGAGCGTTACACAGTGGGGCAATCGACCCTATTTTTGAGACATTTTCCGTACAAGCCTTCAATTGCTGATATAACAACGCTGGGTTCTCATAAAATTCATCAAAACAATAAAGAAAAAAAACAATTTCGGATATATGTTTCAATGCAGAACATTTTTCAATGAATTTTACGAAAAACTAGGTAGGTCTTCGACTTCGACTTGGCCGAAGTTAAAATACCCCCACGACCGATTCTTAAGGGTTAAAGAATCTTAAATTGGAGAGCTTTTTGTTTGAGATTTTAGAAGATTTTGTTATTTTTATGTGTCTAATATACAAACATATCAAATTGTTTTCCTGAAGCAAAAATATAAGCCTTTTTATAAAATTTTCAATTTATATGGGAGTTATATGGGAGGTGGGCGTGTTAGTGAATGGATGGCGGCCAATTTTCTAACACACCTTAGTTTTGACATAGAGCATACAAATACCGACTTTCAGTTTTGTAACTTTAATATTAGTCTCTTTATAGAGTTTTAAATTTTGGGGTTGCATGGGAGATGGGCGTGTTAGTGGGTAGATAGGAGCCATTTTTCTAACACACCTAAGTTTTGACATAGAATACACAAATACCGAGTTTTAGTTTTGTAACTTTAATATTAGTCTCTTTATAAAGTTTTCAATTTTGGAGTTGTATGGGAGGTGTGCGTGTTTGTAGATGGATGACGCCCATTTTTATAACACATCTCAGTTTTGACATAGTACACACAAATACTGAGTTTCAGTTTTGTTACTTTAATATTTACCTCTTTATAGAGTTTTCATTATTTGGGTAACATGGGAGGTAGGCGTGGTTTTCAGCCGATTTAGCCCATTCTCAAACTTGATCTGAGTTTTTTAGAAAAAAACCTTAAATATCGAATTTCAGCACAATAGCTTTAAAATTACGACTGTGATCGTGTCCACAGACAGACAGACAGACAGCTTGAATTATTTAATATTTTTATCTTTCTTCAAATATTTGTACTAAATTTTAATAAAAATTTAAAAAATGTTAAAAAAATATATCAAATTTGTTGCTAATTTGCGAATAAAACAGTTTTTGCTCATCAGAAAACTTGTGTTTTTGTAGATAAACAATATTGAATATAAGCCCGCGATATTCTTATCCATAGAGCTGTGAAGTAGCTTCAAAGAGCTTAGATAACATTCACGGCAAAGAAAACAGACCTTTTTTAAAAAATTCATAACTCAGTCAAAAACAAGCATTTTTCCAAAATTGAAACAAACAAGAAAAAAATTAAAAAAAATATATTTTTCACTCCAACATGGTTTTATAGAGCTCCAAACTGGCGGCAGAAAAAAATACGGGGCCTCGTGGTTGCAGAGCTGAGAGTCGCAAAAATTGTCCGATCTAGAAAAATTACTTTTTTAAATTTTAACAAAATTGGCAATCGTATGGCAGGAGCTTGTTTTTAAAAAATTTTTTTCAATTTTTGGTGATGTTCCAAATTTGAAAGTGTGTTCTTTCGAAAAAAATATTGACTTTTAATATTGAAATTTATAAAAAATCGAAAAAAATTTTAAAAAAAGCTCGTGTCATACGATAGCAAATCAAGTTTAAAAAAATAGATAAAAAAAAAATTTCGTCAAAAAATGTACCCGCTAGTGCCGCAATCAGTACGAAAAACATTTTTTCGAGATAAACGCTTTCAAAGCCTGTGAACAAAGAAAAATAAAAATGCGCTCTCACTAATCCGGCTGTAACTTTTGAACCCGTAGGAATTTTTCTATTAATTTTTTTTTTTCTTAGAATTTTAAGAATATTTAAGAAAAAAAATACAAAACAATAAAATATATATATATAAAAGGATTTAACAAACGGGCAATGGCATGTCCCCCCTTAAGAAAAAATTCTTCATTGGAACTGAAATTAGTATCTGAGTAACATACAAGTCGGAGGGGGCTGTCCGCCCCGGGTACCACCATTTTAGGGGTGAAACCATATCGATATTTTTTTTTATTTCTCAAACAATCAGAAAAAAGTGAAAATAGTTTGAAAGTCGAAACAATGGGTCGAAACAAACTTGAATAAAACTTATTCAAGGTCTTCCAAGGGAGAGGCCAGAGTTTTCGATTTTGCTATTTTATCCATTGAAAACGAGCCTGCAAGTTATATTGATTTCGATGAGGTTATTTCGAAAGTTATTTATTTGTTAAGCGCACAATGCATCGAAATGGTACAAAAATAGAAGAAAATGTTGTTGTTTTGTTTTGAAGCTATAACAAAAAAAAAACAAGATTGGACTGGATTTCAGCAAAACTTTTCTGTAATTTTATTTAAATATTTATTTTTATTTTCAAAATATAATTTGCACTTTTTTGAAACAAGAAAGATTTTCAAATTAAAAAAGTGATTTTTTACCAAAAAATGTTAATTTTGGATAGAAAAATATCAAAAATTTATCAAATTTCAAAATTGAATTACAAAAAAAAATTCTTCGATTTTAGCGAAACTTTTTCGTAATTTGATTTGAAGTATTCACTTTTTTCCAAAATATTATCTGCACCTTTTTATAAACAAGAAAGTTATCCAGGTTTAATAAAGTGACATTTCATGAAAACTAATAATTTTTGCATAGAAAAATAATTAAGCAAAGTTCAAAAGAGACTTACAAAAAAAAAAAGGATTCTTTAATTTTCTTTAATCTCACGAAGTAGTTATAGTGATGAAAGTCAGTAGTGATATGAGTGATAAAAAAAAAGTTACCATATTTATTTTTCTATTATAAATAACATAAATGTGTCTTAAATTGGATTTTTAAAAAACAAATAATATAGGTGCAATAGTGGTACCCTTAAGGTTTTATCAATTTCTATCATTTTCAGTTCACATCTATTACTCTTCTTGTCTAGACATTCTCACTGAGATAGGATTGGGCTACTTTTGTATTTACCTCTTATACAAAATCGTATAAAATTTTAATATAGGTCAAGCAAGGTACACCTAAGTTCTCATCAATATCTACTATTTTCAGTGCAAAACTATTTCTCTAATTGCCTAGCCTTTTGACCAAATTTTGTTAAGATCGGCCAACTTTTGTAAGCACTCGCATACAAAATAATGTAAAAAAAAATTAATATAGGTCCAAGGAAGGTACCTCTAGCAACTTACCGATTTCAACCATTTTTTGCAATTTAATTTTGCTTATTTCGCTTAAACTATTCAACAATACAAAATTTAATAAACATCGGAGCACTCCTTCTGTGTTTTACCAATTTTATATAGGATGAATACACTGGCAGCGCCAATAAAAAGCATACTTTCAAGAATTTTTTATGGCATATTGTTATTACAGATTTATTGTGAAAACTAGTATATTATAATACAACATTTGAAGATTATTTAAAAAAGTTTGGTATATAAATATAAAGTTATAAAAGATTTATTGCAGTTCTCCGCTGGTGCCTCGAAAAAATTTGTTTTTTTGCAAAGAACGCGACGAAATGTTGATGTTTTTTACAACTAAATTGACCTTTTTTTTTGTTGTAATTAAAAATTTTAAACATATTTGAGAGTTATTTGAATATACAATATGTGGAGAAATTTTTAAAACGATCGGTTCGGTAGTTTTCTCCGAATCGTGGTCACCGACTTTAAAAATTACATGTTTGTGAAAATCGATTTAAAGTTTTGTTCACTGGTATAGCTGAGTTGAAGCCGATTGTACTCAAAATTCAATACAATATTCTTGAGATGTTCAAAACTTTACCCCGCCCTTAATAAGTTTTCTTTATTTAACCTTTTTTTTTCGAAAAACATAAGGATAATAATAAAAACACTAAATCACATCGAATTGGTTTCTTACTGCATTTAAAAATTTCTTATCTATAGGGGTGGCACCATGAGTACCCGCCCCGGGTGACACCAAGCCCAGGAACGCCTATGTCCACTATGTGTATTCAATGGTTAACGGATTGTACATTTTCTATACTTGCAAAACAGGAATGAACTAAAGAATTTATCAAAAATTCGCAAAAATGTAAAAGTTATATTTATTAGATCCCATATTTAATTCCCATTTTTTCTTTACTTGTACATGTTATGTACTGTATATGTGCTGATATGACAGATAAACCAATATCCTTTGCACTGCATAGCTCGTGTTCATAATTTTTCAGAAGAAAAACGAACAGACATGATTTGATTGATAATCTCTGTGAGTACGTGTGAGTTTTGGTTAAAAATCTTACTTTACTCTTACTTTTGGTTTTTATTTTTGAGTATTGCAATTAAGGTCGAGGCAGTATTTAATTTTTTTTTTTTTAATTCTTTCAAAGGGAAATGTTCAAAGTTTGGAAATGTTTGAAATGTAAATTTGAAAAGTTAATCGCTATCAATCGCTCAACATAGCTTTTATTGTTTTGGGGGCTTTAAAGAGTTGTAATGACGTCGTTATATATTTGAACTTTAATTAGATTTTACATCTGGTAATTTAACTCATTTATTTTGATCCATGAGCCATCCTCTTTTGTTGGTGAATTAAGTGTGGCGCTTAAACTAGTTTTTCAACATAAAACTCAACAAACTGCCACTGTTGGAAGCTATAGCAATAATTTAAAAACCAGAAAAAAAGGTTTATGCAATTTTTTATTTGTTTTTATTGGTATGAATCACATTGAAATTGAGCTAAAGTGCTGGCCAAAGAGGAGGCCCTTTTGAAAAATTGATTTAAACATGAATGCAAATTAAGTAGTTGTTAATGAAATTGTTGTTGTTGTTTTTAATTTAATATTAAAGCTTTAAAAATTTAATGTTTTCATATATATAAAATCAAATAAAAATAATGTGTGTTAAGGTTAAAAAAAAAGAGATTTAAGATCTTTATAGCCAACAACAAAAATGTTTGTGGTATGTTTAGCTTAAAAAAGAAAAAACAAAAAACTCAAAAAAAAAAAAAATGAGACACTCCAGCTAACGAGCCAATATAATAATTATGAAAACAGTGATTTTGTTAATTTTGTAGTATTTGATTTAATTAAACAGTTCAATGTCTTAAGAAGTGTGCAGAGTTGTTTGCTCAATACGGCAGCTAATGGCAGCTCATGGCAAAAATGCTATAAGCGCTACAACTTAACTTGAGCTAAACGCAGAGCTTTTCAAGTGCACTTTTATATACATATATGTATGTATGTGAAATGAATTTATGTTTGCATGAATTAAAGCTGAATTTCCTTAACAATCAGTGGCGGCTATAATATTGTTAAGTTGTTTAAACATCAACAGTATATATTTAAATGTACGCAAAGTAGTAACAACTTATTTTACTAACAGACAACAGTTAAGCCTCAAATTTAACTTAAATTTAACTGGCGTTTCAAATTTCAACAAACATTATATATAAAAAACAAAAACAACAATTTTATGAATCGTTATGTTTTGTGTGCACTTCAATGCCGCTTAAAAAGTGTGAAAAATCCCAGAGATAATGGCTTTTTTACAACAAAATAAGATAAAACAAATGAAGAAAAACAGATACTTTTAGCCACCTACATTAATTTTGTTAGTTTTCAAAGGCTTAAACATATGCATAGCTTTGATTGTTGATTTGTTTTTTTTTTTTGTTTTTTTTTTTTTACTTAAGCTATGCTAAATAATGATTATTTTATTTTAATGCTAATGATAAAGTTTTGTCTAGATAAATAGCTGTCAGATTCGTGCATTTTTAAGCATATCATTAAAACGTCTTAGTTGATGTCATCTACTTATTTAAATGCCAGCTTAGCGCATGTAGCGATAAATCACACCAATAAAAAATAAAAAAAAAAAAATCAGTCATCGGCTGGCAGCAGCACGCGTTGCAAGGCGTTTAAATTATGGTCTTTATGGCAGAACCAACAAAATTTTTGCTACAATTTTAGGCACTTGCATTGTATAGCTTTTTCTGAGCAACAAGTGTTTGACTGACCCTGAATTTGCAACAAAAACTTATTGATTTTCGATTTTTGTTGCTTATGATTTTTTTTTATAAAGTTTTACTACTATTTTGTTCATCGAATTTGTCATTTTTGACACTTTAGAAAGTGTCAAGTTGCGGCTGTGAGCTATGAGTGTTTCTTTTTTAACGCCAACTACACTTTATTGTTCATGCTTAAATCATGACTAATTTTGTTTAGTGCAAACATAAAAATTTCCCAAAAAAAAAATTAAAAAAAAGCAAAAAATTTATCTTTCAAAGTCATTTTGGCAAACAAGAAATTTTCTTGCTCGCAGCAAGTTTGTTTCTTAAGTCTTTCGATTGCTAATCAATTTGTTTTGTCTGTTATAAACGTGGTCAATTTCGAAATTGAATATCACTGAAATTATGAAGCTGCAGTTAAATAAGCTTAAATAAACACAACAATTTCTGCAGAAGTGCCCTGTTTAACGGTAAAGCGAAAGTTGCAACTAACCCAAATAAAAAAAAATGTATGACTAAAAACTGCAAAAACTGCAACGAAATAGCTGTGAAAAAAATGTTTAATGAACCTTCAACCGTGTTAACTAATATTTTAAGCATAGCAAGGGTTGTAAAGAGTGTGTGATAAAAAAAAATATATATATGTTTATGCTCAGCGAACATAAATTCGCACTCAGGAGCGCGACTAGGTGCAGAGAAAGCAGGCAAGAAAGAGGGCCGCCAGTCTGTAGTCTAAAGCCTCTTCAAATATTTTTTTTATATCTTTAATTAAAACGTGAACATTGAAAGTTGTTATGTCAAACTAATTATGTCATACCAATGGCATGGTTACACAGCTGTGCAGAATGTTTATATATTCCTTTTAAGAGAGAAATACATTTTTTGTAAAAAACTCGCTTTTGGTCAATATGAAATTGATGTTGGAAGAGAGCTGTTGAGTTGTTCGAGTTTGAGTTTTTCTCTGAAGTTAAAATTTCTGCAAGAACTTAAGTTTTATGCATTCATCAATTGTCAAATTTGTAAAAAAAAAAAAGTTGTTTTGAATTCAAAATTTTGACTTTCCATGTCATGTTCTGGAATCTTAATGGTTTTTTGCATTCTTTTTAATTAATTCTTAAAGTTTGTCAAATTTTGTTTTAAATGTGATAAAAATTACTTAAAGGAAAAGTATTTTTATTGAATTTTCTTCATATTGTCATTCTATTTATCGTGTATTTCAACCAAATGCCAGGGAGAGAGAAAAAAACAGTCTCAAATTGAATGTTCTGAATTGAAAAGCCAATATCTCAGCCATATTTGCATAGATTTAATTTATTTCTTTTTTGTTTTTAAGTTGTGTATTTAAGTTAACTTCAAAAAATTTATAAAAATTATACCGTTACGATTTTGTTTATATTTAAATTATTTTTTTTTAAAAAAGACCTCAAAATTTGATTTTATCCCAAAATATGTAGTAAAAATTATTTTTTTTGTCAATAGAGAAAAACTCAAATTTGCATTTTCAATTTGCTTTCAAAATCTACAGCGCTTTTTAGATTTTGACAAGACTGAATTTATTTGGTCTTGATACTTAATTATAAACTGTTCATGACATCAAAAAATCCAGGCAAAATTAAGTAAATGTTTTTTTTTTTCTATATTTTTAAAATTACTAAAATTCAAAAATAATGTATTTGAAAGAAATAACGCTGAAGTCCAAGACTTCGTTGACGAAAAAGTGTCCATGATTTATAAAAAAAACTTCTTGCTTTAGGACGACTGAAAAATAAAAAAATTTCCATGAATTGAAAACTTTTTCAACGTTTCTGAAAGCGTCCATGCACGAATTTGGGAATTTTATATGAAATTTTCGTTGACGAAATGAATGGCCGAATCAGCATATTTCGTCAACGAGGACGAAAAATCGTACATGATTCATTCATGCATGCTTTAAGCTTTGGACTGCGGGAAACTTTATATCTCCATTCAATTAAAAGTTAAAGCCTTGAACTTATATTAACCATCCGGTTTAGTCTTCATAATTATAAAAAGGCAAACATAAAATTGGTCGAATTTCGACCCCAGGCTTCCTCTTACTTCTTGACTAGAGAGTCTGCTATCTCGTTCCCGTAAAAGCCACAGTGGGCAGGTATCCACTGTAGGGTAATTTCTTTATTCTGTGCAGCCAGGATGTTGAGGACGGTGGCAGTCTCTAACACTAGCTTGAATGTAATAAAAGGGCGTTCAAAGCTTTAAGGGCAACTCTTTCTTTTCGATTTTAAAATCAAATGAACATTCACTTTTAAAAAATATACAAGGAATTTCTTTTTTGAGTGGAACTCATTGGGCTAAAACTTTCATGCAACATAGTTGCAAATTTAAATAAAAGCTGCCCAGAAAAAATTGTTGGTAAATGTTGCTACAAAGACGTAGCATTTGGTTACTGAGTTGCAGTTGGAGTTAGAGCTGGAGTTGGAGATGGAGTTGGAGTTGGAGTTGAAGTTGGAGTTGGACTTGAAGTTGGAGTTGGAGTTGGAGTTGGAGTTGGAGTTGGAGTTGGAGTGGGAGTTGGAGTTGGAGTTGGAGATGGAGTTGGAGTTGGAGTTGGAGTTGAAGTTGGAGTTGGAGTTGGAGTTGGAGTTGGAGTTGGAGTTGGAGTTGGAGTTGGAGTTGGAGTTGGAGTTGGAGTTGGAGTTGGAGTTGGAGTTGGAGTTGGAGTTGGAGTTGGAGTTGGAGTTGGAGTTGGAGTTGGAGTTGGAGTTGGAGTTGGAGTTGGAGTTTGAATTTGAGTTTGATTTTGAATTTGAATATGAATTTCAATTTCAATTTCAATTTCAATTTCAATTTCAATTTCAATTTCAATTTCAATTTCAATTTCAATTTCAATTTCAATTTCAATTTCAATTTCAATTTCAATTTCAATTTCAATTTCAATTTCAATTTCAATTTCAATTTCAATTTCAATTTCAATTTCAATTTCAATTTCAATTTCAATTTCAATTTCAATTTCAATTTCAATTTCAATTTCAATTTCAATTTCAATTTCAATTTCAATTTCAATTTCAATTTCAATTTCAATTTCAATTTCAATTTCAATTTCAATTTCAATTTCAATTTCAATTTCAATTTCAATTTCAATTTCAATTTCAATTTCAATTTCAATTTCAATTTCAATTTCAATTTCAATTTCAATTTCAATTTCAATTTCAATTTCAATTTCAATTTCAATTTCAATTTCAATTTCAATTTCAATTTCAATTTCAATTTCAATTTCAATTTCAATTTCAATTTCAATTACAATTACAATTTCAATTTCAATTTCAATTTCAATTTCAATTTCAATTTCAATTTCAATTTCAATTTCAATTTCAATTTCAATTTCAATTTCAATTTCAATTTCAATTTCAATTTCAATTTCAATTTCAATTTCAATTTCAATTTCAATTTCAATTTCAATTTCAATTTCAATTTCAATTTCAATTTCAATTTCAATTTCAATTTCAATTTCAATTTCAATTTGAAGCAGCCTGCTGTTGGGGTGTACTTGAAAAGCTTTCGTTCTAACCACTCTTGATTATTGATCCTTTTAGGGTTTCGACCACCACACTACAGACGCATATGATAGTGTGGGTCCAACGATCAACGTGTACAGATTGTGCATCATCTTAGTGCTTATTCCCCAGTTTTTACCGCAAACTCTTCTACAGGTTCAAAAAGAGAATCTGAAAATGCTGATAATATGAAAAATGCTGAGTTAGACAAATCTATTTTCTCCCCAAAGAGTTTAGGGCGAGTTCGAAAAAGCCGTTTTATATACTGTAACAGCGAAGTACCTAGTCGAAGCTCAGTCAGCTTGTAGTTTACTTGTGAGAGAAGTAATATTGAGGCTCTTTCATTCGAGACTCTCAAGTGCTTCAAATAAAATTCTGAAAAGAATTTGAAGTTAATTGGTTAAGGGGGAAAATCATTTGGAAAATTTATTTCAAAGGTTTTTCAACGCCTAAATCAAATCCAAATGGACTCTAAGAACACTTTACAGTGACATGCTCTGATGGTAACTCTTTGGTAGCGAAAACTTTAAAAGAGTTTTTTTTTAAAGTGCTTAAAATTTTTTAAATTTAAGAAACATTTTAAAATTTATTGAAAAATTTAAAAATTTTAAAATTTTAAAATTTTTTAAATTTGTTTAAAACAAAACTTGTATTAATTTCATGCACTAGCTTCTGGAATATTCAATTATTAGTTGGGTGGGAAAGGTTACAAAAATTTCGTTACAAAGGTTACAAAGTTTCGGAACGCTCATGTTTGTACTATAAGTCACAGTGTTATTTGCAGGGTGTCACAGTCTAACAGATGTCAGACGGTCAACGTCTGGCATTTGCATATCCATGTATCATATGCTTTACTAACAACCCTATTCTTTTTTTTATCCACACTAACATGATGTTGTGGCATGAGTCACTCGGGTTTCATGTGCCGCTTCCTGGCTATATGCTAGCAAGTGTGACCAGTGAATTTAAAATGCAGTGGGAAAGTAAAATTTTGTTTTAAGTTACATTTTACGTTGATAAAAATAAAAGCAAACTTTAGCTCCATTTAACATTCAACAAAGTGGAGTTTAAAGAAAAGCTTAAAGATTCTTTTAGCTATGGTTAACATTAAAATGCTGAAATTTATCATCAGTAAGAGATGGATTGAAATTACTTAATCGATTTTTGACGAAAATATGCTGCTCTGAGCAAAATACAATGTGAAACGTAAGAAAGGAAATTGTTCAAAGAAAAAAAACTACGTCATAAAAAAATACTAAAATTTTTGGTATTTTTTCGAGAAAATTGCATTGAAAGTTGAATTTTAAAAATAAAAACATTTCTTGATTTTAGGTGCTCATAACTTTTTTAGTTGTGGCTTTGTGGAAAAACTTAGTAGTGATAACTTGAAGGAAACTTAATTTTCTTTTTAAACACTTTTTATGTTTGGTAATTTTAGTAGAGACATGTTAGTTATGAATTAAAACTTTTTGCTATTTCATAATGATAGGAAAAAGTCGAAAATTAGTTCAATTTAAGACTAGAAGTAATTATCGCGTGTTTTTTTGATATTGAATTAAAATTCAAATCAGTTTTAAGCAAAATATTGCGAGGTACAATATTGTCGAATGAAGAGCGTGGCAAAATATTGGCATATTAGTTAGTCTGTACTACTTACATGTGTACACAAATGTACATGTGTACTAAAACTGGTAGAAATCAATAAGATCCTATTATTACCTCCTTGGATATGCATTTTTTACACGATTTTGTATGGGAGGATCATATAAAAATATTATCGGTCTTAACGAAACTCGATCAAAAGGTTGGAAAAATATTCTTAATGTTATAGATATCTACAAAAAATGTTAGAATTCGGTAAGAACTATAAGACGAAAATTTTTATTAATTTTTAATATTTTTAATAAAAAAAATAATTAATTCCACGCAAAAACGCACTTTTTGAAAACTGTCATACACTATATATTGAAAAAGGCAGATAATATATAAGAAATCAAAAGCTAATACTTCAAATAAAATATAGAAAGTTTTCGTCAAAATCCAAGAGCCTTTATTTTAATTCTTTTTCGAGATTTGTAATATTTTCCATATGTTACTTTTATAAAATATAAAATTAACTTTTTTTACTATTTTCGAAAAATTCACTTCTGGAAATCTTCATAACTTTCTTGTTTCATAAAAGAGGCATTTCATATTGGAAATGATAAGTTTATGCTTAAAAATAAACATTTCTCAAGCCTGGATCGTCAAAATTTGTTTGAGTTATCATTGCTTCATTTCGAAAAGTTCTCTGAGATAGTATGTATGATCTAAGAGATCGGTTGCGAATCAACTATCTGATCGGTTTATCTGCGAGATATAGATTTTCAATTTTTAGTTCAGATTAGCTTTTTCATATATTCGACAAATATTTCCATCCATTTTCTCAATTAGTGCGTTAATGACGATTTTGTAATAACTAGTTTTCTATAGCATAATTCTTTTTAAAATTGACTATTTAAGTCAATTAAATGTAGGTTTTCAATTGTTATGCACAGGTTGTTCTATGATATAGCCTGTTTCAAAAGATAAGAACATTTTCGCGCATGTTTGAGAATAAGAAAATAATTTTGAGAGTGTTCTTCATTCTGATTGGTCGACATTAAAAAAATAAATTTGAATATTTTCTGAGCAGCAAAATAAATGAAAAAAAATTATTGTATATTCCTAAATTTTGTTGTTTGTCGCAACTGCGCTGCGGAAGTACTGAATAGGTCTAAGGCTGCGGTTATAGTGAGCGCCGAGTCAGACAGGCAGGCAGGCAGGCAATGTGAACAAGCGAGATAGATAGCTATCTGCATCTCGTTTTTTCACACAGATTTCAGCCTGCCTGCCTGCCTGCCTGTCTGACTCGGCGCTCACTATAATCGCAGCCTTACTCAGGGTACGCTGAATAAGGTAGCCGCAACACGGAGAGCGCGACTGCCGCAAATGTCAAAGCGAACTGCTTCAGCTGTTGTTGTTGTTGTTCTTTTTTCGACAGCCAGTTGATTTTGACACTTTCGGATATGCCAAAGAGAGCACAGTCAGTTTTGCAGCATGTTCCTTGTTATTCAACCATGGTTTAACTTGAAGTTACTTGAAAGCGTTTCCTTACACATTTTTCCCAGCACGAGAGAGAAGAAGAACAAGCAAAATGTCACTTTTTATTGCTCTCTACTACTCGAACTTTACTTGAAAAATTTCTTCGAGCACGAATCTCTAGCTTCAAACAGTTGATTGTCAAAGTGATAAAATTTAATTGCTGCATTGTGTTGTAAAAAGATTGTATGCAATTGGTTACCAAATTAATAAAAATAGCTAAAATAACTGTAAAGAACGCTTATAGTTATTTTATAAGAAAGGGGTTTAAATGCAAAAAAAAAGCATTTAAATTTGACTGTTTTCAAAAAACAAACTTGAAACTTGCTTGAAGCCGTTTCCGTTCTTTTTGACAAATTTTCTCATTTTGACAGATAATCAAATTACTCTCTATTACTCGAACTATACTTAAAGTGCGTACGGAAACAGACCTAATATTAGGTCTGTTCGCGTAGTTGATTACAAACGAAATATTTCAAAAACTTTTAGTTGAAAGTGCCTGAAAAACGTTCGTTTACTGAGAGGATTGTGTAAAAGAGGGGAAATTCGATTTTCTCTGCGTTCAAGTTTTTTAAAGTTTTTACTAGTAGAATTTCATGAGGTAAAAAGATGAAAACTGTCAAACGGTAGGTGTGAGGAGCAGCACAGCTGTTGCGACTGAGGCAGATTTGACATGTTTCAGTTTTTTGCCAGAAAATCGTTCGTTTACTTTTTAGTGTTGGAGTTAATTCTCTCTCAATAAAATTTCTTTTGACGTTTTTCATTTTTTTTACTAGAAAAGTACGCGAACAGACCTAATATTATTTTTCAAAATCATCCAATCAAAATTGAAAACAATATTTATGTCAGAAAATAATTTGTCAGCCGGAATTTCACTTCTTAATTTTTTTCTTAAGAAAATAATTAATTTTTTATGTAATTTGTTTTTATTTTGTCGCCCAAGCTGCAGGTTGCTGCAGGTCGTCGGTGCAACAGCGTACTTGTGCGATCATTTGTTCTGAATGTTTGCGCATTTAAATATATAGTTTAAAAAAGGATTTAAGACTTCTGTTGTGATATCCTTCGACTCAAAACGGGTTTCCTAATAACATAATAAAATTTATCGGTGGTTTTGAAGTACAGTATCGAAAAAAAGTAAAAAACACAACCAAAAAAAACATAAAGTTCAGCAAACAGTACAAAAAGAGCAAAAAATTACGCTCAAAAAAAATGTTCTAGCTTAAGAAATAATTTCTCACTGCGCATCGAAAAATGAAACAAAAAAATGTTCTTCTCTTTTGAAACGGGCTATAATTTATTCAGAATTATTAAAAATTGATATTTCTACAAAAAAAACTTTTTTTTAAAGTATTTTAATATTCTTATTTAAACTAAAGCCTTTTATTCTCGTGTTGTCGCAGCATAAGCTTTAAATAAAGTATGTAAATTTAAGACAATCTTCTAATATAGAGCGCTCCATAATATTATTTATATATATAATTTATTTATAAAATTGAGTACTTTTTTGGCAATTCACATACTAACTTCTTAGTTAAATACTGCGGAATAGAAACGACGCAAACATTTTTGCCATAAATTGTGTGATACACTGAAAGAAAAAAAATACATAAAATCAATCGAAATATACTATGTGTACTTTACAGTCTGGGTAGACATTTTCAAAACTTTTTTTTTTATATATTTTTCAAACAAAATCTGAGATATGAAAGCAAAACGGTTTGCAAAGAACCAACCCATATAAGCTTTAGATTTGGCTTTGGTTTTGAAAAATTACACTTGAAAATACATTGTTGTTAACTAAAGTTAAATTTTCTTGATTAATAAAAAAAAAAACGAAAACATTTAGAGATTTTACTTTTCTGCTTGATATGTTTGATTAATTGCTTTGTTGTTATTTGCTTATTTTTCATAACCAAAAAGTTCTCGAAACTATCATTATGAAACCTTTAATATAGTTTTAATTTTAAATGCTTATATTGATGTACTATAAGAATTTTTGATTAGTTTTTACTTGTTTTTTTTCATACTGATACGTAAGTATAAATTTATGACAATTAAGAAATACTAGAAATTCTGACAGATGAAAATTTAATGTGAAATTTGCATCAAAGAAAACTTGTGTTTATCACTATTTATGAATCCGTTAAAACATTTTAACGGCATGATTGAATAGCAAACTTAAAACATTGCCAACAGAGCTACTCAGTTCTAAGCTTTTGATCAAAGAACACAATAACTAGAAATAAACCCTTTAGCTGTGTTCTCACAGTCAGTTATTAATCATAGCTGTTGATCGATTGACAACACAAAAGACTTGCACAGTTTTCGACTGTTGTTTAAAGCAGCAAGTTTATGCATAAGCAAAAGTTAAGACAATCATGAAGACGTTATCACTTGTTGTCTTACTGTTTGGATTTTTTTTCATATAATGCAGAACTTCAAGTTTTGTGTCTAAAAGCTATTAAAGGCACTCTTCAAAAAGTATTCTCAACATATATAGAAATTTAATATATATTTTTTTGTTCATACAATTCAAATAAGAAACTCGTATCAGTTTCAGGTAGTCATGCATAAATCACAAAACAGCAATTAGGAAGTTTTATAAAAGCAAGCAACAATCTATAAAAATTAAGCAAAAATGAGGCAAAAATGATAAATAATAGAGTTCAAGGAGAAAAAAATGACTGCTTAGCAAAAGCTAATAAATAGATTGGAAAGGCAAGCAAAAGCAAAATAACAGAGTTGAAAAGGAAAAAAAAAATCATAGAAAAAAATAAATGATTATAATTGAAAAATAATTAACAACAATTGCAAGCAAAGCAAGTAGAAACAAGCTCAGCTCTTGACGCATGAAAAAAAACGTTCAAGCATTTGCTAAGTCAAATAAAATAACCTTTTGGAGAAAGTAGCCATATTTATATAATAATGCGTTAATGTTATTAATAACAACAACAACAACAACAACAACAACTGATGCTTGCTTTTAATAAAAATAAAATAATAATAATTGCTGTTAATACTTTCAAGCTTATTTAGAGTGCAAATAAATTATATTGCCTGTTGATCATAACGTTGGCAACACTTTATTGGTTTTATTTATTAAGCAGATTTTTGAATATTTATTTTTTTTGGTTTTTTTTTTTTTATTTATTTTTTTTTGTTTGTTTTGCTTCCGTTGATGCTGAAGATGAGTCAATAAAAAGCAGTTTACATTTAACGAAATTTATTGTTTTGCTGCAGCCCACATATTATGCGGATTTTTTTTTTCTCTCTTATATTTATTAAATATAGATAAGAGCCAAAAATTACCGTTTAACTTCAACACGTTTTATTGATCATTGATCGTTTTTGTTGCTCTTTCAAATAAAATAGATTGTATGCCTTTATTTTATTTTATTTCATTTTCAACACAAACTGAAATAACTGGTTTTTCCTTTTTATTCTTGCCATTTTAAAATTTCTTAACATCATATTTTTGTCTCTCTTATTAATTAATGGCTTGTTTGACAAGAGGCAAAACAAGAAAAAAAAACACACAAAACTTGAAGCGACAACAATTTAAATTTAAACGGATTTGCATAATATTCACCATAAGAATCAATAATATTGAATGTTTATAAGAACAAAGTAAAAAAAAACAAAATTTAAACTCGTTAGTACTACATTAAAAAAAACAAGTAAAGAAAGTCTAAAGTCGGTCTAGGCCGACTATGAAATACCCTAAACCGACTATACCCGGGCGTATCCGTGGGCGGATGAAGTCCATTTTCAAAACCATCTTTGTCTTGTCATAAAAAACATACGTGCCAAATTTTAGCTCTGTAGGTTAAACACATGCTTATTTATTGCGTTTTCAATTTTTGGGTTGTATGGGAGGTAGGCGTGTCCGTGATCGGATGACGTCCATTTTCCGAAGACATATTTGTGTTGGTATGAAACACATATATATAAAATTTTATTGTTGTAGGCTAATTATGAGCTGAGCTATGCAGTTTTCAATTTTCGCGTTGTATGGGAAGTAGGCGTGTCCGTGGGCGGACGATGTCCATTTTTCAAAACCATTTTTTTTTGTTATTTAAAACATACGTGCCAAATTTTAGCTCTTTAGTTTAAACAGAGGCTTATTTATTGCGTTTTCAATTTTTGGGTTGTATGGGAGGTGGGCGTGTCCGTGAGCGGATGACGTCCATTTTTCAAAGACATCTTTGTGTTTGTATAAAACACATACATACCAAATTTTATTGTTGTAGGCTTATTATGAGCTGAGTAATGCAGTTTTACATTTTTGCATTGTATGGGAGGTAGGCGTGTCCGTGGGCGGATTCCAAAAATATTCAATAGTGCAGATCCTTGGGTCCATGTGACCATGTGTACTAAGTTTCATTCAATTATCTCAACTCCTTCTTCTTATCCTGTGTATACGGACAACACACAGACGGACGGACGGACGGACGGACATAGATAGCTCGACTCACGTGGTGACGCTGATCAGGAATATATATACTTTTCTATACCGGACTCGCTTCGTTCTATGCGTTACAAACGTTTGCACAAAGTTAATATACCCTGACCTTTCAGGTTTAGGGTATAAAAATATCTCATCTTCTAAAATGGCAGCAGCAGAGCAAGCAAATATAAACACAGAACAAATAAAGTGCAAAAAATAAAATCAAAACAATACACAACACAAGCTGCACTTAAAGAAATTAAGAAATTAAGCTTCAAGTCCAACCAGTGATGATATTTGATAATTTTGGAGGGGAATTTTTTACTCATCTGGAAGTACTTTTTCGGACGCGAGAGTACCTTTTGTTCATCTTTATATAAATAGGCGTTAAGAACAATTTTCTCTCGTATTTCAGAGTGCGGAGAAGAAGTTCACCAAATATTTTGTGTCTATAATTATAAAAAGGCAAACAAAAAATTGGTCGAATTTCCACCCCAGACGATACTTATATTATTAAATAAGCTTTTGTTTTGTTACTGAGGCACTAAGGGTGGGACAGTAATACATGGAGATCTTTAGTAACGGGATTTTGATACCCAGAAACCTTAAATTTTGTGAGGTTCGACAAAAACTTTTGAAAAAAAAAAATTCGGGGTGGCGTGGGGTTTAGTTGTGCCGCATCGGTGTTAAAGGTTAGTGGGAAGTGGAAAAATTAGACGAAAACCTCCATAACTACCCAAGTGTTGCCCCTAGAGGGGTGAAATTTTCGACCGACCCCAATAAATTTTGTCCCCCGAAATTTTTCAAGGACATACTTGCCCAAATCTCCACGCCCTGATGGGGTTCCCAAACAAAATTGATATTTTTAGGAAATTTGACCCCACCGCTTCCAGGGTGCGCCTAGTAGGGCAAGATGTGTGCCTGACCACCATTGGCTTTTTCTTTCCAACAAAAATCGGCTTTTTCTAAAATCGGCTTCCATCGCTCCCAGGGTGCCTTTTAAAAGGCTGAAATGAGATACCGACCCACATTAACTTTTCTTCTCCAAATTTGTATCGAGCACACATCATACCTGTCGTAAATAAGATATAAGAAATTTTGTAATTATAATTGTAAGACAATTTTAATCAATTAATTTCTTTTTGTCATGGGATGGATATGTGATATGTGATGGATTTTTTACGACGACTTCAAGCAAAAATATTCTTTCCTAATGAATATTACGCCTCTTTTGGTGGCGTCGTTGACAACGTGTAAAATAAAATACGAAGCGTGCTTTCTCAGGAATGACGTAATGACTCAAATCTTTTTGTAATTCCTAATTGACTTTCTCCGAGGCCAACTAAATCTTTTTTACACCTCTTTTAAGCCAACAATGTTTACTGGACAAGCACGTACTTGATTTCCGTTGCTGCCGATATCCTAGCTATCATCTTGACATCAACGACATTATCTCTAGAAGCCTCTATAACTTCTATCATCTCGTCCATCTGAAAATCCATCTGAAAATTTTTTTGAACGGATAACCCAATTAAATACTGTTAAACTTCTCTTTGTGAATGTATTTTAAGAGAACAATTTTTTCGGTTTCAATATTGAGAACAAAATCTAAATCATGCGTGGCGTTACTTTTTTTTATGATAAGTGTATCCGAAAGTACTTTTTTTGGTCTAAAAGGAGTTGGGGACTTTGAAAAATGAAATGGAGGTAAAAAAGAAGATATCCACTACAAATATCATCCCTAAGTCCAACATCATTGAAAATTAAACAAAAAAATTAACTTCAAGCCACATTTTTGCCACACAGCTGATTTTGACGATATCGGCAGTAACGAAAAGAGAGCACAACCAGCGCTGCAGCTATCTTCCTTGTGGTACAATGATTGAGACTAAATCCTCTCGTATGTATCATATCGTCGCCTTAATAAAACAATCTATACTTTTATATAAAAATGAAACTCCAAGATTCGCTTTTTTCATGTATGTAATTCAGGATCTCCGGAACCACTGTACTGATTTGAATGAAATTTTCACTAATCGAACAATAAATTATTCAAGACGGTCTTTGTATACTCAGAATTTTAAGTTATAAAAAAGCTAAAAAGTTATAGGCCAATAATCTTACTTAAGTCAATATTTTTCATCAAATTAATCGCTTATTTTCCATATGCTGCCTACACCTTAACAGTTAGGTGGGTATGATGTATGAGCAAATGAAAGATCTTGCCGTTTCCAACAAAAAAGTCAGTGGTGACATTTATCTCAGATCAATAGTTTTACCGTAAAATTGATATTTTAGTTAAAAATTTATTAATTTTCCTACAAATTTCTTGCAAGCAGGTCGATTGTTGATAGCTTCGATGGCTATCGTTGTTTGCAGCGCACACATTGTTGATTTCGCTGCAAAATGCTGCAACATGCTTCGTGCAGAAATTTAAGCCAAGTCGATGAACGAGAAGGAGACAATTTAGTTGCGACTGCGAAATCGACTGGTTATGTTGTGTTGATTTGCGGCTGCGCGCTGTTTTAAAAACAAATATTAACATGGTTATGTGCTAAACATTAATATTTGCTTTATTTAGGTATTTGCATTTATGTCTTTGCTTTATTTTTTTCAATTGTAATTTCTTATTTTAGAAATTCTTATGAGTTTTTCGTTTGTTGCTGTCTCAACGTAATCATTATTTGTAGTGGGAATTTTTTCTGTAAAAATAAAAACAGTAGAAATGTTACTCGCTCTCTACTGTGTGCAGAATAGAAAAGCTACAGAAAAAGGGGAATCGAAATTTTTGTTGAAATTTAAGGCTAAAATTAAAGAGCATGACGTTTTGAAGACCATTTGCCTTAAAAGGATCAAAACAAAGATTCATGCATTTCAAACAAGCATTTCATGGGTTTTTTATATGTTTATTTGTAAGCATTTTAAAGGATAAAGAATTATTTTTGTATTTATTTCCCAAAAGTTTAATATTTTAAAAAGGTATGAGTTTATTCGTATTACACACATTATTTTTAACACATCTTAGTTTTGATATAAAATATAAACCAAATTGTGTCTTCTTTGGCCAAACATAAGCTTATGTATGGAGTTTTAAATATTTGGTTTATAGGGGAGGTAAGCGTGTCCATGGGTGAATTCCAAAAATATTCAAAAGTGCAGATCTTGGATCCATTTCAATATGTCTACTAAAATGGAGTTATCTCAACTGCTTCTTATCCTACGCTTATGGACAACACACAGACGGACGGATAAACAGACATAGATAAATCGACTCATGAGATGACACCTGATCAAGAATATATATAATTTTCTTTACCGGAATCGCTTATTTCTATGAGTTACAAGCGTTTGCAGAAATTTAATCACATCACCTTATATTTTTATGGTATAAAAATGGTTTCAACTTGCAGTATAAAAGAGCTTGAATATATTTATGGAATTACATAAAAATTAATCTCAAAGATTCGTTTTTTTTTTGTTTGTTTAATAACTCATGAACTATATCATTGATTTAAATTAAATTTTCACTTTGAATTTTAAATTATTAAAAAGTGAAAATATCTTCTATCTACGATTTTAAACAATAGTTGAACATTTAACATGATATCTCATAAATTGCTTTATTTTTCATTAGGATTCTCTTTATTTGAATTGATATATAGGTAGTCAATACAATATATATGAACAAACTGAAGATCTTTTCGTACTATAAAAATAAGTCAGAAATAAAGTCATACTTCTTAAATGAATGATTTGATACTTATCAAAGTCGACTTAGTCTAACGGTTAAAATTTTGTACGGTTTTTGCTAAATCAGAAACGATTAAGAAATAATTATTATTGAAAGAAGTAAATTATCGATATTATCATTCATTTTGTAAAAAACCACTACAACGATTTTTATTTCAAAGGCTGAGGTATAAAATAAAAAAGAGTAAAGTTTTTCAAAGTTGCTCTATTTGGTTTTCAGTAATATTTAAAAATAAAACAGAGTCCCTTAAATTTTTCGCGGCTATTTCATGATAAAATAAAATATGTTTTCATAGAAGTGGGGTTAGAAGAGTATAAAAGTTATAATTAATCAAAGACACGCGGATTTTATGAGCATATTTCTAATCGCAAACAGACAATAACTTTTTTTACACAGGGTCGGTAATAGTTATTTTAAATAGCTATGTAGGTTTCTACAGTAACATTACTTACATATGTAAATCGAGAATAATAAGAACGAATTAATGTCCTTAACGAAAGAGATATTCGTTCATTTCATGAAGCTCGGATAATTTTGTTTTTTTCCGGTGATTTCGGGCAATTTTAAAGAAGCTTCTTTAAAAGTCATTATTTTGGCATAAAGAGCAAGTTGTTTTTTTTATATTAAAACATATCGCGAGCAAGGCCGCGGAGAGTTGCTAGTAGTGTATACGCATGTACACCATTATTTTTTTATTGCATAATAAAAATCTACATAACTGATTCTATATGTGGTCAAAATTTGGTGAAATTCTACTTCCACAAAGTGGGTCGATTATTTTCTCAAAAATTGACTGGTTTCCCAGATGTCTAATAGCACAAAAACTTTAAACTCTATTATCTCGAAACGGCAAAAAAATTATACACTATTGTTTTATTAAGGCGACGATATAGAAGCTCTTATTTCAATAATATAAAAAAATGTATTTATTTGAAAATTTGACAGTTGCTTGCTACTATTTTCAATAAGTTTTGATAAAGTTTGAAGTGGAAACTGTAGCTTTTCGTGTGTACAGAAAAGACTCTGGGTTTCCATAAGTATGAATTCATATGTTTTCAGCTCTTCGTTTATAAGATCAAAAAAGGTCGATTGATTACCCACCGACCTAGCATGCGGTAGGCTACTGGTTCGAATCCCATGAATGCATAAGAACAATTTAGCGATATTTTTAATAAAATATTATTAAAATAAATTTTAAAGATAAATTAAAATTCAGATTGAGTAAGGTTTAAATTTATAAAAACATTTTAATATCTCATAAAAAATCGGAAAAAGTAGTTTCGACCATATGCAATATTTTTTGTAAATTTTTTGATGTAAATTTTGGGTTTTCAGTAAAGCTTACATCATTAAATTTGGAACAGTTTTAGGCAGGTTACTTTCCAAAGTTTATTAGAAATAGATTTAAGCTGTATAAAGCTTGTATAAGCAAACATAAACTAATCCTACGGAATTTGCTTGCAAAGTTCAATAAGAGTCCAAGAAGCTTCTATAAAATAATAAAAGTTCGCCTTTTTGCTGTTATAGAAGTCAATAAGCTTGCTTACAGAAACTACGTAGTTTTCATAATGAGTTGCTGTAAAGCTTGCTGCAATCTTAATACAAGTTTTTGTGCTAGTTGGAAGGTTCTTCTACTGGTACGGACTATGAAAAATCAGGCATAACTCCGTCTAAACAAGCTAATTTTTTCGTAACAGAATAACCATGGAAGCAAAAGTCTAGTTCTGCTAGAAAACTGAGTCGGGAATTGCACAAGAGGGAGTAGTTTATCCCATAAAAGCCATATTTTTGATATCGAAAAGTTTTGGAGGTTTGTCGATACTGGCAAACTGGATTGCGCTTTGGACAATGGCCGTAGTGTCAAACGAAGGGTCTACTTAAGGTTTTGAATATACTTAATATCACTCCATATAGTTTTTGAGTGTAGCACCGAACGCTAGTAGTAACAACTGAGTTTGAATATTGCTAGTAGTAACAACTGAGTTTTTATATTATGAAATTAGACCTAAGACCTGAATCATACAAGACAAAAATTTAATTTTTTAATAAATACTCAATCCACTTTATTGATATTAAAAAAAAAATAATGAGGAATAAATATCGTTCCACTATGATCTTAATGATATTTCCACTTAAATCTAAAATCTGTATATAAAACCTAAAAATCTAAACACTACCGTTGTTATTAATAAAAATATCTTAAAAAGCTTATAAATGTTCAATAGTTAAACTGATCTTTAGAGTGAAAATGCTTTTTAAAATTTTATTATTCATAAAAATATTAGCTGCGTTCGATTCGCCAGCGAATACTAAATTAAACAAAAACAACACACAAAATTGGCCATTTCAGCCCTTGAAAGGACCGAGGTTCTTATGATCAATTGTGTTTGTGTTATTAAATGTTTGAGCACAATTGACCAAGAACTGGATCTACATGTTTTATGTCGACTCCGAACGGCTAAAATTCATGTTCTCAAGAAGCTTTACATGGCATTATTTGCTCTATGTGTTTTGCCATTGTTTGCAGAGAGATGGTGACCGATCAGAAAAATTTGTTATTGAAAAAACTTCTCGCCGAGACTGGGGATCGAACTCGGGCTCCGAGCATGCTAAGCCACACACTTAACCTGCATGCCACGGTCACCACGGCCACGGTCACCATGCTCAATTAATGTCGCTTATTTCAAAATTTGTATGAGAAAACAACAACAAGTCTCCAGCTAGTTGTGAATAGAGAAAGTCAACTTACGATTAAGTTGAGTAAAGTTGCGTTGCCAAGTTCTTATTTTTTAGTTGGTTTGTGTACGGGATAGGGTAAAATTGCATAGATTTTGCCAAAATGTGATGTGAGTATATTGCTTCAAGCAGTCAACTGTTTTATTTTCAAAATATTTCAAAATGTCTTATATCGATTAATTTATTGGCATGTTCAAAAATTTTAATTTATTTATTGATGTGGTTTGTCATAAAAAACGTGTTGCCAACTATTGAGCAAATAAAAGCAGAATGAGTAGAGGATTTTTTCACCAGCGAGTGTAGCACTGGCGAATCGAACGCAGCTATTGTCCCAGCTTTTCTATTTAAATAGGAACATTTTCAATTTGAAGTTGGAACACTTGAAATAATGGTTTGTGAATTTGATAAATTCAATAATTGATTGCTTAAGCCTGGTTTTCACTATGTCAATTTCAATGGTCAGTTGTTGTCAGTCACATGAAAAATGCCAACACGTTGTCATTTTTTTCTGTTTGACAATGGCGAAAAATAGGAAAAACTGATCTCTTCACATGTTTATAGCAAAAATTGCAAAACAAATGTTATTTATGTGATTTTTTAAACTTTTAAATTTCATGTCAAACAAAAAATGACTAAGTGAAAACCAAGCATTAGTTGTCATAATTTTATCAATATTATGACATTCGAACAGTCAAAAAAATTTTTTATCTATGTTTTGCTTTGAAAAAATTGTCACTTATTATTTTTATTTTCAATATTTTGAAATGTTTTGCCATGTTTTCATATTTTTCGAAATAGTTTGAAGTATTTTTGACATTATTTGTGCTCAGATGAGAGTAAAATTTTAAAATTGCTTTATCAAGAGTTTATGGAAGATTTTCATATATGATGCCATTATAAGAGGTTTTTATCATTAGGTCTGTTTCCGTACTCACACTGTGTTACTTGTGTGTTACTATTTTCTGTTTCCGTACTTTCTGTGCTTAATATGTGAGAAGTAGAAAAAGCATAAATCGCTCTCTCGAGCACATAAGTTTACCAGAGTGTGCTTGAACTCAAGACTACGAGTAAATTAAGAAGAACAATCATATGTCAAATTGATGTTTGTTTATGTTTTGCGATTGCTAAATTCATAAATTGTTCGACGATAAGTTGATTTTCATAGAAATTCATTATTGAAAGAAATATTTTTGTTTAAAAAATTTTATTTATTTGCTTTACAAACAAATTGACGATAATTTCAATTGGCGCTATTTACGTTTGACACATCTGCTGTCAGAATCAGCTGTTTTGTGCTCGAAACTTACTAGAAGCTGTTTCCGTACTTTTGCCACTGTTTTCAAATTTCATTTTACTCTCGCAGCCCGAACTTAACACAGAACTTACACAGTGTAGCGTACGGAAACACACCTATTATTGAACGTTTATGAATAATATTTTTGATATTTTTCTTGTAAAGTGTTTATTTTCTTGTAATTTTTATGAAAACATTTCAGAAAATATATAATTATTTATTAATTGATTTTTATAATATTAACGCGAAAAAAAGGAAATTTTTATAAAAATACGGAGAGTAATAAAAAAACTTAGATTATTTTAAATTAAATAATGATTTTTTTTTTTAAATTAACCAAAAAACAACTGAAGGTTTAATAAAAATTCGGTTTCTCGAATAACCCGAAACCCGGTTTGACAACTCTAAACTGTATGATAAACCATAAAACAAAAAAATTCTTAATTATTTCGAGCTTATCTCATTCAGTGAACATTTTTCAATATTTATTAAGGGGGGACATGACATTTGCCGTTTTTTGAAAGCGAAAAACAGAAAATTTAATAAAAAATCCGGTTTCTCGCCCGCCACCGGGTAAGACACCTCTAAGCAAAATGATAAACAAGAGTAATACAAAAAATTTGATTATTTTAAATTAAATAATGAATTTTTTTAAATTAATCAAAAAACAACTGAAAATTTAATAAAAATTCGGTTTCTCGAATAACCCGCAACCCGGTTTGACAAGTCTAAACTGTATGACAAAACATACAACTAAAAAATTCTCAATTATTTCGAGCTTATCTCATTCAGTGAACATTTTCAACATTTATTAAGGGGGACATGGCATTGGCCGTTTTTTTATATCGTTTTTTCTATAATTTTGTAGTTTAGTAAATATTCTTAAGATTCTAAGATTTAATGGAAAAACTCTGACGGGTTCAAAAGTTACAGCTGGATTAGTGAGAGCGCATTTTTATACCCTAAACCTGAAAGGTCAGGGTATATTAACTTTGTGCAAACGTTTGTAACGCATAGAACGAAGCGAGTCCGGTATAGAAAAGTATATATATTCTTGATCAGCGTCACCACGTGAGTCGTGCTATCTATGTCCGTCCGTCCGTCCGTCTGTCCGTCTGTGTTTTGTCCGTATACACAGGATAAGAAGAAGGAGTTGAAATAATTGGATGAAACTTGGTACACATGATCACATGTACCCAAGGATCTGCACTATTGAATATTTTTGGAATCCGCCCACGGACACGCCTACCTCCCATACAACGCAATTTAAAACTGCATAACTCAGCTCATAATAAGCCTACAACAATAAAAGTTGGTACATACGTGTTTTATTTTAACAAAAAGATGTCTTTGAAAAATGGACGTCATCCGCTCAAGGAAACGCCCACCTCCCATACAACCCAAAAATTGAAAACGCAATAAATAAGCCTCTGTTTAACCTAAAGAGCTAAAATTTGGCACGTATGTTTTTTTATAACAAAAAAAAGATGGTTTTGAAAAATGGACATCGTCCGCCCACGGACACGCCTACTTCCCATGCAACGCGAAAATTGAAAACTGCATAGCTCAGCTCATAATTAGCCTACAACAATAAAATTTTATATGTATGTGTTTCATACTAACACAAATATGACTTCGGAAAATGGACGTCATCCGATCACGGACATGCCTACCTCCCATACAACCCAAAAATTTAAAACGCAATAAATAAGCCTGTGTTTAACCTACAGAGCTAAAATTTGGCACGTATGTTTTTTTATGACAAGACAAAGATGGTTTTGAAAAATGGACTTCATCCGCCCACGGACGCGCCCATTTACAATAAAATTTTTTTTTTTTTTTGAAAAGTGGGTTTAGGTATTTCATAGTCGGCCTAGACCGACTTTAGACTTTCTTTACTTGTTAATTGTAACCTTTTTCTTTGTTCAAAACTTGTTCTAAACAAACTTTGAACGCGTTTATCTCGAAACCATGTTTTTCGTACTGGTTGCGGCACTAGCGGGTTCAGTTTTTGACGAATTTTTTTTTTGTATTTTTTTAAACTTGATTCGCTATCGCATATTAATTTTATAAATTTTTTTTTCCCTTTTTTTATTAATTTTCAAAGACAATATTTTTTTCGAAAAGAACACACTTTCAATTTTGGAATATCACCAAAAATTGAAAAAAACATTTTAAAAAAAATCTCCTGTCATACGATAGCCAATTTTATTAAGATTCAAAAAAGTCATTTTTTTCCAGATCGGACAATTTTTGCTACTCCCAGCACTGCAACCACGAGGCCCCGTTTTTTTCTCTGCCGCCAGATTGGAGCTCTATTTAACCATGTTGGAGTGAAAAATATATTTTTTTGAATTTTTTTTTTCTTATAATTTGTTCATTCCTCTACAATAAAATTTTGGAAAATGTTTGTTTTTGACTGAGTTATGAATTTTTCAAAAAAAATCTATTTTCTCTGCCGCGAATGTTATGTCCCACCTTAACTTGACTGCTACTTTACACCTTGTAGTTTCCACTTTACTTGATTTCTTTGAAACTCGGGTAATGGGCATAAAATATAAAAAACAAATCAACATATTTAAATTATTGCTCAACTCTGTGCAAATAGCTTCATATGCGCTGCTACAGCTGAGTTTTTCAAGTTAGTGACAACATTTCAAAAAAACGGAAAAAACGACTAAATGTGTTCAGACTTAATAATGAAAATCGCAACAGTTTTGGTAGTTTTAAGGAATTTCTGCGCATTTGGCTATACAAACTACCAGACCAAATAAGAAGATTGCAGTTGATGAATTGCATTAAAGATCAAACAAAACAAAACGAAAATTTAGTAGAAAAAATAAGAGCTAACGAGCCATCTATAACGATGAATGAACACTGGATTGAATTCAATTGGCTTAGATGAACTGGTTGCTCCAATCAATCATTTTTCAATTTCAACCAAACCAAACTATAACAAACTAAATCGAATCGACTCTTAGCCAACTTAACGGCCGAATCTACTACTTACCGTCTCGTTTGCCTTGGTATAGATTGCGTCCAGCAGACTGGTGCCTTATGTAGTTGTTGGTTGCGCGACGACTTGTACGTCAAGTCGCCGCATTCGGACTGCCATACTTGCAGGTTACCCTCGGCGGGGTAGAAGGTGTAGAGGCTGTTTGTGGCTGAGGCGATGACCGGTGATCCACCGGCTGCTGCCACCAGAGCAGCAGCGGCATCACCGTTCGCTGAACTGATAACCGTGCCCGGTAGTGTAGCGGCAGCGGCGGTAGCTGATGAGGAAGCGGTCAGTGTGGCGCTTGACATGGGCTGCACGAGCAGCGCCTGTGTGGCATTAGCATCGATTGACAATGACGCCGGTTGCGCGCCACCCATTGTGGACAGATACTTGTAGTTCAACATGCGACTGTGTGGTGCAGCAGCAGTTGTAGTAATGCCGTGTCCATCGTGCTTGAGAAAGAGCGCATTGCTGGGATCGGAATAGCGCTGTCGTGATATGGCGTCCACAGAATGTGAGCGTAAGCTAGAGCCGCGCGGCACATATGTTGCAGCCGAGTGGCTGCTGGGCAGGCTGGTTGGGCCACTAATATTCGACCTATTGCCCACTGCCGGCGACATGGTGCGTGTCTTGGAACGCCGGAAGCCGCCACTTTGCAGATGATTATTGTTGTTGCTCGTAGAGGCGTTGAAGCGATGATTGTGCACAGTTTGATGACCAGCTGCGGAGGCCACCAAAGGCTGACGTTGCTTCTGGTATTGCAGACGCTGTAGTGAGCTGCCCGAGCTGCCGCTGCCATTGGCAGCGCTCTGTAGCGGCAGCTGCGTGCGTGTGCCGCTTGTCAGGGATGACAGATTCGAAACCATGGAGTTGTTGGCTCGCGGTATTTGCACTTGTTTGGCTGAAGCAGTTGGTGAGGAGCCGGTCGCAGATAACTTGCTGTTGTTGTTGTTGTTGTTGTTGTTGTTGTTGTTGTTGTTGTTGTTGTTGTTGTTGTTGTTGTTGTTGTTGTTGTTGTTGTTGTTGTTGTTGTTGTTGTTGTTGTTGTTGTTGTTACTATTGTTGGTGTTTTTGTTGTGGTTGGCATCATTGTATTGTTGTTGTATTGAATTACCAGCACCGCGACGCTGTTGCTGCTGTTGCTGTTGCTGTTGTAGATGTTGTTGCATTTCTTTGTAGTATTTGTCAATTGTGTGTTGCTGCAGCTGGTGCTGCTGCTGTTGACCGGAACCCGTCACTCGTTGACGTCGTGTAATCTGAGGTCCTAAAGTTAAAGCAGCGTGTTGACGATTTAGCTCCGCTATTGTTGTTGCTGTTGAGACAGCACCATTTAATGTCAAACCACCAGTGGCCGCCGATGACAACTGCGCCAAAGTAGAGCCAACAACATCATTGTTTCCAAGCTTTTGCAGCTTAGCCTGTGATGTGTTGTTGTTATTTTTGCTGCTATTGCTATTGTTGTTGTTGTTGTTGTTGTTGTTGTTATTATTGTTAGTTCCAGTTGCTTGATGCTCTGAGTCGGTCGAAACTCGATCCGGATCGCTTTCAAAGCCTTCGTCAAGGGATCGTGTTGGACTTAGTATGGGTTTTGAAAGCTGCTCCAGTTCAGCTGCTGATGACGCATGTGTTGCTGTAGCTATTGCTGTTGTTGTTGTTGTATCCATATTTGTTGAGTGCATTTTTGGCGTTTGGCTGAGCACGGCTTACTTTCGAAAGAGGGTTTCGAATTCGGATTTTCCAGCAGCTTTGTTCTAGCTGTACAGAGCAGAGTGAATGAAATGTAACTGAAGCGTTACACTTGGCTACCCAGTAACTAGGTGCTGTCTAAAATTGCTTATTGTAGGGGGAGTTTTTTAATTTTTTTTTTTTTTTTTATGCCGAAACAAACGCAAGCAGTCTATTTTGCTGCTGTCTTAAACGCACAGGTTTTTGTATTTTCGTGAAATTTCAATATTTTTATTTAATTTTTTTTTTATTTTACAAACTTTCCTCACTCTTCCTCGCTTCACTAGACATTTAGTAGTGCGGAATTTTTTTTCTTATATTCTTTTAAAACACTCTGTAAATTTTTCACGTCTTTCATAAAACGCTTAAAATACTTTCCCAAAAACTTTTCACTCTTGCAGTTATTTTGTACGATTTTCTCCCGGCTTTTCTGCTTAGCTTATAATATTTTTTTTTGTATTTTTCTCTCTCTTCTTTTTCAATATTATTCCGTATTTACGACCGCTGCGCACGACAGTAATATTAAGACTAAACTTAGACAAGCATCAGCCAGGCACTGTTAAGCTATGGCCAGAGTCAGAGCCAAAACCAAAGTTGCTGTTGAATACAACTTGTTGTTGGGATGAGTTTTGCCGCTATGCAAGTTGTACACCTGACTCGGCGTCTGAGTCTGGTGCTTTGGTAGTCAGCTGAAAGCTGTGTTAGGTCAGTTAAGTTACAACCGTAGATCGATGACAAACGTGCTTCTGTGGGGTCTTAAGTGCCGGCTTACTTAGTGCTGAAATTTATCGTTGGTAACGAAAGGAGGTCCTTAACAGGAAGTAAATTTTTGAAGTTGACCTCAGGTTGATTTATAGCACAATGCAACATATAAAATATTGTTTTCACTGGACTTACAGCATGTGTAAATAATAACTTACTTTAAAGGAATTACATAATTATTATGTGGCTATAAGTCTTATATAAATTTCTTCTTCAAATTTCAGGGCGAAGTTAGTACTTATTGAGAAGTCTGATACCTTAACTAGATGGATTCTATTCCTAAAGTATTTCAAAATCTCCCTAATAGTCCAGTTTCTTACTTCTGTTTGCTATATGACCACAAATTATTCAAAATCAATGTTAAAATGAAGAAATTCTTAAAATACCACCATTAGTACCCAGAGGCGTTCCTAGGGGGGGCGGGGTATCCGCCCCGGGTACTACCATTTTAGGGGTGACACCATTTCGATTTTTTTTTTATTTCTCAAACAAACAGAAAAAGTGATAAAATAGTTTACGGTAAAAAATGTAATTGCTGTTTCAAAATATAAAATTCTGCTTGCAAGTCTAAGCAATGAGGAGGAAACATTGCCAAAACTTTTCGAGCTGTAAAATCCGAAAACTTCTTGTAACACAACGCAAATTAGTTCATGTTAAGTGTTTAAAATTTGGCAGCAGCTTACGACAAAATTTCAGAAGAGGAGCTAGTTGCTACGTAGGCACATAAATGCAGCACAAATCGATTTCGAAAGCGCCAACAATTAGACAGCATTAGAAATGCTCACTTTCATTGTCGAGTGGTCCCTTTTGGAAACTTCGCCAAATATTTCATTAGCATTGAAATTATTTCCTACAATTTGTTTATCAGTAGCTTCATGCGAAAGGAGTTATTCAAAGCTTTAATTAATACAGACTTACTTGGACTTTCAATGGACTTCCAAGGTATTCCATGGAACAGGCCAGAGTTTCCGATCTTGCTTTTTTATCCATTACAAACAAGCTTGAAATCAATAATACTGATTTCGATGAGGTTATTTCAAATATTGCAACTCTTAAAGTAAGAAATGCGAGTATTTAGGACAGCTCACTTTTAATGCATCGAAATGGTACGAAAATAGTAACAAAATTTGTTTTTTTATTTTTCTTAATTTTAGAATATTGAACCAAATTATTAAGTTATATTAAATTTAAGAGATTTTTTAACATATCTTTAAAATCTTTAACAAAAAAAAACGGATTCTTGAATTTAAGCAAAATTTTTTTAAAATTATATTTGAAGTATTAACTTTTGACTTTCAAAATAGTATCTGCACCTTTTCATAAACAAGAAAATAATGCAGGATAAAAAATAAAGTCTTACTAATTTCTCTAATTTTCAATAAACATCTAATATCTTTATGTCTAGAATTCTCACTGAGTACCTTCCATACAAAATTATGTAAAATTTAAATATACATCCTAGCGAGGTACCCCTAAGGTCTTATCAATTTCTACCATTTTCAGTGCACATCAATTTCTCTAATTGCCTGCCGTTTTACCAAATTTTGTTAAGATCGGTCAACTTTGGCATGCATCTCCATACAAAATAATGTAAAAAATTAATATAGGAAAAGTACCCAAGGAAAGTACCCTTAGGAACTGACCAATTTCAACCATTTTTGCAATTTTTGTTAAATGAAACAATCACGACATTGTTAATAAAAATGTTTCGCCTGCAATAATAACTTTTAACCCTATTTTGAATCATTTAATTTATAAAAAAATAAAATATTTTTATTACAAATTGAGTGGTAGAATTTTTCGGTGCAGGCGATTTTTTATAAATTAAATGATTTCAAATCGCGCGTATTTAATACAAAATTTTTGCCTGCGGCGCTTACTATATTTTGCAACCAAAAAAGTTCAAATAACTGTTATTAAATTCTTTAAAAACAAAAACAAATCGTATATTACTAAAATAAAAACAAAAATTTTTCAAAATGTAATATTTTTTTCTGTTTTTTTAACAATTTGTTATTGTTTGTCATCTATTGTTTTTTTCGGAAAATATAAAGGAAATAATAAAATCACAAAATCTCATCGAATTGGTTTCTAATTGCATTTAGAAATTTCTTAAAGGGGTGACACCATGGGTATCCGCCCCGGGTGACACCAAGCCTAGGAACGCCTCTGTTAGTACCACCATTTTGGGTAACATGTTAACTTCATCACAAATCTGATGGAACATTCGTTGTTAAGCAGACGATTTTACATGAAAATATGTTATATGCTAACATTTTTTTGTTACATAAATGTAAAAAAGTGTAATTTTGTCGGATTTATAAAGTTTGAGAATTGTCTGGACATTTATTCGTCTTACATGGTCATATTGCATTCAGAATACAGAATCTGGCCGCACAGGGAGGTTCTGGAATATGCTAAGAAAACGTTAGGAACATATTTCCCTTATGAAACTTTTACATAATTGTATACTTATGTTAGAGTACTCGGGATATGACGAATGTTGTTTTGCGAATGCGGATCATGCGAATGCGGATCGTGCAGTCAGAGCTCCAATTATGCTATGATAATACTAGACTAGCCTAATATAAACTAATTTAGACACGCCGGCCCGGACAGACATTGTTCTGTCACAGAACGCTGTCTGTGTGCAGGGGCGAAAGGGGGTAAGAAGGGTAAGCTACCCCCTAACTTTTTTATAGTCGGTCAAATTGTTATTTTTTACTGAAATGTTTCCACACAGTAAAAATTTTGAGGGTAAATTTTATCTTTTTTATAACATTTCTGTAGTATAAACTCGTTTTATTCCAAATTTATTATAAGTTTTATTCCACTCAATATTATAAAACTTGCATTTCCATTCAAACAGCTATTTTACTCCAAAATAGTATATATTTTATAACATGAATTTATAAAAATCACATATATATTCCAGTTATACACACGAAAACCTCACGGAGCCACTCGGCTTCACGTACAAGTCGAGTTTTCGAAGCTACAGAACTTCAGCGATGCTAGCAGGCAATCAGTTTGCCTTTCTTCTTCAGTCAGTAATCATGTTATGCGCAAATAGTTCCGTTGAATATTTTTTTGTACACATATATAAAGACAAAAATATTGCGCTTGAATTGGAAGCTCTGCCAGCATGATCGAACATGCAAATTTCTGAGTACAATTTTTACTCTATTTTTCCTGTCAATTTGTTTTTGAAAATATAAAAAAAAGCAGATATAACATGAAATCTAGATATTATTCCTGATTTATGACTTTCAATGTAACACACATTCAATGTATGTGCCATATACTTTTTATACAACATAGCTATAAAAAAATTAAATGTGGTTTTCAAAGATTTTATACTTTTTCTTATAAAAATGTATACCAACGTGGTGTAAAAAGATTTTATACACTTTTCGGATAAAATCTATCCCAATTTTGTATAAATTTGGTTTATAAGTTTTTATGGTATAAATTTTATATCATTTTTGGTATGGATTTATATTTATACCAAATAGTATAAAATTTATCCTCATAATTTTTACTGTGCATGTTCGCCATCAGCCATACCAACTTACCATATGTCTTAAAATGAAATAGCCGTCTATATTAATAGCCGACATATTGTATATGTCTTGCTATAATGTCGGCTATTTCATTTTAAGACATATACACAACAATCTTCAGTCAGCCAATTCCCATTCAGTCGTACCTAAAATTAACTTCAGTCAGCAAAATTTACATTTAGCCGTGCGCAAACCAACTGCATTTAATCCCAAGCCCCAAATGCCATTATTTTTTATTTTTTGTCAGTTATTTCTTTAGCAATACTAAATTATTTCAGTAGTAGGTACTATACGTTCAGTCTCGTTTAAAGTTATTTATAGCTGCGCTCTATGAAATATTCTCTTAGCGCAATTTAGTCGGCCAAATCTTTTTTAACGCACAGTAAAAATTATGAGGATAAATTTTATACTATTTGGTATAAATATAAATCCATACCAAAAATGATATAAAATTTATACCATAAAAACTTATAAACCAAATTTATACAAAATTGGGATAGATTTTATCCGAAAAGTGTATAAAATCTTTTTACACCACGTTGGTATACATTTTTATAAGAAAAAGTATAAAATCTTTGAAAACCACATTTAATTTTTTTATAGCTATGTTGTATAAAAAGTATATGGCACATACATTGAATGTGTGTTACATTGAAAGTCATAAATCAGGAATAATATCTAGATTTCATGTTATATCTGCTTTTTTTTATATTTTCAAAAACAAATTGACAGGAAAAATAGAGTAAAAATTGTACTCAGAAATTTGCATGTTCGATCATGCTGGCAGAGCTTCCAATTCAAGCGCAATATTTGTGTCTTAATCTGTGTGTACAAAAAAATATTCAACGGAACTATTTGTGCATAACATGATTACTGACTGAAAAACAAACGCAAACTGATTGTCTGCTAGCATCGCTGAAGTTCGGTAGCTTCGAAAACTCGACTTGTACGTGAAAGCCGAGTGGTTCCGTGAGGTTGTCGTGTGTGTAACTGGAATATATATATGAATTTTATAAATTTATGGTATAAAATTTATACTATTTTGGAGTAAAATAGCTGTTTGAATGGAAATGCAAGTTTTATAATATTGAGTGGGACAAAACTTATAATAAATTTGGAATAAAACGAGTTTATACAAAAGAAATGTTATAAAAAAGATAAAATTTATCCTCAAACTTTTTACTGTGCATAGATGTTGTTTTGTTGAATCTATCCAAATTGCTAATAACCATTATTTTCAAAATGTTGGCTTACGTCGTATTAAAATAAGGCTGATATATAATTTCTGAATACACACAGTAAAAAAAATGAGGATAAGTTTTATACTATTTGGTATAAATATAAATCAATTCCAGTTATAAAACAGTTATAAAATGTATACCATAACATCGTATAAACCAAATTTATAAAAGTTGGTATAGATTTTATCCGAAAAAAGTATAAAAATGTGTTTACACCAGGTTGGTATACATTTTTATAAGCAAAAGTATAAATTCTTTTTATACCACATTTGGTTACTTTTTATAGCAATACTGTATAAAAATATGTGGCACATATGTAAACATGCATTAAATATGTTAATATGTGTTACATTTAAAGTCATAAATCAGGAATCATATTTAGATTTCAATTGATAGATTTCATGATATATTGTTTTTTTACATTTTCAAAAACAATTTGACAGGAAAAATAAAGAGTAAAAAATTGTACTCAGAAATTCGCACACAGTAAAAAGTTTGAGGGTAAATTTTATCTTTTTTATAACATTTCTGTAGTATAAACTCGTTTTATTCCAAATTTATTATAAGTTTTATCCCACTCAATATTGTAAAACTTGCATTTCCATTCAAACAGCTATTTTTATCCAAAATAGTATAAATTTTATAACATGTATTTATAAAAATCACATATTTATTCCAGTTATACACACGAAAACCTCACGGAGCCACTCGGCTTCACGTACAAGTCCAGTTTTCGAAGCTACCGAACTTCAGCGATGCTAGCAGGCAATCAGTTTGCGTTCTTCTTCAGTCAGTAATCATGTTATGCGCAAATAGTTCCGTTGAATATTTTTTTGTACACATATATAAAGACAAAAATATTGCGCTTGAATTGGAAGCTCTGCCAGCATGATCGAACATGCAAATTTCTGAGTACAATTTTTACTCTATTTTTCCTGTCAATTTGTTTTTGAAAATATAAAAAAAAGCAGATATAACATGAAATCTAGATATTATTCCTGATTTATGACTTTCAATGTAACACACATTCAATGTATGTGCCATATACTTTTTATAGAACATTGCTATAAAAAACATTAAATGTGGTTTTCAAAGATTTTATACTTTTTTTTTATAAAAATGTATACCAACGTGGTGTAAAAAGATTTTAAACACTTTTCGGATAAAATATATACCAATTTTGTATAAATTTGGTTTATAAGATTTTATGGTATACATTTTATAACATTTTTGGTATGGATTTATATTTATACCAAATAGTATAAAATTTATCCTCATGATTTTTACTGTGCATGTTTAATCATGTTGGCAGAGATTCCAGTTCAAGCGCACTATTTTTGTCGTAATGTGTGTGAACAAAAAATATTCAACGGAACAATTTGCGCATAACATGATTACTGACTGAAGAACAAACGCAAACTGATTGTCTGATAGATAAAATTTATCCTCAAACTTTTTACTGTGCATAGATAAAAAACGACGATGCCTTCATTGGTTATTTGTGAACTATCCACACAATTTCAGCAGTTTCTAAGAAGCAGTAAAGCCTTTGCATGAACTCTTTAATCCAATTCTATTTTCAATTTACTTGGCCCAAAAGTGAATTAAAGAATCAATAAAATTGTTACTGAAAAATTGTTTGGTGGACTAACTTCAATTGAAAGGGGACTTAGAAGTATTCTATCATCTATTCGAAGGCGTAGAATCTCTGACGGGCGCAGCTTATATTTCAGAAAGCAATCAAAAAATCCCTTAATCCCTCAAAAGTTACAGTTGCATTAAATGCGAAATTTGCATTATTATTAATTTAAATATTTGAGAGAAAAAGAGTTACAGAATTAGTAAAGCTCTTTATATTTTTCGCACATATGCAGAATTAGTGCGATTGTTAAAATAAGTTCGTGGCTATAACAATTTATTGATTTGAGATATAAAGTTATTTCCTTCAAATAAATTATTTTAGAATTATTAATTTTGAAAAAACAAGAAAAAAATTATTTAAAAAAATTATTTCGTCAAAAAATGCCTTGATTTGTTTATAAAACGGACAATTCATTACATTCACCTTTAATGAGCTATAGACTTGGAAAGAAAATCAATAATGCAAATTTGAGTTTTTCTCCTTTTACAACAAAAAATAATTTTTGTAGCCTGTTTCAAAAGAGAAGAACATTTTCGCGCATGTTTGAGAATAAGAAAATAATTTTGAGAGTGTTCTTCATTCTGATTGGTCGAAATTAAAAAAAAATTGAATATTCTCTGAGCAGAAATATAAATGAAAAAAAATTAATATATATTCCTGAAATTTGTTGTTCATCGCAACTGCGCTGCGGAAATACTGAATTTTATTTTTCAAAATCAACCAATCAAAATTGAAAAAAAGGGGGCGTCAAAAAATAATTTGTTAGCCAAAATTTCACTTCACAATTTTTTCTTGAGAAAATAATTTATTTTTTATGTAATTTCCCTACAGAAAAATGGACCAGATTTAAAATAGTTCTGTACTAGTTCCATAAAGGGCTGACGCTTTTTACGGGTTGACGTCATAGAAAAATACAATTGTCCCGTTAAATATTATTTTTCCCTATATCTGTACTAGTTCCATTAGAGTAGTTCTAAACTGGTCCGTTTTGGTACAGTCCAAATGTTGTCATTTGTAAGCCTTATTATTCGCCTTATTATTTGGAACACGGGCACATACAATATAACTTATTAAATTATTGTATATTGTTTTACCTGTATATTTACCATTTATCATTTTCATCAAAAATATTTGCGAAAGTTAAAATAAGTTCGGAATTTAAATGAATTTAAATGAAAAAGTTAAAACACGTTTTGAGCGTATCTGCTTTCTTATTTTGTGTGTGCCTGCTGACAAGAAAAACTAAGAATATAAAAATAAATTCAAACTGTTCTATTCTGAGCGTCTTTTGTACTAGTTCGCAACTAACTCCAATTTCACTAGAAATAAACTAGTTGGTTTTTCAAATTGTCTCCAAACTAACTGCTGGGTTGTATTTGATTTCTCTCTCAAGATGCAGGTTGCTGCAGGCCGTCGGTGCAACACCGTACTTGCGCGATCATTTGTTCTGAATGTTTGCACATTTAAATATATAGAAAAATAGTAAAAAATACAAAAAAAGCATAAAGTTCAGCGAACAGTACAAAAAGAGCAAGAAATTACGCTCTAAAAAATTTTCTAGCTTTAAAAATAATTTCTCACTGCGCATCGAAAATTGAAACTAAAAATGTTCTTCTCTTTTGAAACGGACTATAACTTATATTTTGAGAAAAAATTTAATTTTGGGGTCTCTTTCAAAAAGGTATAATTTAAATATGGGTAAAAAAGGTAAACAAAAAACTTTTATAAGTTCAGCCTTAAATACAAAAAAAAAAATAAATCCAATTTTTTTAAAGATGGCAGAGATATTTGCTTCCCAATTTAGAACATTCAATTTGAAAGAGTTTTTTTCTCTTTCTTAGCATTTGTTTGAAATATGCTCTAAATAACTTATGACAATTTTAAGAAAATTCATTAAAAATACTTTTGGGTAGAGCTTCACAGTGATTTTTTTCACATTTGAAGGAAAATTTAACAAACTTTTAGAAATAATTAGAAAAATTGAAAAACCGTTAAAATTCACGTGGTGACCTTTGCATGCAGTTTAAGTGTGTGGCTTAGCATGCTCGGGGCCAAAATTCGATCCCTAGTCGCGGTGAAAAGTTTTTTCAATAAAAAAATTTTTCTGATCGGTCACCTCTCTGCTGACAATGACAAAACTCAGAGAGTAAATAATGCCATGTAAAGCTTCTTGAGAACAAGCCGAGCCGTTTGGAGTCGACATAAAACATTTAGGTTCGGTCAAAGTCCTTTCAAGGGCTGAAATGGCCAATTTGTTTTTTTTTTTTTTTAGAGTAAGATTTTTACAAATTTGACAATTGATGAATGCATATAACTTAATTTTTTTAAGAAAAAATTCAAGTTCCACCAATATAAAAGCTGTATCCTAACCAAATTCCATTTTGATAAAAGAGTGATTTTTTTTAAAAAAGGTAATTTCTCAAAAGTTAATTTGAGTTCTTATAAATACTTAAAAAAGTGTACGACAAAGTACATTGTTCAAATATACAACTATGTAAAATTGATCGAACGAATGAGTAATTTAATTAATTTTAATTTAACTAAGTTGAATTAAAAAAGTCGGGACTTAAGGGTATTCAGTCAGCCAAAAATCCATAATATCCCCCCAACCAACATGATCTCGGTACGCCCCTGATGCTACCAGTAATAAGCAAGTGGATTATGACGACACTTAGTAGTAGAGTTATCCAGACTTGCTTGGATAATACTTCCAACCAACTAAAACCAGTGGAAACTGGGATTGATGTGGTTGGGTATGCCGATGAAGTCACAGTCATCATACGAGGGAACTTTGAAAGTACAGTGACTGACGTTCTACTGAACGCAGTACAGAGATAGTGCTTTGACGAAGGCATTTCTGTAAACCCAAAAAAGAACAGTTATTGTTCCTTTTACAAAACGACGTAATCTTAATCTTACACTCAGAAAAAAGTGTCTCGGAATATGATAAAAAAGGCATCATATTAAGAGAAAAATGGTATAGACATTGCTCCAGAGAATGCTATTCTCTAATTGCGATACTAAAAATTCTCTAAAAATTATAAAAAGCTTCCATGAAATAGAAAAATATATCGTTTTTAGAGAAAAATACTTTTTTTTTTGAGAAATTTTTTTTATTTGTTTTTATTGAAGAAAATACTTTCCATAGTGAATTTTTTATCAAAATATAAGAAAATTTTTTCATTTTCAATAAAATTTCTCTATAAATGAGACATTGAAATATTTCCATTTCTGAGAAGTAAAGAAATATTTCTTCGAAAATGTGAAAATTTATTCTAATTGAAGAAAATTTTATTTGAAAAAGAGAAAATTGCTATTATCAAAAATAGAGAAATTTTTTACCGGAGCAAGGTATTAATTTTTTTCTCAGTGTACTTGCCCGGAACCTCCACATAGACCGCATTATCAGAAGATCAGCAGCCTCATTGTGGACTTGCTGAAGAATTTGCGGCAAGAACTGGGGAATAAGCCCTAAGATGATGTATAATCTTTGCACTATAGTCGCAAGCGGCCCAACATACTCCAACAGCGGCCCTCAATGTCATCTTATGGCTTTTACCAATCCACGTATACATTCAGATGAAGACGAAGCTCAGCCTACATGGACTTTTCCATCTGGGAAACATTGTCCCAAACCATCCCCTAAAGAGACGACAGCTTTTCTCAATTATAACCCTAAAGCGAGAAGGGGAATTCTGCATGCCCCTAATTGACATGCTTTCCAAAAGCTACTTTAACAAAAACTTCATCGTTGTTATCCCCCCCAGAACTAACTGGGAGCTAAGCCCATCCGAAAACGACCTTGTGTGAGGACATTCCAATGAGAACCACTTCACTCAAGGTCCTTAACGACTTCGACACATAGTTTTCTTAGAAGTCGAGCAGGTACTCAGATTCAGTCCATGATTCAATAATTATAAGGTTATGCCGATATTTCACTAAGGGAAAAAGTTATGTAGTCAGTACAGAGACAGCTATGTAAAATCTATGCACTTCAACTTGTATGAGAACGCAACAAGAGCAGTATTTACTGAGTAAAGGGAGCGTGTACTGACTACATATCAATTTATTCACTTTTTAAAATGAATAAAAAATGTATTCAATACATCATGCTATGTGCTGAATACATAGCAGACTTCAATAGATACAAGCAACGTGTACTCAATCAATGTGTTATGTAATTTTTTACGAAAACTTTACTCAATACATAAAATATAGACTCAGTACACGTCCCCCTTATACGATTGAAGTGACACATTTATTCAGTACATAACATATGGACTCAGTACACGTATCTCTTGCACATCGGCACACGATTTTGCTGTTTTATGTCATTCCTTTCTTGATTTTCAAATAAGCAACACCTCTAAAGCCTCTGGAAAATCAGAGCGGGAATGAGTTCATCCACTGTACTCTAGAACAAAAGCGATGATTGGATAAGAATTAAATGGCTGGGTTTCTATAAGTAATTGCCAATTATTTTGTGAAATCTAGTCATTTCTTTATAAAATTATTTATTGCATTTGTTGAGAGGTGCTTTAGGCACAGGCATGCATTGTGTATATATTCAATACATGGAATTATGAACAAAAAATATATAATGAATACATTATGCATGTACTCATTGCATAAAATTATGTTTTTAACATATGTAATGAGTAAATGATGTATGTACTCATTATATAAATGTATGCACTAAAAATATGTAATGAGTAAATTATGTATGTACTCATTACATAAAATTATGCATTTAAAATATGTAATGAGTAAATAATGTATGTACCCATTGCATAAAATTATGTACTCCAAATATGTAATGAGTAAATTATGTATGTACTGAGTCAATAATTTATGTAATACGTACATAAGATCTTTACTCATTACATAAAATTATTTGTAACAGTTTGCGTTGAGTACATAAAATTCTTTATTGACTACATAACCGCTTGAAAGCATTATGTAGTCAATAAAGATTTCAACATGTACTCAATACATGAAAAATGTAAAATTTTTGTGTGCAGAAAACTATGCGATGAGTACATAAATTTATGTATTGAGTCCATAGGTTTTTCCCTCTGTGTTGATATACGCTTTCTTTTTGTAAACAAAAAAATGTTCTCTCTCGAAAATGTCTGACAACCAGGGCTTTATAGTCTCCTCAAAAAATTAAATTTTCAGTGATTTGTTGTGTTTTTTTTTATAAAAAAGTGTGTGTTTTTAATATTTTACTCTTTAGAAAAAAAAAAAAAAACACAAATTATTATAGTTTCAAAAATAGCCTTTGAAACTTCTTGAAAATCTATTTACTTTTTTTATAGATACTACATTTTTTTGAACTGTTGCTCAATATTTTTTCTGAGTGTGCCAATTGCTTGTACTTCAGGAAAACATGAATGAATTTACTCTAAGGTATTCGAATAATCAACACCAGAATAACTAGCGCTCACTTCGTATTAATCGCTCTTTAGATCTCTTGTATCTTTTCACGTTGCTGCTCTTAGTTGCTCAGCTCAAAAAAAGTCTATTTGGCTTAGCACTGTGACTCTCATTGATATGCTTTGAAAGCACTTTTCATCAATGAATGACTTGGTGGGTGTGTGTGTGTGTGTGTGTGTGTGTGTGTGTTTGTGTGTATGGAGTAAGTAAAGCCTTCTACTGTTGTGTCGCACCTGTTAAGGTTACTTCTTTCTACCGATTGCTTGCAGAGTTTTCTCCGCAGATAGCGTGCTTTTCTCAGCAACTTTTTGTTATTGTTATTTTTCAATTGTTTCTTTTGTTGTTGTTGTTGCTTCCGAGTTTCTCATTGAGGTCTGAAAATTGCTAATTTCTAAATGCCTGCACCAAGTAAGACAAGGTTTAAGTTTTTGCACTGCATAAGTCGGATTTGAGTTACTGTAAAACCAGTCAAAAGGGAATGTATGAATCTTGACTGTTTTTTTTTTGTTTTTGCTTACTACGCGGCGATAAGCCGTTGCTTCTTTCATCTCGCACTATCTGCAACGTTACGAATGATGCATAGCTTTGTAGCATGCAACAGGTTGTTGCAAAAAAAAAACAAAACAAAAACGTTGAGGATACAAGATCGAGAAAAGATCTTGAAGACGAATGCCCTTATTTTGATTGATTTCCGGGTGTATTGATGGAATACGTGTTGCAGTTGTGTGTGTGTGTGTGTGTGTTTATTGTTTTTATTAAATTTATTTTTACTTTAAGTTCCGTAAATGTACACAGAAAATGTGAACCTGAAAACGGGAGAAACTGAACGCGACCGCAAACTGGCGTCATGTACAGATTTGGTCAGCAATTGATCAAGTTTTTTGTTTGTCTGACAGTATTGTTGTTGCCTTTTTAAGGTGTGTCACTTTTCATTTCTTTGGCTATGATGTTTGAGTGTTTTTTGCACTTGCTTATCATTTTGAGATAATTTTAATTTCGTTTTTGTATAATTTTTAGAGATTTAAACTCAACTAACAAAAGTACTGTTGTTTATGTTATTTCAAAGAAAATAGATCTTTCAAAAGTGGCTTGACTGTCAGATAGAATGCTGTCACATATTCCTAGATGATGTTTCTTTGAAACCAAGTTATCGCTTCATGCATTGCGATACCTTCCGCTTGAAAGACACTAAAATGATCGGTTAGCCTGAAAGCAAGGTTATTTTTTTATATTGCATGCAGTTCCCTTCGCCTACTTTGCCATTAATTTGGAGGCAACAAGAGCTTCCGATTCCGTTGATTCTATGGTAAATCTAAGGGGCTGAGCTACAAGCGACCGGACTGGTCACAGGTTGCGGATAGGGAACGGTCACTAAATAAAGAGGGAGCGCCGCGTCTGTACGCTTCCAGACAAGAAGCAGGTGACCAGGTGTATAGAAGAGCGTTGTGTTGGACAGTCAGGCGTCTTGAGCAAATAATCCAAATAACCCGTAACAAACACCGTGAAGGCGAGACGAAGCCACCTTAAATGCTCCTTGTCCGAAACTACCTATCTGCTCTACACTCTAAGCTTGAAGCGTCCCTACAAAACCTTAAAAATTTAATGTGCGCAGGGTTTGTGTCCCACCACATTATATCCGCCCAATGAAAACCAAATCAGCCTCAAATATGAACCCCTACTATATTGACGACCACCGCAGACGATTTGCGGATATGCTCCTGGAATGCCAGGACCCTTTATGAAAGTGCCTCTGTAGATTTGGCGGAAGCCCTCGTGGAAATAAAAGCTGACATCACTACTATCCAGGAGATGCAGTGAAAAGGATACCTTTATGTCTCATTTTATATCAATATCAATATCAATATCTTCTACAACTGGCCACCTGGCTGTCCCGGATAAAAAAATGCAAAAATAAATTGATCATGTTGTCCTAATTGATCCGATTATATCTAATATACGCACAGATATGCGGTTAGATATCGCTAAGATGCAGTCACAACGGACTGCGAAAAGAAGAAAGAAAGACGCCTTTTCGGACTCCAAAGAATAGAGCAGGAAAGCGTGAGAATGATGAAGTAGAGGTGTTCAACACCAAGAAGGATTCAAGAAAATTCTATCACCAGGTTAAGCGTTCATGCCAAGTTTTCAAGCCCATAGCATCCACTTGAGCAATACATGCAGCTCCGGCAAAGTATGAAATGACCACTGCAAAACCTTCAATACAGAACGGGCTCAGATAATTGAGCACCTATCATACAATATCTTCAATTTCATCATGGTACATTTGACCGGATCGAAAAAAAAGTTGAAGTGTCGGAGTCTGAAATGAAGTTTAGGTCGACAAAAAATAGACAAAAAAATATTTTTGTTTTTTTACAGTGTAATCCTCGTAAGCTAGAATGTTTTTAAGCTCTGGTCGGAAAGCATTTAATGGGAGCCCCCCCCCACAAAAAACATGCAGTTTTGAGCAATGTAAGAAGATCTTGATTTTTGAAGTGAAACTTCTTTGGCGGCGAGTGAAATTTCAAGGTCCTTTTTTGTGACGCTAGGCTAACGTTTTCAATTCATATGAAAATTAAAAAAAATTACTCCAGCTGCCGAGAATTGAACCCCGAACATCGTTGCTTATGAGCCGGAATCTATACCGTTACGGCACGTAGACACATGATAAAAAGCCAAACAAAATGTAATTAAAACTGAACGCGTAACATACTGAAAATAACATAATTAACATTAACATTAGATTAACATTAACATTACATTATTAACATAACCATAACATTAATTTTTATCCTACAAGTATGCACGGAAAAAAAAATAGAAAAATAGCTAAAACAGGAGCAGAACTCGTTCGTGAATATAGAGAGCGAATTAGAGCTCTTAAGAATACAGCCGCAGCTGGGTCTGCAACTCATGATGAAGGTAAGGTGATTGCAACAACGGCTGAGTTTCAAAATGCATTTTTACGAAACATCAGTGTATTTTGGTGAATCTACAAAGAACCAATCCCCAAAAAACACACTGATGCATCTCAACAAAATTTTAAAGCCAACCAAGTTGATGCACTCAACAATCAACGTTCGCTGCTTTATGAGGCCCTCTATCAACATAGCAATTATTATGATCAGGAAGCAGGAGGTAATAATGAACAAGATTTGCCTCTGCTTTCGGAGGCTCCTTCAAAGAGTACTATGCAAATGCAATCCAGCATTCAAAAAGTAACAATGTTGAGAAGACATTCGAAAGCAACTAAAACACCAACTGAACTAAAACAAGTACCGAAAATAACTGTTATTTTACAATTTTCAAATGAAAAAAATTGTCGAAAGACTTTTTCAAATATACCATTATGATACAAATGTCCTCAGCCTCACGAATATTAAGTCGCTTTTAAATTTGAAACTGATTATTTAAAAGTTAATTTCTTGCCTAGTATATTTCGAGGAAAAATAAAGGTTACTTTTGACTTTTATTTTATCGGTCAAAAATCGCAGTTATTTTGTGACTTTAATTTTTTCGGTCAAAAATATCAAGCAATTTGTGTTTTCTTAAAGGCCGCTTGACAGATTGAACTGTTGACACCATGTGTAAAATATCTCACCGATGAGATGAAAATAATAATATCAAAATTTTTTTATCGGTTTTTTTATGACTTGAACAAATATAAATTACCTGATATTTGTGACCAAAAAAAAATACAAGGCACAAAAAACTGTTATTTTTGTAGGAAAAATTAAAAATTAAGAGATAAAAGTTAATATGTGACACTTTCGACAAAAAACCATATTCGGTACGGTCCCTGGATGCAAATATTGAATCAACAAATTATTATTCCATTTCGTATTGATTGAATTTCTTTTCAGATACTTTCTCTCTCTATTTCACACTAAAATCTATCTTATTTCTTACTGTTAAAGAAGTTTCATTTCTGCCACGTGTACGTTTCTACACGCGAGTTTTTTTATAAATTTTTTTTGAGCCAACAGGGTTCCCAAAATATTTTTGCTTACAATTTTTTTTTTAATAAAAATGGACGTCGGTAGTAGAAAAACCCAGGCCATCCGGGCTTTAAGACCCCAAAACACGATAAAAAAAGGTTATTTGAAGAAATGAAAAAACAACACGTTAAGAGTCTAAAAGTGTTGTTTTAAGAGCTATAGAGTAATTTAGCCAAGTACCTTTTTATACCCCCACGCGTGCTGCACAAGGGGTATATTAATTTTGTCACGACGTGTGTAAAAAGAAAGGTATAGAAAAGTATATATATTCTTGCTCAGCATCACCACCTGAGTTGATTTAGCCATGTCGGTCTGTCCGTCTATCCGTCTGTCTGTGGACACGATTACAGCCGTAATTTTAAAGCTATCGTATTGAAATTCGATATTTAACCTTTTTTCAAAAAAACTAAGATCAAGTTCGAAAATGGGCTAAATCTAATGAAAACCCCGCCTACCTCCCATAAAACCCCAATAGTGAAAACTCCATAAAGAAGCAAATATTTAAGCTACAAAATTCGGTATTTGTGTAATCTATGTAAAAACTAAGGCGTGTTCGAAAAATGGGCGTCATCCACTAACGAACACACCCACCTTCCATACAACCCCAAAATTGAAAACTATATAAATAGGCTTCTGTCAAAGCTACTAAAGTAAAATTAGATATTTATTTATTTTATGTAAAAATTAAGACGTGTCAGAAAAACGGGCGTCATCTACCCCCGAACACGCCCACCTCCCATTTAATCCCAAAATTTAAAACTCTGAAAACTTAAAACGAAAAATTTGATACGTTTGTATTTTACATCAAAACTAAATTTTAGAAGAAAAGTGGGCACCATCTACCTACAAACACACCCACCTCCCATAGAACCCATAATTGTGAAAACTCTATAAATAGGCTAATATTTAAGCTGAACAACTGAAATTCGGTATTTGTGTATTTTATATTAAAACTGAGGCGTGTTCGAAAAATCAGCCAAATCCAGAAATTTTAAAGCAATCTCAGGATCCCGAAAATGTCGGAATTTCAGCAGTTATAACCCCGGGACTTTCGGAACTGAATAAAGTCCAGGATACCGGGATTGGAAGCCATAGTAACAACCATCTAGAGCTTATTAAAGTTATATGCCAAAGTATTGCTTAACTAAGATTGTGAGCACTCCTACAAGGCAGTGCTGCCATGGACCGTCAAGTCAGCTGTTCGTCAAATACACAAATACTATGAAAAATTTACAATAGGGTTCCACCATTGTAAATTTAGTATTTAGAGTAATTGGAAAATGTATATATATTGTTTGTGTACAATTGTTAAATTTACTGCAAATATCAAACTTATCAAAAATACAGAATACAAGACCATAAACTCTAGATCGTGAATACCGCTAATATTTTGACTTGATTTTTTTTTAGTTTCTTTAATATAGTGTATTTTTTTTTAATAAAATACAAGTACCATAGAGCAAAAATTTCTTCAAGTAATTTAAAAAAGACATAGTAAAGGCATAAGACTGTACATATATATCATGTCAAAACATAAAAATTGTGGTGTGCAGATGAGTTCAGTGTACCGTATAAGGGTTAATTTACATTTTTTCATCAATATGCTCTACAAGATCTCGATCGGGACTAAGATCGTGCAATTGGGGTGGTCAATTTAAACTATTTATGCCTTATCTATCCATAGCCCATTTTGTTGCTATTTTCACCTTATGTTTCGGGTCAAAACAAGTACAATTAAGTTTATTACTATTAGAACAGGGCAACGTCTGTTTCAACGTTCCGTTTCAGCTAGTATTTTTCGATATACAAATTATTTATTCTAATTGTTGTTAGAAACTTGTCGTTATTTCCATGACATTGTCAACATTGCTTTCGCTTTTACCACAACTGTAGCCTGCAGTTATTTTCGATTAAATTCTCATTAGAAACCGAAACTGCATCATTTATCAATTAACTAGATTTTCCCCAACATGGTTCACTCACTTTCCTCGTCTTCTATTCTGTTTTGTGCTTTTCACATTTTCTTTTAAAAGCCACGTTTTCCACGTCGCTGTTGTTATTGTTGACGTTGTTGTTGTTGTTGTTGTTGTTGAAATCGTAATAATTTCACTTATGATGCGTTAATAGAAAATTCTTGGAAAACCGTTTATTACACTCAACAATTTTCAAACAGAATAAAGCAGGAGAGCAAACGAGTTGCGTAAAAAGCAAGTGTTTTACCAACAAACAGAAGCGTGCCATAACAACAACAACAACAACAACAACAACAGCGACAAGAAACGTGAATACCATAACAAGCACTAAGTTGTTTTTCTTTGAGCCTGTTGAGCATTGTGGGGCGGCCAGTTACTTAAGTCGTTAAACTAGACTTAATTCTAGCCGAAGTTGCTGCAATTCATGGCGATAAAAATTATTTAGAAAAAAGTAGCTGCGTTATGGCCTAAGCATTGGCCTTACACGAGTACTAGTAGAACTTGCGAACCGTTGTGGCGACTATAAAGGCGCTCATGCCAAGTTGTTACAGTACTTTAGCTTAATTTTAATAATTAAGCGACTATTTTAAAGCCGACTTTAATTCAGTTGAATGCATCAAGCCTTAACACGGTATCTACATATATATATATACCGTATATCTAGCAGCAAGTGCGGCGTCGTGCTGTTGCCACTTGTTGCAGCAACATCAGCAACCATCAACAACCAACAACTAACAACAGTAAAAGCAACAGCCATAAAAACAAAAAAAAATAAAAAAAAAACACAAATAATGCGGCAGTGTTTTATGTGTGTAGGAAGCACAAGCCAAGAAAGGTATGGAATTTGGATTTGTTTGCATTTGTTCAACATGTTTTTTTTTTAGTTTTGTTATTTTTTTCATTTCTTTGCTTTTATGTAATGATTTTTCCGCTTTTGATTTTATTAAATTATAAGCATGTTAAAAGTAATAATCAAACAAAAATGGTTATTGTTGATTAAAGTAATTGTTTGTAACATTGCACTTTAATGACGTGTGTGTGTATAAGTGTGTTGATGTTGTTAACACTTCCGCCCTAAAGTTGGTCATCGTTTAAAGTAAAAAAAACAACATTGCAACATTGCTCGACCTCTTAAAAGAACAAATTTGTTTTGTCCTCTGAGACCTTCGAAAAACGTTATTATTAAAAAATGTAAAAATTGCAAAACAACAACAAATAACAAAAACATTAAAAACTGAATTTACAAAACTTAAAAACATATGTAAAGAATATTACAAAATATTAAAATAAGCACTAAACAACTAATATTTAATTTAAATATTTGCATTTAACTGTTTTTAAATAGAAATAAGTTTTTTGGAAAAATTGCAAAACAACATCAACAAATACAAAAAAAAAAAAACAACTGCAAAAAAAATAACCTTAAAACTGCAAAAATGTCAAAAAATATTTTTTAATATGCTGTAAAACAATAAAAAGTTTCAATGTTTTTAGCAGAAAAATGTCAAACAATTAATAATTATTTAAGTTTAAGACCAGCTGATACATCTGGCTTCGCTGACGTTTGAAAAGCGACTACAAGTTATGGCTTTCAAACATTTTTGTTTTGCAACTTTCAAGACCAGACAATATATGTATTGAACGACAGAAGCAATTTCGTCACTGATATTTATCAAATAAATTTTCTGTGCATACTTTCAGGCTGAAAATTTGTTCCAAAAAGTTTAAAGAGCACGGTTAAAGCTTACTCACAGTTGGGGAGATATTTTGGTGCAGAGCATGACTTAAATAAAGCATATATATTTTGAGTGCATACTTTCAGGCTGTACATTTTTTCGTATAGAGTGTAAAAGCACTCTAATAGCAAGAATGAACAGTTTGAGAGACATTAGGTGCGGAGAGTGAAACTTGTATTTTATAACTATATATTAAGGGTTTTCGCCAAAAGCACTCTTATAGCAAGTGTCAAAGCACTCTTATAGCAAGAATGAACAGTTTGAGAGACATTAGGTGCGGAGCGTGAAACTTGTATTTTATAACTATAAATTAAGGGTTTTTAAAACGTCTGAATCCCTATGATAAATTCTTGAGTTATTCATTAGGTTTAGTGCATTTTTTGTGGAAATTTTGTTTTAAACGAAAACAAATTTTCAAGTTAATGTTACATCATATTAATAACATTACGTCTAGTGAATGTCTCATATGAAAGAATATAAATAATTGAATTTTGTATTGGAATTACTTTTAATCGTAGACAATTTTGAACCATTAAATAATTTTTTGTTTATTTATTTATGTCACATGCAAAAAAACAATAATAGGGCCAATTAAAAGTACTTGTTTTATTTTATTCCAGGTATATACGATTTTATTTTATTTTATTCTTTAAATGTAGCATCTAACCGATATTTTAAACTTAAAAAAACATTACATATTTAACTGTAAATTAACTCATTAACGAAAACATTCTGTATTGGAGAACGAAATAATGATGAGGCCAACTGATAAAAAAAAAGTAAATACAAAAAAAAGCATCAATAATCTGTAGAAGATCCCCTCTTTATTATGACTTGCCACAAGCGCCTTGGCATGGATCATGAACGGAATCATACTGGCGGTCATTATGGATAACCCGTTCTGAAAGAATGCTGCAAAGGGGTTTTCAATTGGGTTTAAATCTGGACTACAAGCAGGTGAGTCCAGCAGCTGAATTCCTTTATACCTCAAGAACTCCTTTGTTGTCTTTGCACAGCATATTGCCGCGTTGTCCTGCTGGAATATCCAATCAGGCTCGCTTATATCATTTCCAAAATTAACTGAAACTTCATCTAGTAGCTCCACATATTTCTCGGCATTCATTTTTGTAGAAATAATACGTGTATTTTCATTGTATTCAATAACAGTCCAAAACATCACCGATCCACCACCAAAGTTTCGTGACATCCACTCCTGTTTTTTTGTGCGCTTATCATGCCAATATTTTTAACAACCATCAGGACTATCAAGATTGAACTTTTTTCATTTTTTTCATCGGAAAAAAATACTTTTTTCCTCTCTTCGTCCCAAAACTGATGATTTTTCGCGAATTCCAATATTTAGGTAAGATTTTTTAACTTTTTTTTTGACCACTTTTTATATGAAGGCACAACATCTCAAGAATATTGTGTCCAAATTAGAAGTCGATTCGAGTAAAACTAACGAAGATATGAATTTTTAAGTAAGTGACCTCGAACGTACAAACGTACGTGTACAAAACTTTAAAGCGATTCTTCCATAAGTCATGTTTTCAAAGTGCGTGTTCACTGCCGATTAATTTTAAGCTTGGTACACGTTCTTCATATAAAATATCTTCAACCAACGTTTAGGTACATTTTTTTACATTAAGGAGGTTTACCACCCACAAAATGTCGGAATTTTTCGTGGAAAATAGCAAAAAATTCCTCCAAAACTTTTTAAATGAAAAAAAAATAATCAACTTTCTCTGAATAAGGTTGCACGAATCATAAGCTGTACAGTGTGCACAGACGTGTGCAGACCCTAGACTACAAAAATATATTGATCCGAGTCTTTGCTCTCGGGCCACGAATCGTGCTTACACTGGAAAAGTGTCTTCAGTCTATAAAAACCAAATGGAGTTGGTTGTACGCCCTCTAATGATAACACAGCCAGGTGGCTTTATGAAGCCTAAGATCTTTTTCCTCTTCAGATTCTCCTTTTTATGAATTTTATTTGATAATGACCAATTAATTACCAACAAAATCGGTCTCATTCGATTATTGAAGATGTTGTCATGCCGGCTGAACTTGTCCACTGTTGAACCAAAGATGTTTTATTTGCCCACCTTGGCGTTGAGGTTGTACCCTCTTTACCCTCATCCGAAGATGACATCACGTAACGGACGCAACGCTCTTAAGAATCTTCAAGGCACTCATAGAACCCCAATAAGCCAAAAACTGATTGATTCGGCAAAACGGAGCTAAAAGCGGATATGCCCACTTTGCTGGTAAAAAAAGGGCATGTACTTGTATCTTCAATTAGTGCTTTTACAGAGCACTGCGTGATGACTGGTTTTTGAAGTAAAAAAAACATAGTTTGCGTAGAAAATTTTTTCTTTCGGAAATAATTTTCAGTATAATGTAATGTTATAAAATATAAGTTATAAAATAATAACCGGCAAGAATTAATAAGAGGCCAAGCAGAAAATCATGTTATGTCAAGTACAAAATAAATACAAAATAAATATTTTGGAATGGATACGGGTATGCTTATGGATGATGTTCTTTGTTGTGGAGCAGCACAAGTTATTAGTTTATTCCGGAAAGCTACAAAGATGTGCAACTACCAACACCGCCGAAAGGTGCATCCATATCTACAATTTCTATCCACTACGATTTTTAATTGAAAACTTTTAAAAAAAGCTTAAAAATATAATTTCATATAAAAATTTTGCTCTTTTGCTTGCACTTTTTTCTTTAATTAAATGACAAATGTCACTTTTCACGGCAAAATTAATGGTCGGTTCAATTAAATTGCCATGAAAACAATGTTGCTAGATGCATGTTGCGGAATATAGTACTAAGTTTTCCGCAGCGAAACATATGTAAGTAGTACTGCTTTGACGAAAAACTTATGAAATTTTCACGCTTATTTTACAGCTGTCATTTCTTGTATGGAGATTTGAGTGGAATTTCACGATAAGCCGAACATAGTACTATGCTTTAAAGCGGATAATGACTGTAATATGTGCTGCGACTATGATCACTCAAATCATAATCAGTCAGAAAAAAAAATATATCTATCTATCTTTGCATCTATCCATACTATTATATAAAATTAAAGTGAACATTTTTGTTGAAGGTAAAGTACATAACTACTGGTCCGATTTTAATGAAATAAATTTTAAAAGATCATATTTGTGTTACTGAAAAATATTGGTGGTGTTTTTTTAAGCACATTTATCTTTGATTAAAGTGTTAAGTTTGTTTTTTAAAAAGTTATCACGGCTGCCACCAATAATTAAATGAAAAAATTTTATATTTTAATTTTCCTGCTAAATTTTCTGAAGGGAATTTCAAGACATTAGTTCTTTGATTTGTTTAAAGTACACAAATATTATTTGTAGTGTTTGCATTATAAAGAAGCATTGCGTCAATATTGAACTGGGATACTTTTACTTACAAACAGCAAGAAGACAAGTTACAAAAAGCTTTCAAAAAGTGATCGGTGAATCCCCCAAAAAGGTTTCTACTATCTAGGTCTAATAAAGATGCACAAAATGTATTATTGAAAAAGAGAAAACGTTCGTGTAAACCACTCACTGTAGCCTGCTAGAATATAGCTAAGATTCAGCTCGATTACTGTCCCATTTCAAAAAGAGGCGTTTGAAATTGAGTAGCCACATCAAATTATAACTGTGAAATCAGCAATTTTCGTTCGAACCCAGATCGTTCAAACGCCACTCTCTAGTCTCAAATACAGAAATTAAAAATTTTATTTTTAATTAAAAAAACATCCTAGCAATGAATCAACATGATCATTGATCTTCATTAAAAAAATTTGACACCCAATTGGGTCAACCGTAAATATTGTTTAGTTGCAAGAATTGATGAAGTGTATCTTAACGAAATATTTTGTTTACTTATGTTTTTGACGAAACTTTCATGGTAACTAAAGGGCTTTAACGAAAAAAAGTGAGCAAATTGCGTGCAAAATTAATATCTTTGTCTAACGATAAGACAAACACATTCCATTAGATACACAAACATAAATATATTAAACATATGCATATCAAAATAGAGCTACCAAGTCGTAAAACTTAAGAACTACATACATAGCATCCACGGCGCAAGATCATTGCGCACCTCAATGGCATTTTCTGCAATATCACCGGCAAGAATAGTGCTGCTTGCTTGCTGTCATGGAGTCATGATAACTTTTTCACCTATTTTAGGTGAACGCTTAAACGTTGTTTGTGCTCCATATCGATGAGGCTTATTTTTATGTTTTTTTTTTATGTCAAGGTTAGTTTGCTTGGCAGCTTAATAAAGTACGCAGAATTTAGGCGCCACAATCATTTGCTTTAACGAACTTTCCCAGGCTGTTTATTTAAGGTCAAGTTAAGCTCACTCTGGCTATATTAAATGGTCTAGTTGAGTGTCTTATATTGAGGACATCAGTGCCAATATTTTAACAGAGAAAAAAGTGCGACATTTTGACAGTACTGGCACCGTGAAATTTTGCACACTTTATGTTAGTTTGTGTTAATTTAGCTGGTCATGTTAGTACAGACCATAAATTGTAGTTTACACAATTATCATCAATTGTTTTGGTAACGATTAGTAATGACCTTAATCTGTTTTTCCTTTTCTTATTTTTCACATGACTTAAATTCTTGCCTAATATCATTGTACATATTAATAATTGCCATGCAAATTTACCGCTAATTACAGAAACTCCTCGCTAGCTGCACCCAATCAAACGTCGATTCTATCATCTTCATAACTACTCTAGCACCAAACATTCTCACCCATCAAATCCATCCATAAAAATTATGATTATTCAAGAAGATTGCAGTTTCATAACGTGTCAAAATGATATTCGCGCAGCCGCAAAGCTGATGTGCGGCTATTAACCATGAAATATGTTCTTTTTTGCGCTAATCTACGAGATTAGATTAAAAAACCACGATGTTACTAAAGAAGCGCAACATTTAAGACCGGCACACAAAATGCTCTGGCACTGGTTCTGGTTCTGGCTGAAAAAAAAAAAAAACAAAAGAGAAGAAAAGCACAGCAGTACATTTGCAGAAATTAAATATAATCAAAAGCATGTTGAAAACAACAGAAAAAGCGAAAAAAAAAATGGAAACCAAAGCAGAATATAAAGGCGAATAACGCTTTTGCGCATGCTCATCGCTAACTCAATCGGCAGCTAATTTGAAAGTTCTTGGAAGCCGCGTAAATCGCGCATTCATATGAAGCTGCTGCACCAGCAACAATTGCTGTTCAGTGCTTTCTTGTGAAAATTACAAAGATGCTTTGTGCTCGTTTTGTGCCGTGAAGCTTGCAGCTTCAAGCTTCGAGCCTTTCAAATACTTAGTATAGCGGCTTATGTTATTTTCCTTTCGTTTGGCACATAACTAATATTTATCCAACAACAACAACAACAATAATAGCAAGTCCCAATAGAACAACAGAAGCTTCAATTATTTGTTACTTTCATCCATGCAGTTGTATGTCTTTTTTCTTCATCGTCAGCGTACTGTTTATGCTGCCGCCGCCTGTTGCTATAGCATACCGCCCTTCTACACCTTCAATCTGAGAATTTCATTCTAAGACTACCGAGGCGTTTCCACTTGAATCTTCATATTATCTAATGATTTCTATTTTATTCTTGAGCATGTTTATTTTCATCGATATTTCGTGTTGTTTAACAATAGCAACAACAGCAATATGAAACAAAACCATAACAGACATATGAGACATACAGCATTACACAGTGACAACTCACAAACTTTGTCAATTTTTCAACAACTCGACTCCCGTTGCGCCAACCAAGTGCGAAATTGCTAAAAAATTTGTCACCTGTCTATGTTCCTTGCATGTAAGGAACAGTTTGAGCAGTTAATAAACAAAAGTCGTAATTTTGACGTGTCTTAAGTTCACATAAAATTTAGCAATTTACTAAAATAAAGTATAAAATAATTTCTAAATTTATGAGTTTGACTTACATACTTGTTGCGTTCACAAGCCCATTGCCAAATTTTATGAGAAATTGCTGCAACAACAAATTGTTTTACAGACGAAACGATCTTCCCTCGGTCGTTACACCCAACAGTAGTTTTTATGGCTTCTGCAGTTCACTAAGTTTAATAAGCACAACTGCCGCAAAACCAAAGCAGAATTATGTGTGCTTCTTCCAAACACTTTCAGAGGAATATTTTCGTAAAATACTTCAAGGGTTCTTGTGCCCATTTTCGTTTGTTTTTGTTGGCCCTTTTTTAAAAAAAATGGTTCAAAAACTACCTTTATCAGTAGTCAAAGAGAGCTTAAACTAGTGTTGCCAGATATTATTAAAGTGATAAGGGGCCAAATGCGAAATTTGTATAAAAAGAGTGGATTTTCAAAAATCTAACAGGACATATGGATAAATTTAAAATGATTAAAAAAACAAATTTTATGCATTGTAACTAATTAAGAACCAAAGAAGTAAATATTAGCATAACTCAAGAATTTGTTTATAAACCTAGCTATACCGTAAACCTGAAAGCTCAGGGTATATTAGCTTTTGAAACGTTTGTAACGCATAGAAACAAGCGAGTCCGGTATAGAAAAGTATATATTCTTGATCAGTGTCACCTCGTGAGTCGAGTTAACCATGTCCGTCCGTCTGTTGTCCGTTACAGGATAAGAAAAAGAAGCTGAGATACTTGGATGAAACTCGGTACCAGAGAACTACATGAGACCATTCGTCATTTTTTGCCACTCGAATAACAATCGTCGTCAGCCACAATCGCACAAACAAACAAGTAAAGAAACTCTAAAGTCGGTCTAGGCCGACTATGAAATACCCTAAACCCACTTTTCAAAAAAAAAAAAAAAAATTTATTGTAAATGGGCGTGTCCGTGGGCGGATGAAGTCCATTTTTTCCAAACCATCTTTGTCTTGTCATAAAAAACATACGTGCCAAATTTTAGCTCTGTAGGTTAAACACATGCTTATTTATTGCGTTTTCAATTTTTGGGTTGTATGGGAGGTAGGCGTGTCCGTGATTGGATGACGTCCATTTTCCGAAGACATATTTGTGTTGGTATGAAACATATACATATCAAATTTTATTGTTGTAGGCTTATTATGAGCTGAGCTATGCAGTTTTCAATTTTCGCGTTGTATGGGAAGTAGGCGTGTTCGTAGGCGGACGAGGTCCATTTTTCAAAACCATCATTTTTTTGTTATAAAAAAACATACGTGCCAAATTTTAGCTCTTTAGGTTAAACAGAGGCTTATTTATTGCGTTTTAAATTTTTGGGTTGTATGGGAGGTGGGCGTGTCCGTGAGCGGATGACGCCCATTTTTCAAAGACATCTTTGTGTTGATATAAAACACACACATACCAAATTTTGTTGTTGTAGACTTATTATGAGCTGAGTTATGCAGTTATAAATTTTTGCGTTGTATGGGAGGTAGGCGTGTCCGTGGGCGTGTCCGTGGGCGTGTCCGTAGGCGTGTCCGTGGGATTCCAAAAATATTCAATAGTACAGATCCTTGGGTACATGTGACCATGTGTACCAAGTTTCATCCAATTATCTCAACTCCTTCTTCTTATTCTGTGTATACGGACAACACACAGACGGACGGACGGACGGACGGACATAGATAGCTCGACTCACGTGGTGACGCTGATCAAGAATATATATACTTTTCTATACCGGAGTCGCTTCGTTCTATGCGTTACAAACGTTTGCACAAAGTTAATATACCCTGACCTTTCAGGTTTAGGGTATAAACAAGTAAAGAAAGTCTAAAGTCGGTCTAGGCCGACTATGAAATACCCTAAACCCACTTTTCAAAAAAAAAAAAAAAAAAAATCAATTGTAAATGGGCGTGTCCGTGGGCGGATGAAGTCCATTTTTCCAAACCATCTTTGTCTTGTCATAAAAAACATACGTGCCAAATTTTAGCTCTGTAGGTTAAACACATGCTTATTTATTGCGTTTTCAATTTTTGGGTTGTATGGGAGGTAGGCGTGTCCGTGATCGGATGACGTCCATTTTCCGAAGACATATTTGTGTTGGTATGAAACACATACATATCAAATTTTATTGTTGTAGGCTAATTATGAGCTGAGCTATGCAGTTTTCAATTTTCGCGTTGTATGGGAAGTAGGCGTGTCCGTGGGCGGACGATGTCAATTTTTCAAAACCATCTTTTTTTTGTTATAAAAAACATACGTGCCAAATTTTAGCTCTGTAGGTTAAACAGAGGCTTATTTATTGCGTTTTCAATTTTTGGGTTGTACGGGAGGTGGGCGTGTCCGTAAGCGGATGACGTCCATTTTTCAAAGACATCTTTGTGTTGGTATAAAACACACACAAACCAAATTTTGTTGTTGTAGACTTATTATGAGCTGAGTTATGCAGTATTAAATTTTTGCGTTGTATGGGAGGTAGGCGTGTCCGTGGGCGGATTCCAAAAATATTCAATAGTGCAGATCCTTGGGTACATGTGATCATGTGTACCAAGTTTCATCCAATTATCTCAGCTCCTTCTTCTTCTCCTGTGTATACGGACAACACACAGACGGACGGACGGACGGACGGACATAGATAGCTCGACTCACGTGGTGACGCTGATCAAGAATAGATATACTTTTCTATACCGGACTCGCTTCGTTCTATGCGTTACAAACGTTTGCACAAAGTTAATATACCCTGACCTTTCAGGTTTAGGGTATAAAATATGCATGCATACCTCTCGATGTCGTAAACAACGATTGCTGCTTTGCACAGTGTATGACAACTGCGAATCGATACAAAGGCAACATCCAGACAATGCTGACATACGAATGATTCGCTGGAAGCTCGAGTGTTCGCTGCTGGACTCGAGCTCACGTGGAATTTTATTTTTGTTTTCTTTGTTTTTCCTGGTGTTTTGTTGTGCACAGTGTTTTTTTATACTTTCAACAACAATTACAACAAAAAACCAACACCAACAACAAATCGTTGCATACGTGGTACAACAAGCAAGTACCAACAACAAAAAATATACAAAAACGCCAGCGACTGTGCAAAAGCTTAAATTATGTGATTGTATTCTAACAATAAAAAGCTCAGAAACAACAACGCGCATGTTGGCTCGACAAGATTAAATTATTGAATACATAAAAAAAACACGCATCGATCGACAGTGCGCAATTACAACAATAAAACAGTAAGAAGTAAGAGTGAAGTTGAACACTGAATTCGAGAATTACAACAATCATGAAAATATCGAAGTTGTTGTAAAAGAGTGGATAGAGTTAGGCGCTGGTGAGCGCTGCTGCAGACTGCAGTTAAATTTTTTTTCCTTGCTGCGAATAAACATAAAAGCGTGAATATTCGTTGCTTTTGTCGAATGTTGCGAATGTCTGGCTTCGTCGTACATTCATGTTTCGCAGGCATTCGTATTCGTCATCGCTCGTACTCTACGGCATTCGTACCACAGTGATTGGTACATGTATTTGCGCATTAATTTTAATACAGAAGGCACATTCGTAGCTCGTATTTTGACGACACATTCAAAACGCCATTTGAATGCACTCAAGTTGTTCTCTGCTCGGTACACATGATCACATGGACCCAAGGATCTGCATTCTTAAATATTTTTGGAATCTCAGGGACATGCCTACCTCCCATACAACTCAAAAATTTAAAACTACATAAATAAGCTCATGAACTCAATGAACCTACAATAATAAAATTTGGTACTTATGCATTTTATATCAAAACAAAGATGTTCTTTAAAAATTGACGTCATCCGCCCAGGGACACACCCACCTCCCATACACGCCAAAAATTGAAAACTCAACAAATAAGCTTCAGTTAAGCCTACAAAAATAATATTTAGTACGTACATATGTATTTAATATCAAAAACAAAGATATCTTCGAAAAATGGATGTCATCTGCCCACGGACGCGCCCACCTCCAATACAACCCTAAAATTGAAAACTCAATAAATAAGCTTATGTTTAACCTACAGAGATAAAATTTGGTATGTATGTATTATATACCAAAACTGAGATTTGTTCAAAAATTGGGCGTAATCTGTCTTCGAACACGCCCACCCCGCCATACTACCCACAATAGCGAAAACACTGTAAAGGCATTAACATGTGAGCTACAGGAATAAAACTTGGTATGTATAAATTTTTCATAGAAATTGAAATGCAAATAGAATATGGGCTTCATCTGCCCACGGACACGCCCATTTTTAATAATAATATTGTATTTTGAAAAATTAGGTTAAGGGTATTTAAAAGTCGGACTAGACGGCCTTTAGACTTACTTGACTTGTTTTAGACTAAATCAATGTTCAGGATATGATGGCCCCTATATATGAACAATGATTGTGTTGATTCTGAAGACGGATAATAGTTTAGTTGGAGGGTGGAAAGATAGGGTAGTGTCGGGAAGTTTGTTTTAAATTTACAAATCTGTTCAAATTCCCAGAAGAGTTTCCCAAAGAACAAATTTTATTTGTAATTCGATGTTTAACTGGGCATCAATGCAATGGTGTAGGGATGGGCTTGGAGAGCTGCCCTAGGAATACACGAACTTGTGGCGTCGTATTTTTCTTGAACACTTCTCATGGTAATAGTTGAAAAGAAAGTTCCAGAGTAAAAAGAAGATGAAATTATTTCTACCCGTATCAATTATGTACTTTAAGGCGCCTCATGCTCCATATAAAAAAAAGTGTTCGGCACAGTTGCTCAAAATGATGATTCTCGAAATATTTCGATGCTAGCAGTAACCATCCGTAAAATGAAATAGGTTGAAATAACCTCTAAAAATCGGTTTTTTTGGTAAAAATATTCGCTAGTGTGGTAGTTTGCAATTAAAAAATGGTCAGAGGTAAAAGTAGTGAACAATTTCTTTAGATTTGCATGACTTTTTTAATATTTCAATTCGATTCTCGTTTTCAATATACCGTTGGAAAGGTCTTGGATGCTTCTATTGCAGAATTGCTAAAATTGATTACCATTAAAACTAATTTCTTTAAAAAATTATATATTTCCATAAACAAAAAACAGAAAAAAACAAACAAATTGCATTCAAAATTATAAAGTTATTTGAATTTCAGTGAAAATATATGAAAAAAAAAATAAGCAAAATTCATGAAAATCCACATTACCATTACGGTCCCATGCAAAAAATTTAATATTTGTTAATACAGATTGGAAAAATTTTTGTATAACAATTATTTCTGATCGTTTTTTATTTAAAACTACCACACCAGGTTTTTCCATTTTTTTATGAGGCGCCTTAATGTAAACATGTCTTAGAAGTACTAAAAGAAACACTAATGGTTGTGATCTACCGAAATTGTCGTTTCAGCAACCAATTAATAATAACAGTATGGGCGCAATTCAAGCGACACAAAAAGGAAGTATGTTTTACAAGCACATTTATATTGTACAATTTCAGCGAATTTTACCACATAGCTTGTTTATTTTTAATCTAAATACATAAAATGCAAATGTCATGCTTCGCACCTTATATAACTAAAACTGTTCAATCTTCCTATAACAGTGGTTGTATCATATGAAAAAAAATGCTCAGTCCGATAAAATGCACACAAAAAATATTTTAATTTTTAAGTCATGATCCTCACCTAATATCTCTTAAACTGTAATAAAGCTATTACAGTGCTTTTCCAGCTAAACGGATAAAATGTTCAGCCTGAAAGTATGCACAGAAAATCTATTTGATATAGAAAGGACATATATATTATATATATAGAATACATTTTTTTGTCGTATTTGTTGATTTTAATGGTTGTAACCTGTTGTATGACGGTCTTTTAGACAAGTTTACAATATTTTTTAATTGTATGCTGTTTAAATGCAACCATGGACCCTTCACAGTCAAGCTTGATTTTATGTTGCAAAAATGATGTCAGACCCATTTGATATTACCTTAGAAATAAAGTTAATAATTTAAAATATCTGCTTTATTCAAAAAAACAAAAAAAAAACAAAAAGAAAAAAATAAAGAACTCAACAGCAATGAGAATGCATATTATGTGTGAGCTCAGCAGGGAATGTTTTCAAGCAATTTCAGTATAGTCCTTAAATCATAGCACTAACACTTAAATCATCATCATTATCTTTTATCATAATCATTTCATCATCATCATCATCATCATCATCATCATCATCATAATGATGAAGATGTGTTCGCAACGTGACACCACAGGCAATCATTTAAAAACAGCAACAAAGCACAAAGCCTAGGCTTGAATGCTTGAATACTTTGAATTATACACAATTTTCTTTTATTCTAATCTTTTTTAATCTACTCCGCTTTGCCCAGCATACCATAGTGCTGTAGAAAAATTAATGCCCAAGAATTAGACAATTAAATATCAAGAGCTATACAAATAACCACAATCATAGCAAAAAAATTGTTAGAAAAGCGTCAGCTGTTAGATAGCAGCGCACAAACCTATTTTTCGCAATTAGACAATAAAATGAAGATAATAAATAAAAGTGTAAAGAATAGAAGAAATTTTAGCAAAATGCTGCGCATGCGTTGCACAAATTGCTATTAAAATAAAATTATGGGAAGCATAGAGAGAAATGCTCAGGCTGTTACTGCTGTTGTCTCTAATGCAGCAGCAGCTTAACGCTTGTTGCTGCTGGTGCTGTTGCTTAGAAGTCTTGCAGTAAAGAAAGAGTGACGCAGAGTTAGCTATAAAATATTGTGGAATTTATTGTAAAGTGCTATATAATGAGTGAAAAACAAAACAAAACAAAAGAAAAAACAAAAAGAAATTATTTTGCTTCTAATGTTGGTAAGGTACATAAAAAAAAAACTACAAAAATCCATGCAAAATGTTTTGAAATTAAAAAATTTTGTGCCGAGTTTTAATATTTTAACCTTAATTTATTATGGACAAGATATATGCCGCACATAATGCCATCATTGTAAATGTTTTTGTGTTTTTTTTAAGCACAACTTTGTGCCGCTTTCAGTGACTGTTTTATGCAGTGCTGTTGTGTCTGTCTTTCAAGTGAATTGTTTCATGCTATTTATTTTTATTTTAAACGAAATTTTAAATACGCAATAAAATATGCAGGAATTTAAGCAATGAATGCTAAATTGAAAATAAAAGCAGATAGATTTTGTTATAGAATTGTATCAATTCTACTGCAAGGCATAAAAAACGAGTTCGTTTCTTAAGTCTTTTGTTTGTTGAGGCAAAGAAGACGCTTAAGTAAACGGTTTGATTGACAATAAATTGAATACAAATATTTGACGGCTTTATAAAGTTGTGTTTTCTCAGTTTTGAACACGATACCCCCCCCCCCCCCCACCTCTTTCATGAGAACTTTATAATATACTTAACTGCTATTATAAGCAGTTTGTTTTGCAAAAATATGTACTTTTTTAAGTACCGTTATGCTGTTATGCCGTTGATATGAGAACTACAACATTCACATACCTTTAAAGCTATGGAAATTCGTACTTAACTACTGACTTAAATGCTAAATTTTTGACTAGGAATAACTTAAAACTATCTTAAATTTAAAGTAATTACTTTGTCGTGAAATATCTGCATTATTTTATTAAATATTTCATTTTATATTTTGATAATTTGTATCAGTTAATCGACTAAATATGCACATTGCACTAGTGTTTGTTCTAAGTTTTTTTCCTTCAAAAAGTTTTTAATATGAAATATTTTTTAAAATTGCTTAGATAAATTAATAAAAATTATCATTATGATAATTTCACTTTCGAAAACAAAATAACATTGCAACTCTATTGTTAAATATTTTGGTGCACAATATTATTTGTTAATTAATTTTTTTCCAAGTTTTACTTTCTTTGCATTTGACTCGACTTTTATATAGAGCAACTTCAACATTTCAATTATAACGCATTTTCCCTCACACCTTATTTAGCTTAGTTTCTGCACAATTTAATTTAATAAAAAATTGAGAGAGAAAAAAAAACACACACTCTGTACAATAGAAGAAAAACTTGCATTCGCACAGAAAAAACAATATTCACAGCACAACAACACGATTTCTGAAAAAGAAACAATAATTTTCCTGAGAAAATGAAAAAAAGAAAGTTTTGCACCTTTTCCGGTGAAATATAAGAAAAAAAAAACACAAAAAATGAAAATTACCACAAGTACAAGTTTTTAGCCATGCACAAATAAGCCGCTATTAAAGTGCATCTTCAGTTGTTTAAAGCTGTAAAAAGCGGCAAAATAAGCTGTAGAAAAAAAATTAACAATAAATTAAAGTTCGCAGCTAAGCCAAGTAAGTGCAAGAAATATTTTTTTTAACCATAAAAAATGTATTTACAATATTTAAAAAACATAAAAGCTTAGCGATCAAACTAAAAATAACCAAGTTTGTTGCTTAAGTCTTTTGTTTAACTTTTAACTAGACTTGTTCAAACTTGAAAAAACATTTTTTATATTGAACTCATTTTTTGTTAGAATTGCATGAAACACATTTTGAGTCATCATTGTCTAAAATAATGACTTAATTTTTCTAAATTCTAAGCCAGCAGCTATAAACCATTTCACTACCATCCTCCCGCCAGCCAGTCTACATGCTATTAAGTAATGACCTCTAACAGTGCCAGAGAGGAAAAAAACATGAAAAACAAAAAAAAACAAACCACAACAAACAACAGAGCAAAAACAAACCTCATCACCGTTTCGCTTCGTTGCAGCGATTTCACTTTCTTTTCTTGTGTTGTTGCATTGCTTTGCTGCAAAATGCAAATCATCTGCTATTAATGCAAATTTTTGTGGTCGTTGCAAGAAGAAGAAGAAGCTGTGCTTGAAGATGATGCAGCAGCAGCAGCAACACCATCAACAGCACCATCCGCCGCTGCAGCAGAAGTCATCGAAGTTAAAGTTTATGTTTATGTTTGCGAGGAAATGCAAAACGTGGCGCATGCGCAAAACTAATTGAAAGCGTGTTTTGCTGTTATTCAAGTGTTGTTATTGTTGTAGTGTTGTTAAGTTTTTTTTGTTTGATCTTTTTTTTTTTCTTCTTCAGCTTTGTACAGTTTTTTGAGGTTTGGAAGCTGCCACCATAAAATAATTAACATGATGCTGTTTCTATTAATGTAAGTATTCGTTGTGAAAAGCTTTGAGAGTGCTTCAAAGCGTTTGGGTAGGTCTTGGCTATTGCGCTGAATGTGTCGCTGGCTGCAACATTTAGTCAGATAAAGAGAAAATTGTCTACCCCTTAGCCCCCTTCCCACCCTCAATACAATAATTATGTGGAATTCATTGCGACACCACAAATCGGTGTCTTCGCTGATTGACAGATGTGCTGCGATGGACTGTTTATTGCGATTTTTTTTTTATCTCCCTCTCAAGTGCATTGAACTTGTATACAATGTTAAGCGGACGTGACGCTCAAAGCATGCTAAAAGTGGGGAACATTTTTATTGTAGTCTTATTGTAGTGTTAAAGTGTTAAGAGTTTGTTAAACCTTGGCAAAAATTCGACAAAATGTAAAAACTGATTTCCCGAAACCGGATGTGAGCTAGTGCACGAAGAGAAATGAAAGAGAAATGAGCTAAAAACAATCCCAAACGAATTAATTTTGTGCGTGATTCTGAGCTAAGTCATAATGTTCTTGATATCAAGATTGTTTATCAAAAAATCAACACGCCCATTCGAGCATAATAAATGTGATTTTTGAATCATTTATCAAAAAACTAATTTGCCCACATGCGTTCAATATAAGCAATTTTCGGATTGCTTATTAACAATTTAATATGCTCACTTGAACCCAATTTATGTCAAAATATATCAAATGCCAACAAATAAATATAAATACAAAATTTAAGACATTTTATTAAAACAAAAAAAGAAAACAAAAAAAGTATGACAAACAAGCATGATTACAATTATATTTTCATTGTCTAAATAAGATATATCTAGTCTAATTCGGGCAGGAAAATATAATTTTTGAATTTATTTTCGGCAGTTTTATATTAACAGGAACAAAAACCAACTGAGAATTACGTCGTTCCATTGATAATTTTTTTGATGAGCAAAAACAACAACAACAAAATTAATTTTTTCACAAACAAACCCAAGATTACACGTATTTAGTACAAATTTATGTGTTTATCAAAAAAATTTTCAAGCCCAATTTCGGGCATAAATTGCAAACGTGAATAGCTTGATTTAAGCCCATTTTTTACTCTCCGTGTATTCATGTTGTGCAAGCTGGTTTTTAAATTTGCAAAGCTTGGAGCAGATAATACTGTCGATGGTGGCGATAACTTCTTCAAAGAGACTAGCGCCGGAAAGCATGTGCCACGCCCAGTCTTTGTCGACTAGGAACTTACTGACATCATGGAAGGTACGCACTGGTACCTACAGACAACTTTTTCAGCCCGAATAATTGATCACCGATAAGGAAGATGCTGCCAATAGTTGTGTTCACGGTCATTACATAATTGGCAAGGAAATCGTTGATTTGGTCTTGGATCATATTCTCATGCACTTGTCTCAAGGTTTCCTTCCTTTTCAGTTCCTTGGTGGTGGCAACGGCTCAGCTTTCACCTCCTTGCTGATGAAATTTCTGTGGGTAAGAAGTCCATGCTCGAATTCGTCATCTATTAAGCACCTCAGGTATCGACTGCCATTGTACAACCCTACAACTCGATCTTAACCACCCGACTGCACTAACATGATTGACAACGAGGCTACTTATGACATCTGCCGCCGCAGCTTGGGCAATGAACGACCAACCTTCACTACCAACCTATACTTGATCGACCAGATTGTTGCCTCCATTAGTGCTTATCTATGTTTCGACGGTGCAATGAATATAGATGGGACTTAATTTCAGACTAACTTGATGCCCTATCCACGTATTTATTTCCCTCTGGTTACTTATACTCCTGTGATCTCTGCTGAGAATCCCTTATATGAACAGTTGACGGTTGCTGAGATTACCAACGCTTGTTTCGAGCCAACCAACCAGATGGTGCAGTGCAATCCACGTCACGACAAGAACATGGTTTGCTGCATGTTGTATCATTGTCGCAAATCTTTAAAATTTAACATTTTTTTTTTTTAACTTTGAAACTGTCCTGCAAGCAAACTTTTCAAGATTTTATGTTGCGGTTTTCTTTTTAAGCACAATTAAGATATTATTCAGCCACAAACTTTATCTCAATTCAATTAAAATTCGTCTATCTTTTGAACACAGTAACTGAAATCCAGACCCCTTATTCTCAACGCATTTTTCAACTTTCGGTAAACTTTTAAAACTTCGACGCAACTCAAGCAATAACTTAATAACTTAATTCGTGCCATTTTTTTTTAAAATTTAAAATAACGTTTATTAAAGAACACATGTATAATAGTATTATTCAAAGTATTGTCCACCGTTAGCAACTACTTTTTTCCATCTTTCTGGTAACATCTGGATTCTGCGCCAAAAGAACTGCTCCGGTTCAGATAAAAACAAGCTTTTTTATGCAGTTTTCAATTTTTGAGTTATATGGGAGGTAGGCATGCCCGTGAGCGGATGACATCCAGTTTTAAAAAACATCTTTGGATTCTTATAAAAAAATACAAACCAATGATATTTGTCATTGGCTGGGAAGGTCCTGGTTGTCCGGGCTTCACATATGAATGTTTGCGTTTCAGGTTGTCGTAACTGATCCATTTTTCATCCCCAGTCACGATTCTTTTTGTAGTATTCAAGCAGTTTTTCGAACATGCAAAATCGTCTTCCCACATCTCTCGGCTTCAAATCATATGGCACCCAATTTCCTTGCTTTTGAATGTATTCGTCTGCTTTTGAACGTATTGAAATGGCTGCTTGAGTGGCTCCCAGCGATTTCGCAAGCTCTTCTTGTGTTTGGCAACAATATTCACTGAATAATGCTGTTACTTTAATTGCTGATAAAATTTAGATTCTTTGAAAATTTCACTTTTGCACTCAATGTTCTTTAGATCAAACTTTTGCCCTATTTTCATTGCGGATATAAATCTAAGCGGACTAATTCTAATTTGCAGATATTATCGTTATCAATGAATTCCTTTCTGCTCTTATAACTTAAGATGAGAGTGTAAAGAGAGTAAAATGTCTTGAAGAAAGAAAGCAATTGATAAGTTTAATAAAAAAGTATGAATGGCATCAAAAAAATATACACCCGACTTACATCTGCTGACTGATTTTCTCTGCAAATTTCTCAAAAATTGATTTTGTGCTAAAATTGAGTTCAAATAAAAAATAGCATTTTCCAATTCATCATATATATTAATACCTCTTTAAAACATCTCGTGCTTATTTTATGTTAAAAGAAGTAATTTTAAACTTAAGCACACATTTTTCGTCATAATTCGCTTTAAATGTCATATTTAAAAAAAAAATTTTTGAAATAACAATTTCACTTAACAATTATTTTAACAATTCTTTTAGAACCTCTAAAAACTGATACTATCAGCTGAAATAGCCAGTTCATTTCATTTTTTTCTAATTTCTTCATTAGAAGTTGTAACTTACTACAAAAAATTACAGTTATTAAAATTATTAACATGTTAAACAAGCATTAGCTTATAAAATGACATAAATACTTATAATTATAACATCTTTTCTCGACTTCAGGCGCTGAATGAGTAAAAAACTGTAAAAACTCGAGTTCGTTGCTTAAGTCTTTTGTTTTGCTCCATAACAACATATTGTATTGCAACTCTCATTTTCGCATTATGCGTGCGGCAACACTTACAAATAGCTAAATGAGGCATACAACAACATCCTTGCTGTGTGCCAGCAACATTAGTAGCTGGTCCTTGATTGCCCTGCTCATAAGGATGCTTATTATTGGCTGCACTTAAGCGTAAATGCAGCACTAGCAATAAATACGCGTATAAAAAAGCTTAATGATTTCTTTATTAGCACACAAACACTCACACAAGCACATGTCGTCAAACATTGCAGACCTCACGCACCTAAAACCTATAACGATGCTCAGCATAGGGCCGAACTGGCAAAGCCTTGTGAATAATCGTTGAAGACTTTGTTTTTATTGTTGATCAAAAGAAATTGTGTTTAATTAATAACGCTGCAGCTGTATGCAAGTTGCATGCAAGAGTGTGTGCAGGTGTTGTGGTATTTGTGTGTTTGCCTCTTCTCTGCTTTGATAACTCAATTGCTACGCTGTTGCTGCCAACTTTTTCCTCTACTTCTGCTGCTTCGTAACTTTAGCTCAAGTTCATCTAGTTTGCAAGTTAAAAAATTGTTTTCTAAGAATTCAAGTTACCGCTGCTTGCTTGCTCTGCTGCCTCCCTCTGCTTTTGCGGCTCGTTCAGCGCTAATTAAGGGCCTCTTTTGCCCGTGTTGGTTGCGCATGCGCAAATTCAAAGTGCAACGCGAGGCGTGCTGACTGCGCTTAATTGCAGCATCAGTGTTTAAATGATTTCTCAAGCTAGAACAATTTACTATGTTTTTTTTGTTTTTGTATTTGTTTTTATAAAACATGTTTTTTCACAAACAACGTAATCTTTGATTTTTTTTTATGTGTTTTTTCTTTGGTTTACTATAAAATTTAAGCATTTTCATTTGAATTTTTTTATTGCAAAAATAAAGACGTCCTCTATGGCATTAATCAGTGCTCGTATTGATGATGATAAATAAAAAGAAAAACTAAATGAATAATTGGCGCTCTTCATTAAGGTATCATGAAACTGTCGGAACATGCATTAAATGGTGGTTCGCAATGAACAAATTTAAGCAAATTAAAGTAAATGCATGCAACAAAAATGTTTTTTATGCAAATTAAGTTGCTTGTAGGGGGTGGGTAAGTGGCTACTTCGGTTTACAGAAAATTGTACAGAATATCAGAGACTTACTTAATCTAAAGATATTCTTAAAATTAAATAAAACTCAATCAAACAGGTTTAGATGGCATAGATACAAGCACGCTGATTAGCGTCCTGCTCCGCACCTTATATCGCTCAAACTGTTGTCATTTCCTGTTTTAAACCTTTATCAAACATTTTCAGCCTGAAAGTATTAACAAAAACTTTATTTGATTCTAATACATAGCATACCAGCGTCCTGCTGCACAAAACCAAAACGACCAAAGCAGCAATCAAAAATAATTTTCAATTTTTATCGAAAAAAACGAAGTTAGCTGCCTTTACCTCTACGTGTTCTCACTGCAGATAAATTATAGATGAAAGTGCATTCTTTCAATTTAAGTGAAAAATACACCTACTTTTGATGAACGCTGACCAAATTAATAAATTTTCTGAAATGAAAATACTTAGAAAGTTGTACATAAATTCAAGGGAGGTGCTCCTAGGATCAACCCGATTTTGACCATTTTTAGAACATATCTTTAATCTGTTTTTCTCAGCCATTTTCCATACAAAAACATGTACAAAATTAATATAAGTCCAAGACCTGTCAGTTCCCTTAGGTACTGACAGATAACGACCATGTTTAGTATATATCTATTTATTAATCTATTTTTCCATCCTTCTGCTCTAGTTTCGTTAAGTTCCGCCAACTTTTGTATGAACCTCGCTTACAAAATCATGTAAAAAATGGATATAGGTCCAATGGAGATACCCCTAAAAACCGACTGACTGCGACCATTTTCAGTACATATCTATTTTTCTAGCGCTTTTAGCGAGTTTCGTTAAGTTCGGCGAACATTTTATATACCTCCCATACAAAGTCATGTAAAACACTATCCTAGGGTGATACCTCTGACAACTAACTGATTTTTACCATTTTGAGAATATATCTGTCTTTATTTTTCTAATGTTCTGACTGAGTTTCGTAAGGATCGACCAGCTCTTGTATGTGCCTGCCATGCAAAATCATTTACAAAGTTAATATAGGTTCAAGAAAGTAATACCGAGGGACTGACATATTTCGACTATTTTGAAAATATGAACTACTTTATTTTTCCAGCATTCTGACCGAGTTTCGTTATGATCGGCGAACATTCCTGCAAGCTAATTGCTTCAACAAGGTTACAACTTTTTGCAAGATATTAGAGGATGTTTCAATCTTAGGTCGGTTTAGGTAAAGTTAAAAAAGGTTTTGTACATTTGGCTATAATGCCTTCAAGGAAAGCATAAGGTCAACAACAGCAAGAAAAACTTAAGTAAAAGCAAAAAAAAACTTGTGTTAGTTTTCACAAGGGCTTTGACAGTTTAGTGCCTGCTAAGTACTTGTTGAAACCAACAAAGTTTTGTTAGTTGATCTATCGAATTTTGTGTAGGTCATAGATTATCGATATATTAACAGAAGATTTATACAAGTGACTTGTATGTTTTTTTATTTATGAAAATTAAAAAACACAAATTTTATTTCTGCAAATTATCAAGGAATCCTTTCAGTGATTAGGAAATTATTATATTCATTGCTGTATTTCTTTTACTTCATTTCACATCTAAACTCTAACAATAAAATTCAAGCGTTTCCAAGTAAAACATGCTCACCATTAAATTACAGCATTCGTTTATTCTACTTTTCTTTGGCTGCTTACTTAAAAAACGACGACAGTCTATAAATAGATTTGGTTACACAATCCGCTGGTAGCTTTATACAAAAAAACTTGTTTAATATTGCAATTTTTGTGTTTAACAAGGAATACATTTTCTTTTCGTATAAATTATCGAAGTTTTTATTTCAAAACCATGTAAAGCTCTTACAAAGACTTTTGTTATTCTATATAAGTCTTTAGTTTAGTAAATTTTTGTTTTACAGAAGCAAAATTGTTTAATTTTACTACGGTTTTGTCTTTCGTTATACGATTTGCATAATTTTTTGGTCTAACTTTTTAACATGACTTTTAAACAGCTTACTACTCCTACTACTGTCAAAATTACCGCTACAGTAAAATCTTTATTCATATCTTTTATAATTTTCATTTTAACTGGGCTTAAAAACAAATATTGCTGGTAAAGCCTAGCTAGTACTCTGTTCAGTTTAATGTGAAATTTCACTCAAATCCACATACAAAAAACTATAGCTGTTAAATACATACATATGTGTGAAATTTTTCACCACATGTTCGTTAAAGTAGTACTCTGTTCCGCTGTGAAAAATACTAGCAACATTTCTCTGGCAACATTTTGTCACGACAATTTAATTGAACTGCCTCTTTATTTTGAAGTGAAAAATGACAGTTGTTGTAAATTTTTTGTTTTAATGTATTTATTTTTCTCTTATTTGAGAAGTAAAGCATGACTTTCTTAAATTTTTCAATTTAATTCAATTTATTAACGCAACAATATATTTTTCAGAATTTTCACGCAACAAAAAAATAAATGTTGCGCGCAAAATTTCACGCAAACGAATTGGTCTAAGCCTATTACTCTGTTCGTTTGCGTGAAGTTTCCCTTGCAACATTAATTTTTTTGTTGCGTGAAAATTCTGACAAATATTTTGTTGCAAATAAATTGAAAAAATTTGAGAAAGTAATGCTTTGCTTCTCAAATAAGAGAAAAATAAATACATAAAAACAAAATATTATAGCCCGTTTCAAAAGAGAAGAACATTTTTTAGTTTCATTTTTCGATGCGCAGTGAGAAATTATTTTTAAAGCTAGAAAATTTTTTAGAGCGTAATTTCTTGCTCTTTTTGTACTGTTCGCTGAACTTTATGCTTTTTTTGAGTGTTTTTTACTATTTTTCTATATATTTAAATGCGCAAACATTCAGAACAAATGATCGCACAAGTACGGTATTGCACCTACAACCTGCAGCAACCTGCATCTTGAGAGAGAAATCAAATACAAATTACATAAAAAATAAATTATTTTCTCAAGAAAAAATTGTGAAGTGAAATTTCGGCTAACAAATTTTTTTTTGACGCCCCCTTTTTTTCAATTTTGATTGGTTGATTTCGAAAAATAAAATTCAGTACTTCCGCAGCGCAGTTGCGATGAACAACAAAATTCAGGAATATACATTAATTTTTTTTCATTTATTTTTCTGCTCAGAGAATATTCAATTTTTTTTTTAATGTCGACCAATCAGAATGAAGAACGCTCTCAAAATTCTTTTCTTATTCTCAAACATGCGCGAAATTGTTCTTCTCTTTTGAAACGGGCTATAACGACAACTGTCGATTTTCACTTCAAAATAAATGGCAGTTCAATTAAATTGTCGTGAAAAAATGTTGCAAGATAAATGTTGCTAGTATTTTTCACAACCGAACGGAGTACGACTTTGACGAACATGCACTAAGGGAAAAAGTTATGTAGTCAGTACAGAGACAGCTATGTAAAATCTATGCACTTCAACTTGTATGAGAATGCAACAAGAGCAGTATTTACTGAGTAAAGGGAGCGTGTACTGACTACATATCAATTTATTCACTTTTTAAAATGAATAAAAAATGTATTCAATACATCATGCTATGTGTTGAGTACATAGCAGACTTCAATAGATACAAGCAACGTGTACTCAATCAACGTGTTATGTAATTTTTTACAAAAACTTTACTCAATACATAAAATATAGACTCAGTACACGTCCCTCTTATACGATTGAAGTGACACATTTATTCAGTACATAACATATGGACTCAGTACACGTATCTCTTGCACTTTGGCACACGATTTTGCTGTTTTATGACATTCGTTTCTTGATTTTCAAATAAGCAACACCTCTAAAGCCTCTAGAAAATCAGAGCGGGAATGAGTTCATCCACTGTACTCTAGAACAAAAGCGATGATTGGATAAGAATTAAATGGCTGGGTTTCTATAAGTAATTGCCAATTATTTTGTGAAATCTAGTCATTTCTTTATAAAATTATTTATTGCATTTGTTGAGAGGGTGCTTTAGGCACAGGCATGAATTGTGTATATATTCAATACATGGAATTATGAACAAAAAATATATAATGAATACATTATGCATGTACTCATTGCATAAAATTATGTTTTTAACATATGTAATGAGTAAATGATGTATGTACTCATTATATAAATGTATGCACTAAAAATATGTAATGAGTAAATTATGTATGTACTCATTACATAAAATTATGCATTTAAAATATGTAATGAGTAAATAATGTATGTACTCATTGCATAAAATTATGTACTCCAAATATGTAGTGAGTAAATTATGTATGTACTGAGTCAATAATTTATGTAATACGTACATAAGATCTTTACTCATTACATAAAATTATTTGTAACAGTTTGCGTTGAGTACATAAAATCTTTATTGACTACATAACCGCTTGAAAGCATAATGTAGTCAATAAAGATTTCAACATGTACTCAATACATGAAAAATGTAAAATTTTTGTGTGCAGAAAACTATGCGATGAGTACATAAATTTATGTATTGAGTCCATAGGTTTTTCCCTCTGTGTGTAGTGAAAAATTTCACAAATATTTCACAACTATAGTTTTTTGTATGTAGATAATTTAAATTTTAAACGTCGAATGTTATTTTAAAAGCCTACACTCAAAGAAAAATGTTCTTACCTAATACACGTTATTGTTAACTGACCAATTTTTTTTTTATTTTAGGGGGGTTTTAATTTTCCCCCCTTTTTCAAATTCTTATGGTGAATCGTATTAGGAAACCATGTTATCCTTACATTGTATGACAGTTCATGTTGGTTTGGTTTAATTAATCAGATTTTTTTTTCTCTGAGTGTACTTATAACTATTCAAAGTTGTTCAAAAAATCAAAATTTTGTTAAACATACAAATTAAAGAACACTATTTCTTAGACCTTTTACTTTAGCTTGCGATATGCATAGGTAAAAGAACTCACAATTGACCTTTCAATTAAATGCCAGGCAAGTACTGTGAAGTGGCAGCCCGGCAATCAAACGAATTTTGCAATAATTGGCAAGCATGTCTTTCTTGTAAATATAATTAATAGATTTGATTTTTTTTTTGTCTTTTTTTTGTATATATGGTTAAATATACAGTTGTGAGCACAATTGTTAAATTTGATGAACATACAAAAGGCACGCTTTTAAAGTGAATTATCTGTTTAAAACACACCAAGTTTCATTCACATAATATGTGTAGTTTTATGGCTTTTTAACTATCATTGCTTTTATTACTTCATTACTGTCAATCGATTTGAAATACGATCGCATTCTTATTGTTGTCGATGATGATGATGATGTTGATCATAGTGCTACTTTTGGCTATCATATGTAATCAAAAATAAGGTCAAGGATGACAATAAAAATTAACATCACAAAACTTTGATTTGAATATCATTGAATGTGTCTTAACTCAAAATATATAAACTTTTACTTTTCTTTGCTTGTCTTTACAAACTTATGCATGTGATATTTCTATAGTTTTGTCTAGCTTTTTATTTTGCCAAAGCTTATTTTTAAATATATTTCCTTAACAATGATCAAAATTCACACTTCACTACCAAGGTTTTGTTGTACCTACTGCACACTACGCTTTGTTGCCGTTGTGCACAATGCAGTGCACATCGTAGCGCAGTTGATTGCAATAAAGTCCGTCTGTCACAATGGAAGTTATTTCTAGGCCACACGCAATGCTCAGCTTGGCTTAGTTGATATGCTGCAGAACCCTTTTGTATGAATGTACTATATGTCAGCTTTTAATTCGGTCACTGCAAACGTGAAACCAACAAATCTTGTGACTAACCATCAACCAACCATCAAATTCAAGTGTAGACGTTGCTTTACCATAAGTGACAGTTGTTGACAATTTACAGTTATAATGCTTTAACAAAACATTACAGCTTGACATTTGTAGGTCAGAATTTGTGACAATTCCAACTTCAAGGAAAACTCACTTTAAAACTCGGTGAAAATTTAAATCATGAACTCTTATTTCAAAATTATATGTAACTGTATCTAAACAATAAACATGTCCAAAAGATATGTAAGCATTTATTTCTTAAACATAATTTTTTACTTTCAGTTTTTACTGCGTATTTTCCCATCATTTCATTGATGTAAAGTATTGGTACTGTATGTCAATTTTTTAAGTTAGAGTTTATTAAAAAGGTTTTGCGAAAAACGTATAAGCCATAAATTGCTGCTCAAACCAATAAGCCACTCCACACGAGGTACTGAATGCTAGGAATTGCATTCAGTTGCATTTGTTTGACTAGCATTTGTTAGCAGCTTCTACACCTTCTTTCCTTCTTTCATATGTATGTGAGGCTGCCATTAAGCGCCAGCGGCTTTCAACCCAACCAGCACATGTAGTGAGTGCAACATTGTAGCCGCTCATCAAATTAACTTTTATGTAACCGCATGCAAGGCTGCGCAACCTTCAAGCGCAGCCAATAAAGATATTTTGATTTATCGAATCCTGAAATATTGACTTCAGATGTAATCTGCAAGTCATGTGTATTTGCTTGTTTGATATTTGTTGGTTTTATTACTCAGTTCAGGCCCGTAACCAAGGGAGTATTTTCGGAGTTCAAACCCCTCTCCCCACCCAAAGGAAGTAAAGAGCAGAAAAAAAAAATCGATTTTACTGCAGCAAATAGAGTAAAATGTTGCTTGTGGCGGGCTTGGACGTAAGTGCTAAGTGTGCGACGTGCGATCCAACGTCACGCGATAGCCCGAGTTCAAATCTGACATCTGACAAAAAATGTTTTCAATGAAATTTCTCATCGGTCTGCAATACTCTGCAAACAAAGGGCACATCCATTAATTATGTGAGTTCATTTTGGCGATTTTTCGAAACCTTGCTCCCACCTAATGAGATTTGATTATAAACGCACCTCCTCTAATCTCACGTGGAATCGTTCAACGTACGTGTTTTCAGTGTAAATATGTAAATCTACGTCTCATTGTATTGGATTTATTAAAAACAAATTTTTATTTATTTAATTATTTTTATTTAAGACTAGTTGGGTAGATTGGCAAATGCCATACATTTTGTTTTTGTAAATGTGCCATTCTACCCAAGTACCCATCCACCAATCCGTACAATGGCCTAAATTTTGCTCTCATAAAATGACATGAATAATATGGTGGCAACTCTTTTCTAGCTTTCACTCATCTCTCAGCAGCTGTTATTCTATAAGTACTCAATTGCAGTTAAGGGTGCTCGCAGTAATCAAAAGTACTCAATCTGCCCGTACCCAACTACCCAAGTCAGTGTAAATGACCCTAATGAAAAAATCAAACAATAAAAGACTGAAATGAGAATTTCTAAAATTGTTGAAAGATTTATTCAGTCTAATTCAAACCATGGGGACTCAAGTGCGGTCCCAAGAGTGAGTACTGGAACCAGAAAGTTCATGTGATTTTTAGTAAAATTATCTGCTCCTCCAAAGTCGCTCTGATTAAACCTATCTAAACCGTTTTAGCTTGCACACAGAAGCTTAGTAGCTCGACGTGTGATAATCCGTGAAGCTCGCACTTTGCTCTTTAGCTCTTGTGTTTGATGAAAAGTGCAGCTTTGCATGTACTCGTACTGCAGCATCTCTTTTCTTGATTAAGAAATTAATGAAAAATATAAAAAAGGACTCATCAAATCGTGGTAAAACTGAAAGATGAAAATTGAAGAAATGAAAGATGAAGAAAATGAACATTACTTACTTACTCAGGTGGCCATGACAACCCGTTTTCGGGTTACGTTAAGTTGGTGCACTGTATGAGACGGCTTAACTCTCCGTTGGTCAGATGCTCCGATAACCTTTGGACGGTCGGATGTGGTCTCGCCAGAACCTTTAACATTTACGTGTATTTATATGGGAAAATAGCGTTATTGGTCGTAAATTTAAACGTGATTACAAATCAAAGTCAAGGTCAATAAATTTCAAGTCGATGCCTTTAAAATCGAAAAAGGTCTGGCCAGAACCATCCGACCTACGGAGGGTTAAACACATTTTACTCAATTGAACCCAGTTATCTAATAATTCTTCACTGTTTCTTGCGATTAAAAAATTACGTAATATTTAAATGACCCCCTCTACCCCACGTAAGAGTGAATGAGATTAATCGACGCCCCCCAAGGGATGAATGCGTGATTCAAATAAATTTGTAGAATCTTGCTTCGCTTATTCCGGCTACCGTTGGAAGATGACTTTTTAAAAATTTATCAAAACCTATTACATATTGGAATATGAAGCAGGTTCTGAAAAATCGTGAAAGTTAATCAAAAAGTTAAACTAGTTAGAAAATAGTTTCAATGTTGTCTTTTTGTTTAGAAGCAACGTTGTGTTAAATCGAAGTGAAACAACGATGCTTCGCAACAAATCGCTGAGGACTTCTAAAAGCGAATCCTTTGCCACCCATGTCGGCAAACCGCTTACGCCCCTTCTGTCGATTCGTATGCGATTTTTCCTGGCGAATCACTCAAGAATCTTTTCGGCGATTCATTGACGAATCATCCCGGTGAATCGCTTATGACCCCACTCGGCGATTCGTTAGCGGTTCTTCCCAGCGAATCGCTTTAGAACCCTCTCGGTGATTCGTTAGCGATTCTTCACAGCGAATTGCTTAAGAACTATCGGCAACTCGTTTGCATCTCTTCCCAGTGAATCGCTGGTAAGAAACCCTTCTCGGTGATTCGTGAATCTTCCCGGTAATTTGCTTGCGTTTCTGAGGCGGTTGAAAATGTTTGCAGAAAAGAAGATCGGTCAAATTCCTTTCAAGAAGTAATTTTTATTTTTTAAAGAATATCGCTTTAGCTTGTAGTTGGCTAGACAAAGACTCGTCCAATACTCTTTCATTTTTGGTAGATTTTGTACGGTTTGAAAAAAAAAATTGTACAGAAATAGATTTTTGGATCACAATCTTAATCTCCGGAGTTTACTTAATTACTTAGGTAACCATGACAAAGCCGTGGTCGTGTTACGACCGACTTCATCAGCTCTTGCCAGTTGCATTCCTATGCGTACATTATAGATTATTGCATGCGGATCTTGTTTGCAACAATAAAGTCTTCAGAGTCAATATTGACACCCCGAAGTCTGCGCACACCCCGTACATTCAAAGCGAGCCTTCTATCGATCACAACATAATCAATTGGGTTTCGCATTTTCTGTTCTTGGGACAGCCAAGCAGGCGGCCTTGTAGATATCGATGTGTTTGAATCTGGTGCTACTAACTTCCATGTTTTCCACCGCGGTGAAGTCGATAAGTCTTTTCCTCCGACGGAGCGTACGCGCAGATTAGACCTATATGGAAGAATTTCTCCTTGCTGCGTATTGTGACCAGGCTTTCGTTCACAGGTGTGAACCGGGCTTACGACGAATTCGTATCCATTTTTGCGCTTTTCCGCATAGCAGCTGTAGAAGATATGGCAGTCTACTCTCTAAGATCACCCTTGTCCTCTCCATCGCATCTCCTGGATGGCGGTGATCTCAGCCTTTATTTTTTCGAGGGCTTTCGCCAATTGGACTTAGGTGCCTTCTCTATAAAGGGTCCGGACATTCAAGGTGCATATCCGTAAATCATTGTACATTTTTCGTTTTCGGAGGTCATCAACGTAGTAGAGGTTAATATGCGAGGCATGTTTGGTTTTCTTTGGGTAATAATAATGTGGTGAGAACCCAAACCCTACGCTTATTCTACTTTTAAGGTCTTGTAGAGACCCATCAAATTAAGAGTCTAGAGGAGACATGGAGTTTGCCATCGAGTTAGCCCGTAAGAGTACCAATTACGGGCTATGTGATTTTTTCGATCAAGACTCAGTATTTGTCCTAAACTACGTCCTTCCACAGCCTAGCTGGTCGCCGGCTACTTGTCCGGGACTGCAAAAAGCGACTAACCTCTACATCTAGAAGCTGTCCACCATCCGCAACCTGTGACCCGTTCGGCAGGTTTTAGGTCGGCCCCGCATATTTCCCATAGAATCCACGGTTCTGGAAATGTGTTGTCTTTTACACATGTACTTTTATCCAACTTCGCGCATTTCCGCATGGCAGCTGAAGTAGATATTGCAGTCTGCTCTCTTAGAGCAGCCTTGTCCTTTCCATCGCATGTCCTGGATGGCGCTGATGTCAGCCTTTATTTTCAAGAAGGCTTCCACCAATTGGATAGAGGCAACTCCCTTTACAGGGTCCGGACATTCCAGGTGAATATCCGTGAATCGTTGTCCTTTTTTCTTAGCGGTGATCGTCAAAGTAGTAGGAGTTCATATTCGAGGGTTGTTTGGTTTTCATTGTGCGGTTATAATGTGGTGCTATCCAAACCCCACCCACAATCCATTTTTAAGGAACTTCAAGTTTAGAGCCTATAGGAAACGGAAATTTGGACAAGGAGGTTTTAAGGCGGCTCCGTCTCGCCAGTTTCAGGCTATATAGGATCTTCGTTCAGGAAGCAGCGCCTGTCCAACACTACGCCTTTCCACACTCTAGCTGGTTACCCGCTGCTTGTCCGGCACCGTTTAGACGGGGCTAACCTCTATAGAGACCATTCACTATCCGCAACCCGTGACCAGTCCAGTGGTTTGTAGCTTTGCCCCCGCATATTTCCCATAGAATCAACGGAACCGAAAATCTCCGGAGCTAGCAATGAAATAAAATAGTTATTAATTTGAAAATAACAAATAACTTGCTTTAAATAAAAACAAAAACATCTCAACGTCAGCCAAAAAAGTGCTTTAAATATAATTTATCTTAATACTTAGTACTTTTATATCGCATCGATATTTTTCACATGGTTATGATTGTCATTGATGGCACCTGCTGATCGTCTCATATTATACTCGTATCGCCGCTGCTTCTTCTTCTTCGTATTCTTCCTCTTCTTCGCTCATGAATTGCGGAACTCTATAATGCGGAAGCAATGCATTTTATTTATATGATGCACACAACAACAAACTTCAAAATCAAGAGATGAAAAACCGTAAACAGGATCCTCCTTTTCTGATTAGTTGCCTTACCATGACATTCATTCCTTGATCAACGAGTATCAAGCATTTTGATCGCAATTTGATTCTGATCGATGGTAGATTTGATTGCAAGGAAATAATGCCAAGAGACGAACGACACTGACTGGAAAGGCATGAAAATAATATTGATTTTTTTTTTTGTCTATTTTCTATTAATCAGCTTTTGATCTTCGTACACAGCGAAATGCATACCACGAACGAGTATGACTGTTTGTTTGTATGTTTAAATGAGAGATTGCGTGTTGGTGGTCGATCTGTAGACAGACAGACAGACAAGCGGCTGTTGCTTTGCTAAAGTGTTGTTGCATGCCAGATGATGTTTGTTTGTGGCCAGACATTCTCGTGATTTTTCAACATTCCGTTAGCTACAAATTGATTGATTGATTGAAGAATGGAAGCGCAAATACATCAACATTGATTTGCTAAGCGAGTTGACCAAATTTATATGGTCAGATTTGCATCATCATCATCATCATCATCATCAGCATCATCATCATCGGCCTCATCATTAATGCGTTGCTTTGACATGCAATTCAAATTGTTTGAATGTGTTGAAATCTTTATTTCCGACAAATTGTTGTTGTCAGCTAGTGATTGCCGATTAGCATACGTTGCTTTGATGTTGAAAAAAAAAACAGCTGGCAGCATTGGCACGCTGTGCATCTGCCATTAAAAGCAAACAAATTTGGCCAAGCAAAAAAGTGCCGTACATAATTATTGCTAATAGCTTAATTTTATTTATTTTTAAGCATTGTTTTAATTTTGCTCTCACTCTTACTCTTACTCTTACTTTCCATTTCACTACATATTCAAGACGCACCATGTCCAGCCGCCTTGCATTTCCACTTTCAATAATTCATTTAAATTCGCAACAACCTGCTGCGGTAGACGATGCCGCGCTGCCGCTGCTGCTTCTGCCGTTGTCCTAAGCTGTTAATTGGAACACTTTTGCTTATTTGCATATTTTCCACATTACGACCAGATTACGACAAAATGCAAATCAACCAAAACATCCAACAGAGTAGGAGCCGGACAGTAGACGACAACTTTTCATTTCTTTTGAAGCAATTAAAAAATAACGCACTCCGCCCAGCAGCCTGTTGGAGGACCTGCTATAAAAAATGCCTGGCTTTCGCTCTCACTAACGTTCAAAAAAAAATGTATCTAAAGTAGTAGCCAATGCAATGAAAATTTATACCGCCGCATCGTCTGCACATGAGTACAACTTCTTGCATCGAAGTAAAAAACTGACAGGCATGCGAGCTAGCAACACTGTTGTTGTTGTTGTTGTTGTTACACTTGTTGGCATCTTGTTTGATTTTCGTGTAAAGCAAGTAATAAGGACAAAATCATGAAATTGGCCAGACAAACATATTAATCACTATAAACGTTTGTATGTTAGCTTCAGAGATACACATACAAAAACCCGTTTCGGGTAGTAAAATAGAATTACTTTTAATGTGCAAAGTTTCTAATATCGCGAAACGGTAAACTTCAAAGCAAGCAAAAAGCTTTCTTTACTTATTCCAAGAAAATCAATAATCGTAAAATTAAGTTTCTTAAGACAGTAGTTAAAATCGGAATAGTAGTAGTAGTAAAAGTAGTAATATCTAAATTAAAAAAAAAATCCAAGTTAAGGCTAGGCTTGAAAATTCAAGGAAATAGTTAATGTAAACATTTTAGTATAACATCTATTATAGAAGGTTTTAGAAGATTTTAGATTCCGACTCCTTCTGGGAACATATAAAAAAGCAGGAAGATCTCAAAAGAACTTTCTTGCTCCGACCGAAGATATATTGGATTTCAGTAGCTGTACTCAAATCCCGATCGGAAGGATCGGATTATCGGGATTAAGATAAAAAATCTTAAAAAACTAGGATGGGTTATTATTGGAATAACATGTAAAATGCTTCATTGATTTTCAAACAATTACTGTGTGAAAATCGCCTCATCTTAACAACGGCTATTATCGATTAATTAAAATTTATATGATCACTAACAAAAGACTTTATTATATATTCATTCATGATATAAGGACTCAGGTAGACTTATTAGAATGACAGCAAAAATTGGCATACCTATGCTGTCAAAATACGATGCTGTCATATCTTTAATCCAAAATCCAACTTTTTAGTAAAATATGTATAAGTATTTCTTCATAATAAATACAATGTACAAGTTAAATAGAATTAAGAATTATAATAGAAAAACGAATTAGAAAGACTTAATAAAAAAAAATGAGTTAAGCTGTTGCGAATAAAAAGTAGTAGATTAGAGATGAGTGATTTTTTAAGAATGTTTTCGATAATTTTGTTCACGCAAGAAGAAAAGAGGGGAAGAATAACTTGTCATCTTAATAAGGGGAGTCCCAAAATTAAAAGAAGCTCAAATAAGTTTCTGCGAATCTATAGCAAGCGCAAGAAATATTAAAGAAAGTTCACTTCAACAATTTAAGCATTGCAGTGAACAGTGTTCTGATAATCAGTTTTGTAATTTGTGTTATTAGTGTTATTTTAATTTATAAATCTACTGAATTATTTGAAGTGCAATATTTTTCTTTTGTAAGTAATATGAGTTTTAAAGTGAAATGTGTTAAATTAATTATATTATTATTAAGAAATTATGCCGAATATTAGTTGTGCTTTGTGCTGTAAGACTTGGAGCAAAGAAAACGTCAAACTTTTCCGAGTTCCAAAAGATGAAACCAGAAGACGAAATTGGATTGAGTGTTGTGGTGTAGAGTTAAAGGCCACATCGAGAGTTTGTGAAAAACACTTTTCACAACGTGACTTCATCAATGCTCCGGGTGATACTTTTGCGAAGAGGTCGCGACTGATGGCTTATGCAGTCCCTCAACGCTTGTGCAATAATTCTCTGTTTGTGCCAAATTGTACACAGGTGGTTGTTGAAAATAATAAAGTTGATTGCAGCACTCAAACTGAGTAAGTAGTTGTTAACAGTGTTTTATCTTGCTTGTTTTTTAATTCTTTATTCGATGGTTCAGTTTTGATTGCAACGATTAACATCAAATTGCGGTGCTTGACCAAAAAATAAAGATGCTTGAGATGGAAGTTGCTAGACTGAAGGAGCGATCCCAAGAAATAGAAGGATTACAAGCAATTTTTACAAAAGGTCAAATGCGCAAATTAGGGAACCCAAACAAAAAAATTCATTGGTGCTTGGAGGATATATCCTTCGGTATCCTTCGGTATCAGTCTTCATGCTGCTGGACCTCGAGCTTATAGGCATCTCTATAACTTGGCATTCCCATTGCCATGCGTAGACACGTTGCGAAGATGGTCTCAAAAAATCAGTTTCACCGAAGGAATCCTGCAGTTCGAACTGGATGCGATGAAGAATATCAACGATTTGCCAGTGGAGGATCGAATTTGCGTCCTGATGTTCGATGAAATGAAAGTGACTGCAGTTTACGAGCATGACTCCTCATTGGATCGAGTAAGAGCACCTTCCAACTACGTCCAAGTGGCAATAGTTCGCGGTTTAAAATCCTCCTGGAAGCAACCAGTGTTTTACTCATTTGATTGTAAAATGACAAAGAACATTTTGTTTGAAATAATCAAGGCACTGAACGAGTCCGGATATCCTGTTGTCGCTATGGTGTCAGACATGGGTTCTACCAACCAGTCCTTATGGCGAGAACTTGATATTTCAATAGGTGAGTGGGTCGAATATTACTATAAATAAGTCCTTTCTAAATTATTTTTGAAAAATGTATTCAAAAAGGTAAAACTTGGTTTGAGAATCCTGCTAGATCGGAGAAAAAAATATTCGTATTTGCAGATGTTCCTCATTTACTAAAGTTAATAAGGAACCATTTCATTGACACTGGTCTTTGTTTTCAAAATACAATTATAACAGCGCAAACCATCAAAGACATTATGTAATTGACACGGGTATCTGATCTCTCAATTGCTTATAAAATCTCAGACGAACATTTAACTGTGCATCATGCAGGTAAATGTATGAAATTGTATTGTCGTTGGCATAACAATAACTTTGCATTAATATTTAGGAAGACAAAAAGTTAAATTAGCCGCACAACTCTTCTCCAATACTACCGCAAATGCTATTCGGCGATGCTATGCAACTGGCAATGACGTTTTTAATGCCGTGGCCACAGCAGATTTCTTCCAACTCGTCAATAATTGGTTCGATATTTTTAACTCTCAAATGGCGACATCCAATATGCCTTTCAAGAGACCATATGGTAATGATCTCACATACCAAGATGAAGTCTTAAATGAAATGAGTAATGTTATGGGTACGCTTATAATCCCGAGCAAAAAATCATTAGCTCCATTTCCAAAAGGTATTCTCATATCCAACATTTCATTAAGACTTCTTCATAAGTATGTGAAAGAAAAGTACAATATGGAATACCTTTTGACGAACAGACTGAACCAAGATTTGTTGGAGAACTTTTTTAGCGCAATCCGCAGCAAAGGGGGGTTACACGATCACCCAAGTCCAATGATTTTAAGAATAGATTACGCAAATATATGATAGGTAAATATCATTTCAATTACTTTTTAATATCCCTTTCCATTATTTGAAAAATTAGATAACTTGAACACTTTGAATATATTAATATAAAGGTCTTAAAACTTAATTCAATATTGAGTAATATCTTTTTATTAAAACAGCAAAAAATACGGAGTTGCTCGACAACACAGGAAACGTTGAAGCTGATCGAACCAGTTGGCTGAATATTGATTTGATCAACGCATCTGGATCCAAAGTCCTTGAAAACAGCAATCTCTCTTCAGATTCAGGGCAGCCTTTGGAATTTCCTTTGGACTCTGAAGATTGCTTAGAGCATACATTTCCTGATGCTGTCGAAACGATGGTAAAAGATCAGGAAATCGAATTTTTACACGAGGATGCGTTGGAATACGTGTCGGGCTACATCATCCACAAACTGAAGCTAGATGAATATGAATTTGAAGGAGATACCTGGACATGGGTTGATCAAGTATCTAAGGGAGGACTAAAGAAACCTTCGTCAAAGTTTTTGGAGGATATGAAACACCTCGAAGCCGTTTTTAATAATTTCAACGGAAATTATATTGTGCATTGCAATGATTTCCAGAAAACTCTTTTTGATTTATCTTCTGCAATCAATGTACCAAATGCCGTAAAAAGTTTTTTTTTAAATGCAGAATGCACTTTCGAATAAAAAATCTTAATAAGAAAATCAGAATACAAAAAAATAAACAAAAAATAATGGGAAATAATAAATTAGTGAAAATATTGCTATAAAAACCTTTTGGTTTTTAATTTTCTAGTTGACTGTCTTCTGTTTCTTTAACTCCTTTTTAATTAAGTTGTTTAGGTTTGTGGTGCATATGAAAATAAAAGCGTGGGCATATGAAAATGTGCCAACATTTTTTATGACATGAATTTTAAAATTAAGTTGCATTTATTATCAAACAACAATTAAAGTTGCTTTGCACATTATTATATAGTTTTATCCCTTTTGTCCCATATAAAAAATTCCAAAAAAAATGTTTTCCCACAAAATTCAAGGTGTGGCAATATTGACGCTGAGCTTGACAGCAATGGCAGGTTGATTTCTAGGAACTCAACTTTAATCTGAGTTCTTATATCATGTATTCATTATTATCTAGCGTGCTTTTAGAAAAGATACTTACAGAGCAACTTAGCTTCTTTTATAATAATTTACTGTTAATTATTATAATTATAGCAGCAACCTTTTACAAGGCATTCAAAGCCTTAACAAAACCATCACATAATCCTTCCTTGATCCTGGTTAATCAATTCAACAATCAATGTCCTGAAGCTTTAAATAAAACATGTCCAACCAAAAATTACAGTCTAGATAATCTAGTGGCCGGTCACTTCAAAGATCTAAATCCAAAATAAACTCAACAAGGTGCAGAAAAGTGGCGAACTGTACTTCACCGGAGCTTTACACTCTACACCAACGGATGCACTTAATGTCATTCTATATTTACTTCCTCTAAACAAAATTACCAAAATCGTAGCCATCACAGACCTAAGGCTAAAGGAATCTGGACAGTGGTCCGCCACAAACATAGCACATGCGGTGAAACTGGCTACGTAAAACACACGTTCCAATACTAACTGCTGTGTATCAGCAGTCACATTAACCAAAAAATACGATGTTCGCATCCCTTGACGCCAAGAAAGGTATGATAGACCCCATCTCACACCTGGAGCAATAAACATATTCACAGACGGTGGCGGAGTTTTCTCACAAGATCTGGGGATTGAGTACACTTTCATACTCCCGGATTATTGCAGCGCTTACCAAGTGATAGTTTTGGTGACATTAGAAGCCGCGCTGCAACTCCGCCAAAAGAGCATCTTAAATACAGCCGTATTCATCTTTTCAAATAGCCAAGAAACTACCACGTTATCCGCCTATGCCACTGCCTTGATGGTGTTCTTATTAAGTAGACTGCTCATAGCTATTAGCCAAAGAAGGTGAAATCAACCCTCCTTGAGATGTTCTTCTATTCTAGTAAGTTGGCTATTACCCAGATTTGCCTGGACAACTCTCGTACTGAGCATCGAGGCAAACCAGTTCTTCGCAGTTAGTTCCTGTCCCACCTCTGTAAGTGATTCATGGATGGTATCCATATGAATGTTGTTGAGTACTTCTTCGATATTAAGAAAGGGAGCTAAAGTCAAGACAATTTGAAATGTGATAATACCAATGAGATCTCTCAATGGGCGAAAAGTTTTTTCAATAAAAAAATTTTTCTGATCGGTCACCACCTCTCTGCAGACAATGGCAAACCTCAGAGAGTAAATAATGCCATGTAAAGCTTCTTGAGAACATGAGCCGTTCGGAGTCGGCATAAAACCTGTAGGTCCAGTTCTCGGTTAATTGTGTGAAAACATTTAATAACACACACAACACAATTGATCATAAGAAGCTAGGTCAAAGTCAACTTCGGTCAATTTGTTTTTTGTTTTTTTTTTTTGTCTCCACATCCACATACCATCCCACTTTTGTGGGTTTTCTACATACCATCCACTAAACACCTTAGGATGAGTGGATGTAAATTTTTTCCCAGATCGCTATTTTGAGTCCCAAAGAAACTATTCTTTTCGTAGGTGTTTAGATTTTCCTTATAAGGCGTCCAATTATTTAGTCTGTGGCTTTTATTGAAGGTTCACCTGCCTTTTTTTCTAAGATCAGAGAGATTCTTACTTCACCATGGATTAATGGACTTCTTCCTACTCCTATTGTCAGGACAACAGACCTTATGCGACCTGCATGGCTTTCTCAAGGATCTCTACGGAAGAATTAACCTAACCGCTGTTGATATCTGAGTGTATGTTTTGCTCTTAGAATTTTTGGATGAGCAACGCTGTTAAACCTATCTCAGTTAGAGCGTTTTGGATTTCGAAATGGTTGTGGAGCCTCTATCGAAGAGGATCTGTGGTCTGAGAAGTAACATTTACTGAATACTCTCCAATTAAACTCGCTTAGAGATTCGTTGTCAGAGAGAAATGTTATGTATAGCACCTCCTTCCAACCACTAAAACTGTTTGAGCTTGGATAGGTATAGGTCGACGCAGATGAGAGTTAATAACATTATCAAATAAAGAAAGAGTGTGTCTTGCATTGGCGTCACAGCGCAACAGACGTGTTGTTTAGTGGTTTTGCCTGGTCAATTTCAGAATTTTGACTTCATTAGGTGGAGCGCCCTTGTCGTGTGCCATATAAACCGCGGCTAGATGGAGGTTTGACCTTGCCCCTTCCAACTAAATGTTGACAGATTAATCTGTACGACCTTTGCCATTTGTAGATAGCTGTTGGGTTGACGTTTGCGCTAAATCTTTAAGGCTCAACGAGTCGAGAATTTCATCCACACAAGGGCCCTCATCTGTGGTATGTCCCTGGAACTGCCAAACTTAAGGCAGTTGTCCAACTTTCACCCAGAAACTCCTCGCTGATGAACTACAGATGAAAGTCATGCTGTTCTTCTGAGGGTCCGCTCCTTTAATCACTAGCCAGTCGTGCCAGTTGTGTTTTGTGCGCTAAATCTTCTTCCAGAAAGGCGGAGGCTTCTCCATTTTATGGATAGTATAAAGTTGAAGAGTTAGTAAGCCTTAGCCAATTTAAAGCGGTGTTTTTTCCTTCAGTAATTTAATTTATCTCCAAAATTTAAATGTTATTAAAACCCAAAATGCTATACAAGAAAACCAAAAACATTTCTTTTAACAAACATTTTTTATTAAATTTTTTTAAAAAGTAATAGAATCAATAAGTCAGCAAAAAAGTTCAGGAACGCAATATTAAACAACTGTTGATAAACGTACAAAGGTTATAAATAAATTAAAAAAAAAAAACTAAATAAAACATTTACAATCGTTGAAACTTTTTAGACTACAAAAACTAGATATAAAATCAATAAATACAATTTGTAAAACATAAAAATAATAAAGTGTTTTTTATATAATGAATAGAACGATACAAAATTTACTGTGAAATAAATACAATGATACGTGTAAAAAGTTTATGGAGTAAAAAAGGCACCTCACACACTCAGATACGATAAAGATTTCGGCACACTAACCAGCTACTAAATTCCATATGATTCATACGGTATATAATAACTATTCTACATGATCTTCAACAGTGGCTCTTGCTGCCTCTTTGAATACATCAGGAATCTCTGCGTCATCAGATTTTTCAATAAGCTTATAACGTTCTGCCGCAATCAAGCACTGCGCCGCTACCTCTCTAGCCTTAACGCGAGTTTCATCCGGCAGCTGCGAGAGACCACTCAGCAACTCCATGATATCGGTTTCAAACAGTTGCCTCGCAATTTCCTCACCAGAATTGATCATATTTAAAATGACAACAATGCCGCGATGTTGGACCTCTGAACTGGGATTGGCGATAAGCGTATGCATGACATTTAGCCACGATTGAATTTCTAGAATTTTAGCGCAACATTTTTTCGAAATTGAAGTAAGCATAGCTAAAGCACCAGCGCAAGCTTTGGCGGTGTCCTCATCTTCCTCTTCGCAAAGTAAGGCTATAAATTTAACACGATCGTTATTGCCTTCGAACATTTTGACAACATCATCGGACATGACCAAATTGCAGAGGCACTGAGCAGCTGCACGTGTCAAATAGATATGATCTTCCATGAGATAGAATTCTATTTTGGAAACGCCTTGTTCCTTGATAATGCGCTGGCGCACACTCTCATTCATAGACGCAAGATTGGTGAGTGCCATAAGGGATTCGAAATTTTCCAAAGCAGTGCAATCTTGAGCAAGCAAGTTGAGCAAGGGACGAATGACATCTAAACTGCGTTGACCAGCGAAGGCAACCTCGGGATTTATGGTGATGCCAATGCGGGCGAGAGCCTGACAAGCATGGCGTTTACCTGAAAAATTAAGTAATTAGTTTGTATTACTTTTAAGGTAGTTATAATTATGCTTTTCTACTCACCCTTGTCAGTGCCCTCGAGCGCCAAACGGAGAAGAGTCTTTACACCACCATCTTGCACTACTTTACCACGCAATTCTTGCAGACTGCAAACAGCATTTAACACACGTGCAATAAGCTCCTGTGAGTTCTGGCTTTCGGTCTTGGCCAAAGCGCATAAGGCCGTTGTAATGCCTTCATTGGCCAGCACCGTTATGCGTTTATTGATAAAATCCGGATCATCCAGTTCGTGCTCTTCTGGTATGTGATGTTTGGCAAATTTGGCCAGCTCCACCATTTCTGGCAACAGTTCTTGCTTCTCATAAGCATTGCAGAGATTAACAAATGTCGTGACAACTCCGTACAAACACGATTGATCGCCGGAGCGCGCTAAATCGACTAGAGCATGTATAGAGGCTTTATCTTCGACAAGTTTCTCTTTAACTTCGGCATCCAGCGTCAGATAAGCTAAGCCATCAGCAGCCCAACGGCGTATGTCCTTGTCCTTGCCTGGCTTTATTAAGAATCGTCGACAGGCTTCAGCCAGTTTCAAGGTAGCACCATCGGCAAAAGGCCGTATGGCAGCATCCTGACCACCATAGCTGCCAAGCTTACAAAGACCTACGAGGGCGCGCACACGTATGCCATCATCCTTCGAGCGATAGAGTGTCTTCAGAATGCCAACACCTTGCGTACAAAGTGCTTTAGCTTTGTCCTTCTTCGAGGCAGCCGCAATAATACATTCACAGGCCACTTTCTGCTGCAACATATCATCTGTAGTGGCCATGGCCAAAATCATTTGCAGTATACCATCGCGAGCTACTATCTGATTGCCGACGTCTAGAGGGCCATTGAGAAGTGATGTTATGGCCACCGTAACACGTACTTTGGATTCCATGTCGGGTGCCATGAGCTTATCTTTGACATATTCATCGATCTGATCACTAAAACGTTGCTTCAATTCATCGTAGTACATGTTTTCATAGATGCGCGCCAGGCAAACTGCAGCAATTGTTCGCGTCGAAGCGGTCATCTCCATGGCGCTTTCATACTTGTACTCTTCCAGCTCGGAGCACACCTCAAGCAAACGTTGCAGACCGCGTATTTCAACTAGCCTTTCAGCCCATTCCAAGGCCGTGTAATGCACATTGCGTGTCAGCAGCTCTATGATTGCATCACGAGCTGCACCCGAAATAGTGCGGTCCGTTATGGTATAGACCAAGCAGGTGAGCAATGTATCAATCTCTTTCTGATTACGCTGGCATAGCTCTTTATTTGGCTTACTTTCCAGTTTATTTTCCATGCCCGAAAGACTGTTAAGTATGGTTTGCAGACAAAACTGCGCCGCAGAAACGCGCTCCTCGTGTTTGTGGTCGAGCACACGCATGAACCATGGCACTCCCAGCTCGGTCAGCACAGCCTTAGTGCGTTCCACTGATTTGTTGCACAGCTCCGCAACAACACGCACCACACTGACATAGATTTCGGCATCTTTTTCGACTTTGGTCAGTGAGACGATTTTCGTAATACAGCCTGCCTTAAAGAGCAAATCAGCACCCACTTCCTCTTTGGCCAGCACTAGCAAATTGTTAGCGCCTGAACGTCGCTTTTCAATAGGCGTTCCAACGTCAAAGGTAAGCTCCATCATTTGGTTAACCTTAAAATAAAATCAAAATTAAGGCTAAATATTAAAATTAAGTTATCTCCAATGCTCACCTTTGTAGATGTTTGTGCATTTTTGGCTGCGCGTTCTTGTACCACAGCGTGTAGGCGTGCCAACATTGGTTGCACTGTTTTATTCGCGGGATCTTCTTTAAACAAATCAGTGGCATCCTTGTAAGCCTCCTCATAACGTTTTAGTCCCTCGTAAGCTTGGGCACGTCTGAACAGTGCCTTGGGATCTTTTGGCATAAGACGCAATGATTCGGTGCAGTCATCGAGCGCTTTTTGAAACGAATTCAACTTCAGATAAGCCGCTGCGCGATTCTTATAAAATACTGGCAGTTCCTTATGCTTTTCACCCACTTTTATGGCCGAAGTATAGCAGCTGATAGCGTCTTCCCATTTTCCAACCTTAAAAGCCTCGTTGCCACTATCTTTGTAACCAATGGCAAGATCCAAGCCATTGGTGGTGGATTCTTTGGTTGCCTCATTATTGCTTGAAGTCATTTTTATTAAAGTCAATGTTATTTATTGACGATTGACCTATTTATTAAGCTTCAATTGTTCCAATTGCATACAGCATCTATGACTCAGTCAGTATAAATGTTATATTCTTCAAAATGCCTACCGCCTGTGCAAGTTTGGTTATATTTCTGCAGCGGAAACTTCTCGATCGCTCTCGATTACGTTAAAATTATAAGTGAAAGTGTGAAAAGCGAACGATTTTCCTGCTAGTGCTTGAAAGCTTTTCTCTCGTGGTTGTCGATTCTTGAAGAAAAATATGCTCAGAAGATGTTTCACAAAAAATACTGTTTTCTATTTTTAAGATTTTGAATTCTTCTTAAATTGTGTCTTTCTCGTCTCTGTTGTGTTTGGCCTTTCGTTGTTCCAACTTGACATTTATTTTAGTAAACAAAAACTGACAATAACTACTCCAGTGACTGTTAAGCTACCAATGAAAACTGCTACACAGATGCCACCCTCGTGTAATAAGTCAAATTCAAGTGATTTTTTTTAAATTGCCGTAAAATGAGTGAAGTTCTATCAGATTTTTTAATCAAATGCAAGATATTTAAATTCATTGGGCCTTCAATTTTTGTGACGATTTATAGCTATGAGATTTTGTTTATGATTTTTAGAGTCAGATATTTGGAGTGCATTTTAATATCTGTGAGATATTCCTTTGGTTTTTTAATTATTTCGAAATTATAATTCAGAGTTTTCCACGACTTATTTTCATATATTTGATACAGCATTAAATGATTCCTTGTGAGAATTAGGGTTATAGTCAATGAGCTGCCATCACGCTAGAATAAACAATGTAGCTGCAGGGCTACCAATCAGAATTTTTAAAATCAATACAACCCCGAAAAAATTCTTTCGATATATTTTTGAGGTAATTTTCTCAACTTGAAAAAATCGATATTGTGCACCAAAAATTTTTTTAGGTAAATTATGTAACATAATTTCTCGCAAGAATTTGTTAAAAATTTATTTTCAAAATAATAATGGGAGCAAAATAATAATGAGAGTCTAGTTTCAGGATGTCCAGTTTAACGAATATTTTATGTAACGTACCCTTTTTAAATGCGTTAGTGCGTTTAAATAGCGTAGAGTTGAAAAAATAATTATTCAGTATAACGAACGCAAAAATTTTTATCATCAATCCAGTAATCATCAATTTTTCAATATTTAGCTTTGATACGACGATCTAAAAAGATTGTAAGCTGATGTCGACGAGAAATAAATCGTGAATAATTATAATTTTCTCGCTTCAATTTTCTCACCTCCGCAACTAGCTGCACTCAGTTGTGGGACATTCTTTATTTAAAACAACAATTAATACAATTTCGATGAATAATTTCTTTTTAGCTTACCTATGAACCAATATTACAACATACCAAGGCGTTCAAGATGCTGTCAGCCTAGCAATGAAAACACATGACTTGCCAAAATTATTGTTTATTCTGCCACATAGTCCCTTTTCAGCTCGATACAATTATACCAACGATTTTCTAACACCGTGATGTCCTTTGAATAGTTAGAGTTCCCAAGATCTCCAAAATACGCTTCAGTTTCCAATTCGACCTGTTTATTCGTCGCAAATCTCCTTCCCTTGAGTCACCTTTTTAAGTTTGGGAATAGATGATAGTTATTGAGGGCCAAATCTGGAAAACATGGGGATAAAAAAGCAGTTCTAAACATAACTCGTGCAATTTGGCCATGGTTTCGATCGATTTGTGAGCTAGAGCATTGTCCTGCAAAAGGATTATATTTCCTTCGATAAATGGGACCGTTTATTTACGATTTCGTTCTTCAGTCGGTCCAATAATTTGCATTAATAGTCGCCGTTGATTGTTATTGTCAAATAGTTAATGAAGAAAATGGCACTTGATTGCCAAAAAACAGAATCCAACACCTTTACGGACGTTTTTAAGCCTTAGGTCGCTTTGGTGCACTTCCACTGGAACATGCCCACTGTTTTGCTGATTTCTTCGATTCTGGTGTATAGTGTTGGATCCAGGGTTCATCAATGGTCATATTTTATGCAAAAAATCAGACGGATTTTGTTGTTCCCAAAAATTGCTGCGAAGTGCGAACACGTTCAGCTTTTGATTTATTGTTAACGAACGCAGCATCCATCTTGATATAACAGCTTGATATAACTACGGCTATAGCTACCTCAAGTACTTTTACTTTCGGATTGTTGAATAAGAAATCGTGGATTTTTCCAATACATTGTGGTGAAGTCACTGTTTATGGTGCTCCCCGACATGTGCATCTTTATACCCCCACGCGTACTGCGTAAGGGGTATATTAATTTTGTCACGACGTGGGTAACACCCAAAAGGAGGCGTGGTAGGTATGGAAAAGTGTATATATTCTTGCTCAGCATCACCACCTGAGTTGATTTAGCCATGTCCGTCTGTCTGACCGTCTGTCCGTCTGTCCGTCTGTCGACACGATTACAGCCGTAATTTTTAAGCTATCGTAATGAAATTCGATATTTAAGCTTTTTTTAAAAAAACTAAGGTCAAGTTCGAGAATGGGCTAAATCGGATGAAAACCACGCCTACCTCCCATACAACCCTAAAATTGAAAACTCTACAAAGAAGCTAATATTAAAGCTACAATACTGAAACTTGATATATGTGTATTTTATGTTAAAACTGAGATGTCTTAGAAAAATGGACATCATCTACCCACAAACACGCCCACCTCCCATACAACCCTAAAATTGAAAAATCTTTAAAGAGGCTAATATTAAAGTTACAAGACGGAAACTCGGTATTTGTGTATTCAATGTCAAAACCGAGGTGTGTTTGAAAAATGGGCGTCATCCACCCACTAACACGCCCACCTCCCATACAACCCCAAAATTGAAAAATCTTTGAAGAGGCTAATATTAAAGTTACAAGACAGAAACTCGGTATTTGTGTATTCTATGTCGAAACTGAGATATGCTAGAAAAATGGGCGTCATACACAATCTAACACGCCCACCTCCCATACAACCCCAAAATTTAAAACTTTATAAAAAGGCTTATATTTAAAAGCCTTCTCTCAAAATCTCATACAAAAAGCTCTCCAATTTAAGATTCTTCCACCCTTAAGAATCGGCCGTGGGGGTATTTTAACTTCGGCCAAGTCGAAGATATACCTTACTAGTTTGTACTGATTTTACCTCTTTTGAACTCTGCAATCCAATATTTCACGGTTTTATATGACGAAGCAAAGTCGATATAATATTTATTGAGCTTTTCTTTTGCTTCTTTTTCACTTTTGTTACAGAAAACTTAATACTTAATCAAGAAATTTTGTATTATTCATTTTTATAACAATACCAAAAGTTGTTTAATTTAACACACTGTTATGTCACTATTTATTGAGATCAATCTGTCATTTATGGTGTGTTCATGTTAAGGTTGCCAGCCGTCAAAAATGTCATGCATTTGAATAGTGGTGTTGCCGTCACTTGGAATTGCAGTATATTGAAATGTTCGCGCAGTGTAATCAATGTTGCACATATTTCTAAACTATTTCGGGAAAAAATAATCTGGCAACCAGTGAAGAGTGCCAGTACTTCTCAGTTTAAAAGGCGGAGTAATATTTTTTGATGTATAAAAAAAATATATTTTCTTCGGCGGCACCATAGATGCGGCACCAAAATTCACACCCGAAATCACTAAATCACACAACATTTATGTAAAAATCACTCGTGTGACACTCACAGCAAAAAAATCACGCACATAGAAAAAAAATCACGCAAAATCACACAAACAGAACAGAAAATCACGCAAAAATCACACACAACAGAAAATCACTCAGAAGCAATTCCAATTGTACAGCATAAAAGAGCATTTAATGCCATACAATTTTACAAATAATGAGATATTTTCTGTTATTTGGTAATATTAGCAAAAGCTTATTGTTAAAAATTCATTAATACCTTATTTACTAGATCAAAATTTAGAAGATATGAAAATTTTTGGTAGTTCAATATAATATATACCAGTGGAAATAGTTTAAATTGTCTGAATTTGTAATATAAACTTAATATTAACTTTTTGAAAGTTTAAACTTTATACCTGTGCTAGCAAATTTCAATTGCAGTGTTGGGTTTGTTCGTTAATATACGTGTTTTCGCATTTACTTGAACGCACTCTTCAACAATAAAGTGAGTGATTAAAAAAATCACGCATGAGTGAAAAATCACTCGCTTCATTTCAGAAATCACACATTGTCACACAGCCCTCAAAAAATCACGAAAAGTGATTTATCACACGAAACTGGCATCTATGGGCGGCACGTGTATTACTAAACAAAAACATTCAATAAGTATTTTTTTGGCAGCATCTTCATTTACTACGCAAATAAAATGGCTCGACGACCGGAACATGCTGCACCACCAGAGATCGTAAGTTTTATGTCTTTAACTTAAAGATGTTTCTAATAAGTGAATGCATTTTTTATGATTTAGTTCTACAACGACGATGAGGCAAAAAAGTACTCGACCAAGTAAGTTTCATATAAATCTTAATTAGAAATACTATTCTTAACTCTGAATCCTTAAAGCTCACGTATCATTGAAATCCAAGTGGAGATGGCAGAACGTGCTCTTGAATTGCTTGCGCTTGGTGAAGATGAGACCAGCCTGATACTTGACATTGGATGTGGTTCGGGCCTGTCTGGCAGCGTGCTGGAGGACAATGACCATATTTGGATTGGCGTAGACATAGCCAAATCCATGCTAGATATTGCTGTGGAGCGCGAGGTAGATGGTGATTTAATTTTAACCGATATGGGTCAAGGTATGCCTTTCAAGCCTGGCACTTTCGATGGAGCTATATCCATATCGGCGCTGCAGTGGCTATGCAATGCTGACAAAAGCTCCCACAATCCACACAAACGGTTATATAAATTTTTTTCGACACTGTTTTCATGCCTGACGCGAACTGCACGCGCTGTATTCCAATTTTATCCTGAAAATGCAGATCAAATTGAAATGGTAACATCGCAGGCTATGAAGGCTGGTTTTTATGGCGGTCTAGTAGTTGACTTTCCAAATTCGACGAAGGCCAAGAAATACTTCTTGGTTCTTATGACCGGTGGCGTAGCACCACTGCCACAAGCCTTAGGTACGTTCAAAATTGCTTTAAAACTGATCTAGTTTAATTATAATCAGTTTCTTTTCAGGCACTGAGGCAGAGGATAACCGCATAAGCTATATAAAAAAACGTGACATGTGCAGAGAAGCGCGTGGCAAACCAATGAAAAAATCGCGAGACTGGATTTTAGCTAAGAAAGAGAGGCGACGACGTCAAGGTCGTGAAACGCGTCCAGACACAAAATATACTGGTCGTAAACGTAGCGGAAGATTTTAAACTATATTTATTCTAGTCAAACTAGCTTTAAGTATAATGATGTTATTTTTACAATTTTTACAAAATTGAATTTTCTCTCTCAACCATCGTTTGAAATATATTTTTGCATATTTTTCTAAACATTTAAATTAAACATAGACTGTTTGTTAATATTCAAGGGTACAATTTTGCTAGTCATTTTTTATTATAAGCTATGTTTTCTCACTACTCTCCACAGCCTCTTTTCGTTCGTTTCTTTTGGGTTCATCGTGGTTTGAAACCATCTGAAATAATACGTACATACCAATACCACTGAAAAGCACTCCGAAGAAAACAATTTGGTTTTGTTCTGCTAAGATATGTTGTTCATATTGAGTTCTCTTTCTTTCAAACTTTTCCTTTGCATCCTTCCGTTTTTGAAAAGAGTCCCCATAGTGCGCTCGAGACCACTCATCAAAATTATAAATGGGTGTTCGTCCCTGTGCATCGACTACTTTCGACTTTGTAAATCTTGATTTATAAAATTTAGTTTGAGGATCATCCGGCTCCTGGCTTACATCAGCAACTTGCTCACCAGTTGCGTGAATGGCACCTGTGTCAATAATTTGAAAAGTTAAAATTTAACTTTTACTTATCTTATTGTATGTTTACCTTTGTCGTATAATCTCCTTAGTCGATAGTTTCCAAGCACTTCATATGCTTGAGTAATTTCGCGGAACTTTGTTGCTGACATCGTACAACCTTGGTTCTTATCCGGATGGAACTGCATCGAGAGCTTGTAGTACGCTGCCTTGATGTCGGTCTGAGTAGAATTTTTCGATATGCCCAGCGCTTCGTAGTAATTGGTGCTAACTGAGGCGGTCGCAAATCCTGCTACAATAATGTTTCCATCCGAATTTCTTGTTGACTTACTTACAGCTAATGCACTTCGCAACAGTGCACGGCTCCTTGCCGAAAACATATCTTAAGCCTCTATTCTTTTCAACAGTCCAAGTTGTAAGCCTTGACTTTTCTTCGCTGTTCTGTTAAATTTGTAAATATTTTGTTGTTATATCATATTCTTTTTTTATAAGTTCAATTTTTGATCAGCTGTTTCTGGCAACTTTGAACTTGACATGTACACAAAAAAAATTGTTTATTACAAATAGAGAAGCACTGTAACAAGCAAAGCGATGCCACCACGATCAAATAAAGATAAGACAAGCAGCGTTTTTTATAAGAAATAATTAAATGGCAAAATAAACGACTGTTTTTTTTTGTTAGGCACTCTATGCCGTGACATATTAATCAAAATTGTTTTCCTAACAGTAAACAACTTCGGCAACATTTGAACTACAGGTATGAAAGGCATTTAAAATGCTCAAAATGGCGTATTTACTTAAAGAAAACATGCAAATTCACTTAAAAACCCATTTTTACTTAGAGCTTACATTAGAATTTGCCAAAAAGTAGCGCAGCACCGATAAAATATAATTTCAGTTCCAGTGAAATTCAGAAATGTGACTGCTCATGCCATGAGATATATGCCGTGAGATAATTCATGGCATCTATCGCAAGGCATAAGATATGCCAGGGCATATGCGGTCTCCACAAGATTTTCGTATGCCTTGGTGTATGTGATGTCATGTGCTATGCTCTGTGGAGACGGCATGTAAACATAGAAAATTGTAGATTTGTTGACTCACAAACTTTGAAGATTTATTCAAAAATTCTATAAAAAAAAGTGACATAAGCTTAAGCTGAACATTTTATAAATTTTAAAATGATACTTTTATTAAATTTCACAATAAATTTGTTGTATATAATTTTCTTGTAAAACTTTTTCTTTTTGAATAAACATTGTATATATATATTTGCTGTTCATTACAGCTCGATCTGGAGCCGAATTGCGGCAGTCGTGATCGAATAAAAGCTTTCGTAATTACTGATTTTTCTATATTTTTATTTGATTTAAAATAAAAAATATGCTGTGATACAACAACAAATTTTGTTCAGGTAATTTCACGAATTCTGAAAAAAAACACAAATTTTGCCATTTCAGCCCTTGAAAGGACTTTGACCGACATTCTTGTGATCAATTTTGTTGTGTTAAATGTTTGCACTCAATTGACCGAGAACTGGACTTACATGTTTTATGCCGACTCTGAACGGCTAAAGTCCATGTTTTCCAAAAGGTTTATATGATATTATTTACTCTCTGAGGTTTGCCATTGTCTACAGAAAGGTGACGGCCGAACATAAAAATGTATTTCTATTAAAAAAACTTGCCCGAGGTGAGCTTTGAACTCGGGATCCGTTGGTTCACAGGACACACTCTTAGCACGCACAACCACAGCCGCCACACGCGTGCTACTATGGAGGCGTGTTTTTTTAGCCGAATCAAAATAAATGTATATTAGTATTGAAATTATAATTAAAAGTTATTGTATGTGCACTGAAAAAAGTTATGTGCCTAAAAACCCTATAACTGTTAAAATAATTCTTAAATAAAACTAAATCGTATTGGCAGAGGAGTAAGTATGGCTCTTTTCGTACTTTTTCATCAAACAATTTATCTTCTTTATTCGTCCAAAAATATCCACGCCGTCCGATCAGAACGAACGAAAAAATCTTCGTTCGTTTTGTGCTTTTTAGTGTTCACAGTACAAGAACGGCGTGCGCGAAGACTTTGTAGAGAACCAATGTTCCGAGCCATGGTTTTTCAGCAAAGCGTTCACAATGCTCAAACGCATGAAGATTCTTTTGTTTTATTAGTATTATGTGAAAAACTGAAGTCAAAACACAATTTTTTTTTGTTGATTACAAAGCTACTTTCGACAGTACAAAAAGCAGTCACTCTTACGCCAACATGCATGAATTTTGTATTTCTGCAAAGCTAATTCGTCTCTATATGATGACTCTGAACAACATCAGCAGCTCTGTGAAAACCGGGAACGACCAATCCCCCTCATTCGATACCAAACGAGGCTTCAGAGTCGCTTCAGAGTGCTTCCTTGTCGTGTGACTTTTTCAATATAATGATGGAGAAGATCAAGCTGCTAATTTGAGAATTAGCCATAATATGTGTGATGTTAGTTTAACATTCTCCAGATTACAGAAAGAGTTTAGTAGAGTGGGTCTTACATTGAGAAGATGAAGTACCTTGGGTCCACAAATAAACAGTCTTAAAGTCATGGAAGCCACGCCACTGTTGACAACATGTTTTTCGAGGTTGTTAAGGATTTTTTTTACCTGGCATCCATCGTAAAGTACTCCAACGACATCAGCATTGAGTTTAGACTCTTTTCAAAAGGTGCTACTTTGGGCTCAGTAGTAAGAGCCCTCTCTTGACGAACAAAACTCAGACTATATAATTCAATTATCATGCCCGTCTTTCTGTGTGTAGTACAAACTTGGACGTTGAGCAGCTTTGATAAAATCCTTCATAATATATTAGATCTAATCAGCGTCAATGACGAGTACCGAATTAGATGGGAATATTAACTGTATGAGCTGTACGATGACAGCTGCATAGTTAAGCGCATACAAATTGAGTGGCTTCACTGGCTAGGCTATGTTGAGCAATTGAAAGACAACGCTCCAGTGAAGAAAATAGCCGATTCAGTACTCGATTCATTTATTTGCTGTCAATGCAAACAAGGACGTCCAAATCTTGATTGGAAGGACCAAGGATAAACTGATGACGCTTAAAATTTCCAACTGGCACCAGAAAGTCAACGACAGAATTAGCTGGTGCAATATTTTAAAAAAACCGATCTAATGTTTTAAGCGCTTAATGACTAATTGAGTAAGGATGTGTCCTTTTGGTAACGACATTTCTTTCCACGCACAATAGTTTATTGTCTAATTATTAAGCATTTCTTTAATTTAAACACTTGATGAGATCTGGAAGAAGCCCTTTTTTGCGAGGGTTATGGTTATTAAGACCTTCAAAGTCCAATTCCGTGCAAATTTCAGGTCGTTCTAAATTGGTTGTTTAAAAATTAGGTTCAAAATTCGGAAATTATTCTTAAGATCTTAAGAAATTTTAAGTTTCCCGCAAAATGTAAGCATTATGGGTTTAAGAACGAAAGGTTAAGCTGTTACCTATTCAACGAACAATTAACCATTACAATCCATGCATTACTTTTGTAGATATTGCTGTTTATGAGTTCAGAATATTTGAGATTGGTTGTTTCGTAAAAGGGTTGTTTCATAAATGACATAATGAATAGCTCGTTGAATAAATATCAGAAATCACAAGTTTTTAATCCTATTTTCCTAACTTTGGGCCGCTATAACTTCTAAGCCACTTGAGAGTGACGGTCTTTATAAATATATAATCCACAAAAAATAATTTTATATCAGTTTTTGTTCATCTTAATGTATACTCTTTAATTTACTCAAATATATAAATGCAGGTTTTCCCTTGAAAAATCAAAATGCTTCAAATCAGTTTTTGCTCTATTGAATTATTGAAGAAAATTACGCATTCGTAACATTTGTTTCTTTAATTTGTCTCTACTGTATTAAAGTTCCGTAGCAATGCTGAGGGTTTGTCTACATGTGTTTCACCTTGCAAACATATGATTTTGACGTTTCGCAACTTTGTTTTGATCTACGTATTTAGCAAATTTAGTTAATTTGTTGGGTGTCGAACTTTATTTTCTTTTCTTACCAGCTTTAAATTGTGAAATTATTCAAAATAAACCGAGAAGAAACGAATAAACATAAAAACAATGTCCTCTGTTTTGAGAAAAATCTGTTCACCAACGATTCAAAGGCGAGTAGTGAAAAATCAAGCATTATTTTCAAACTTAATTTGTGCTTTCTATTTCAGAAACTTGGCACTCGCCGGCAACAAAATGCTGCAACCAACTAATCAAGTGCGTTTCACTTCCGCCGAAGATATAGAAACGAAACCAAAGCCACAGGAAGAAGCTAGCCGCAAGTTGCTAGTCAGTGATACGTGCATCAAACGTCTTCGGGAAATTTGTCAGGATGGTGCTTTTCTGCGCATTACGGTCGAGGGTGGTGGCTGTTCGGGTTTCCAATACAAGTTTGATTTGGACAGTAAGATGAACGAGGATGATTTGGAGTTTGGCGAGGCCACCGCGAAGGTGGTAATCGATGAAGTTTCATTAGAATACTGCTCGGGCTCAACTATTGATTATCATACAGAACTAATAAGATCAGGATTTCGTATGTTGGCCAATCCAAAGGCTGAGAAAGGCTGCTCTTGCGGCTCTTCATTTGCTATTAAGTTGGATTAGTTGGGCGAAGGAATGCTAATATATTTTTAACCCTCAACTGCTTATGTTAAATAATATTATAAATTAGAATTAAAATATATTGAAAGAAAATAGAAGAGCTGGCACTACTTTATATACAGAAAAATTTATTTATTCTCAACGCGTTTATATAACTAATTTCTAAAATTTACACATTTTAAACAAAATTCATATTTAAAATTAAAAATCTTTGAAGGTGTTTGTTTTTTTTTTGTTTTGTTTTTGCTTAAAATCTATTTTATGTCCAACATAAGTTTAAATTAATACTTACGCAACAAAAATTGGTTGCCAATTTTTTTCAGATTCAAGTATTGTTTGAGTTGCAAAGCAAGTAATGTAATTAATTACATTTTTTTCGAAATGTTTGCTCTTGTTTTCTTTTAGCAGAATTTTATGAGGTTTCTATTTACAGGCAGCCAGTTGTTCGCTCAGACTAATAACTTGCTCAGTTAGCACGCTAATCTGCTCTTCGTAGTTGACGCGTGTTGTGGCCTGTGAATAGAAACTTCTGTGAAAACTGATTTTTTTTTGTTAAATTTTGAGAGCTTACCAGATCCTCTTCCAGCAATTGTAAGACGCGATTCATACTCTTAACATTCTCTTCTTTTGCCTTTATTTCCTCGTTTGCTTCATCAAGACAGCTCTGCAAATTATGACATTCCACTTCGAATGAACACAGGCGTGATTCTGCTACGCATTTAGCTTTAAGTAAATCTTCGTAAATCATGCTAAAGTTATTGTGCAGCAATTGTTCCTTTGTGGGCAGCGGTGCAGAATCTTTACTTTGTTCACGCAAACGTTGGGCACTACAATTTAAAATAAAACCTATACCTTTTGTGTATAAAAATAAAAAAAAAATAAAGTACAACCTTTTGCTCTCAGCATAACTAGGCACAACAGTCAGTCCCGCTGCTGCAGAGCTACAACAACAATTGTCCACTGCTGCTTGTTGCGATGGTAAAATGCCTTTGTAGTCGTTTGTAGGAATTTCATTTATTTTTGCAATCTCATACTGAGTGCGCCAATGAGACACCTCTTGTTCAAGGAATGCAATGCGTTCCGATTCGCTAGTATGTGTGTTGGTGCCATGCACCAGGTGTGTATGGTTGAGATGAGTCGCATGCAAGGGCGTAGTATCACTGCCAGAGACGCTGAGAGCATCTTCACTGCCGAGCTTATATGAAAGAGGTACATTAAAAAGGATATTCTTAGTTCAGGCTATTCATTTTAAATACCATGCTTGCAGCTTCTACGAGTTTAGTTTCAAGCTCCGAATTGCGGCATTGCAAAGCATCTAGATCACGCCTTAAACGCTTTTCCAACTCGTTCTGCTCCATGGCGCGCTTTTCCAGTGTTTGCTCTAAGTTCGAGATTCGATCTGCATGCAGCTGTAGTTCACGCACTTTGTCATCGTTCTATATAAACTTAATTTAAAACCCAGTCAATGCCAGCTCAATGCTCTCTTACCAATGATGTCAGCTGTGCGTTTTCCATGATCTTTTTCTGCAATTCTTCAAAGAACAACGCTTCATGATGACTCTCGCTGCCACCATTGCCAGCTATAGTCGACGTCACCGCTTCCTTTCCAATCTTGCGCTGTTCCTTGTCCGTTTTTCTACCCTCACGTGCGGCCAACTCATCCTGCAGCGCTGCAACACGATGTTCCAGCTGCATATTGCGAAATCCCAGCGAGTCAACTTCCTGCTCTGTGCGTCGTAGCGAAGTTTCACGTTGTCGCAACTGCTCACGTATGGTTGAATTTTTCGCCTGCTCCTCAAGAACGGCTTTTTTAAGAACGCCTGCCTGTGCTCGTAACTGAAATTGTGCAATAAAATAAGCTGACTTTAATAATGGGCGTTTTTTTCTCCACATACCTTTGAGTACTCGCTGGCCAATTTTTGATACTTCGTATCGGGAATAGCATTTGCCATCGTATTTCGTTTGCTTTCCGCTAGTTGATTACTTTAAATTAGAATATCTCGTCTTTGTTTTTTTTCTTTCTTTTCTCAACTACACATTTAAGCGTTTTTGCAAATTTTTCATAATCTTCATTTTTCTTGTAAAAAAGTAATTTTGTTTATTTTTTATATATATGCAGGAAAAAGTATTTTTATTTTTTGTTGTTGCTTAATTATTTGTCACAAACCACGATGAAAAAGTTTCGAGTGCAACAAAAGTATTCATTCCTATTGCCAGCTGTGTAATTGAAAGGCTTTCGTTGGGAAGAGCTTATTGTGAATATGTCAAAATCACAGGGAGTTTCCAGAGCGATAGATACGTTACAATCAATAATCGGAAATCATATCAAAGCAAAGTTTTCGATTTTTGTTTTATGTTCTTTCTAAAATCAGTTGAAAATTAACTGTTGAATGCATTAATAATATAACAAATAAGAAAGGTTTTGAAACGACCAAATTCAATTTCTAAAGAATTTTTAAAAGGATCTAAAGTCTAGTAAAGTAAAAATTCATCAAATACCATGTTCTCACTATCGTAATATACGGCTCATTCTTAATTTATGCATAAATTATGTCTGAATTAAGTAATTTCGCCGTTACACAATCCTCTCAGTAAACGAACGCTTTTCAGGCACTTTCAAGTAAAAGTTTTTGAAATATTTAGTTTGCATTCGACTACGCGAACAGACCTAATATCAGGTAAACAAATATGCGAGTTGTCATGGAAATTTCAAAATAAATTACAAACAGCTAGTATGAACTCAGTTGATTTAGGAAAGTCATTTATTTCTAAATTAATTAATTTATGCCGTAATGTGAACGTAGTATAATTAAGAAATTGATTAAGCTTCGACTATGTGAAAATATCGACAAAATCTTTTTTATTTTTACTAAAATTTTTAATTTAAAAAAAAACTCGCGTGTATGTTGACACGTGGCAGAAGTGAAACTTCTTTAACAGTAAGAAATAAGAGAGATTTTAGTGTGAAATAGAGAGAGAAAGTATCTGAAAAGAAATTCAATCAATACGAAATGGAATAATAATTTGTTGATTCAATATTTGCATCCAGGGACCGTACCGAATATGGTTTTTGTCGAAAGTGTCACATATTAACTTTTATCTGTTAATTTTTATTTTTTCCGACAAAAATAACAGTTTTTTGTGCCTTTTAGTTTTTTTGGGCAAAAATACAGTTATTTTCTGCCGTTTATTTTTCGGTCAGAAATATCAGGTAATTTATATTTGTTCAAGTCATTTTACCGATAAAAAAATTTTGATATTATTATTTTCATCTCATCGGTGAGTAGGGTTCCCAACTGTCCCGGATTTCGCGGGACGTCCCGCATTTCAGCCAATTTTTTAGCGTCCCGCGACGACCCCTTGCGGGACACCTTTTGTCCCGCATTTGAGAACTTAATATTGTTTGTATCTAAATTTCCAATTCGACATGAAACACAGTTTCCTAAACCGTTTCATTTTATTATCAAAATAAATTTATAGCTCGTTTCAAAAAAAAAGAACAGTTTTTAGTTTCATTTTTCGATGCGCAGTGAGAAATTATTTCTAAAGCTAGAAAATTTTTTAGAGCGTAGTTTCTTGCTCTTTTTGTTCTGTTCGCTGAACTTTATGCTGTTTTTGAATGTTTTTTACTGTTTTTCTTAATATTTAAATGCGCAAACATTTAAAACAAATGATCGCACACGTACGGTGTTGCACCGTGCAACCTGCATCTTGAGAGAGAAATAAAATAAAAATTAAATAAAATAAATAAAAAATAAATTATTTTCTCAAGAAAAAATTGTGAAGTGAAATTACGGATGACAAAATATTTTTTACGCACATTTTTTTTTTTCATTTTGATTGGTTGATTTTGAAAAATAAAATTCAGTACTTCCGCAGCGCAGTTGCGATGATCAACAAAATTCAGGAATATACATTCATTTTTTTCATTTATTTTTCTGCTCAGAGAATATTGAATTTTATTTTTAATGTCGACCAATCAGAATGAAGAACACTCTCCAAATTGTTATCTTATTCTCAAACATGCGCGAAAATGTTCTTCTCTTTTGAAACAGGCTATATAATTTATTTTTCATATATTTTATTTATCAAAACGATTTGGATTTATTTTTTGGTTTTTTCATGAATTGGGCAAGAGTTTGAAAGAGATCTAAACAATATCAAGGAACCAAGCGATGGTAAAAAGCCATCGCTGATACCCTTTATTTCTCAAAGAATAAAAGAAAATATTTAATAAAATAAAAAATTCTAATGTTGTCCCGCATTTTTCAGCCAAGTCCCGCATTTTTGATGGCTCCGTCCCGATTTTGTACTTTTCAGAGTTGGCAACCCTATCGGTGAGACACATGATGTCAACAGTTCAATCTGTCAAGCGGCCTTTAAGAAAACACAAATTGCTTGATATTTTTGACCGAAAAAATGAAAGTAACAAAATAACTGCTTTTTTTGACCGATAAAATAAAAGTCAAAAGTAACCTTTATTTTTCCTCGAAATATACTAGGCAAGAAATTAACTTTTAAAGAATCAGTTTCAAATTTAAAAGCGACTTAATATTCGTGAGGCTGAGGACATTTGTAACATAATGGTATATTTGAAAAAGTCTTTCGACCATTTTTTTCATTTGAAAATTGTAAAATAACAGTTATTTTCGGTACTTGTTTTAGTTCAGTTGGTGTTTTAGTTGCTTTCGAATGTCTTCTCAACACTGTTACTTTTTGAATCCTGGATTGCATTTGCATAGTACTCTTTGAAGGAGCCTCCGAAAGCAGAGGCAAATCTTGTTCATTATTACCTCCTGCTTCCTGATCATAATAATTGCTATGTTGATAGAGGGCCTCATAAAGCAGCGAACGTTGATTGTTGAGTGCATCAACTTGGTTGGCTTTAAAATTTTGTTGAGATGCATCAGTGTGTTTTTTGGGGATTGGTTCTTTGTAGATTCACCAAAATACACTGATGTTTCGTAAAAATGCATTTTGAAACTCAGCCGTTGTTGCAATCACCTTACCTTCATCATAAGTTGCAGACCCAGCTGCGGCTGTATTCTTAAGAGCTCTAATTCGCTCACGAACGCGTTCTGCTCTTGTTTTAGCTATTTTTCTATTTTTTTTTCCGTGCATACTTGTAGGATGAAAATTAATGTTACGGTTATGTTAATAATGTAATGCCATGTTCACACAGAGAGTTTAGTTTGCGTTTCGTTTGAGTTTAAATGCAGCTGTTCACACAGAGATGCGTCGGCAGAATTGAGTTTACGGTGGATTATAATGATCGCCAATTTTTGGAATTTTGCTCAAAACTCAGCTTTTTTCGGCCCATACTGACTGACTGATGAGAAACCCTCATCTTCCAAAATTTCCCAAGTTATTTTATTAGTTTTTTGGCTTATTTTTGTTAATAATAAAATAGAAACATGCACAATTGAAAATCAGCTGTTGTTGGCATTTTTTATCGTTCAATCGAATCGAACACAGCTAAAATCTAACTGAACGAATGTTTTTATCAAAACACTAGCATACTTGTAGGCATGTATCAAATTGAGTTTTGGTAAACGTAGAAAACAAGTTGTGTTTAGTTGCGTTTTCTCCTGCAAAATTGTACTGGAAACGCCAGCGTTTAAATTGAGTTTAAGGGCAAAACGCAACTTTGTACTGGAAACGCAAACTAAACTCTCTGTGTGAACATGGCATAATGTTAATGTTAATGTTAATGTTATTTTCATTATGTTACGTGTTCAGTTTTAATTACATTTTGTTTGACTTGTTTCATGTGCCTACGTGGCGTAATGGAATAGATTCCGTCTTATAAGCAACGATGTTCGGGGTTCAATTCTTGGCAGCGGCAGTAATTTTTTTTTAATTTTCATGCTTTTTCGCACATTCTCAGCATTAATCTATTTGAAGCCACAATCCAGATCTCATTGAAATATTTCAATGTCATGAATTCCAGTAGCTCCAAACAAATTAACGTGGGAAAAATTTACCCACCACAGAATGGATTGGGCTCAGGGACAACACAGGACATAACAACTAACCATGCATACACAAACACAGATCTAATTACACAATAGCTTTCAATCTTCTTTTGAGTTGACCTTTTGACAAACTAACATCAAAAAATGTACAGTTGTTAACAGAGACACTCATGCGGTTCAAGGGAGCAGTAGCCATGTAATTTGTTCTACTAAATGGTAGATAAATTAAATTGTTAGCATTTATACGGTTATAGTTAAAGTTTAAAAGAGAAAAAATCCGCTTCACTATCGTTAAGCGGATTTAATGGAGATTATTCACGCTCATGTAGCATCGATGACAATGATATGAAGTGATTGTGATAAATATCTCAAAAATATACAACGTAAATGCTAGGCTTTGGACAATTGCGTGGTAAAAAAAGCAATTCCTTGGTTGATTTAAAAGAAGGTCCTATGAAAGTTTTGAATAAGGTGATTGGTTCAACTTGTCACAAATTAAAAAAAATGTGGGGAAATATTTAAGCATCATCGAAATATCAACTCTTCCTGAGCGATTATTTTCTAAGCATGGTTTAACTTTATACCGAAAGTGTTACAAGTACAGGGGTAGTAGCAAGAGCAATATTGAAAGAGCAAGTTCTACACTCAAAAAAATACTGTACTAAAATTCACAGTAAAATGTGTCTTTATTTCATAAATATGTAGTTTTATTTATTTTTAAATACATAAGAAGTTATTCAATATCTTTGTACTACATTTACATTTAAATAAATAATGCTAAAAAATTACTATAAAAAATTAGTATTACTATAACATAATTCCGTAAAATGTGAGTGCGGAACGCTTGATTTTTTTTTTAAATTTCATAGCATATTTTTAGGCATGTGTTGTTTTGTGATTTATTGAAACTTCAATAACTTTTATATTTTTTTTTTCATTTTTAAATTTTTAGTTTTACAAAAAATTTTTAAACTTATTTCGTCGAACCTACTATAGTTTTCGTTTTTATTTCAAGGTATTTTTTAAATATTTGAAGCTAAAAATTGTTATTTGCACAACTTAAAATCGAAAATGTGACCATCGCTGATTTCTAATTCACCTTAAAGAAAATCAATATTTCACGTTTTTTCATTATTAAAACAGGGCACGTCATTTTTTACGGGAAAGATTTAGTATATGACTAATTATGAATAAGTGGTGACCATGGCATGCAGGTTAAGTGTGTGGTTCAGCATGCTCGGAGCCCGGGCTCGATCCCCAGCCGCGGCGTAAAGTTTTTTCAATAAAAAATTTTTCTGATCGGTCACCTCCTCTCTGCAGACAATGGCAAACCTCAGAGAGTTAATAATGCCATGTAAAGCTTCTTGAGAACATGAACTTTAGCCGTTCAGAGTCGGCATAAAACATGTAGGTCCAGTTCTCGGTCAATTGTGTGCAAACATTTAATAACACACACAACACAATTGATCATAAGAAGCTCGGTCAAAGTTCTTTCAAGGGCTGAAATGGCCAATTTGTTTTTTTTTTTTTCATTATGAATAAATACGTGCGTGCTCAAGGATGCTTTATGGTCATCACTGGTACTCATTTTTCTTCAGTGTTACACTCTCAAAAAAAAATTGTTAATTCTAACAATTGATTTATGATTTGATGTACGATGTAGGTACGAGGTAAAAATGAGAAGAAAAATGATTATGTAATGATGAACTAACATGAAGGGCATAGTAAAATTGGTTAACCACTAAAAATAGTTCACTACAATTTGAAAGATTAAATACCCATATCGTGTATCATGTGAGTGACGCGATAAGGAGGGGGTAAGTGTGTATTTGTGTGTGTGTATGAGGTTATAAAACTTTTACTAATAAACCCCAGATTGGAATTAAGTATAAATTCGAGAAGTTTTTTTTCGAGTTCAGATTCGAGCAGTTTAGATTCGAGAAGTTTTTCAAGTTTAGATTCGTGAAGTTTATCCGAGTTCAGATTCGAGAAGTTTTCCTAGTTTTGATTCGAGAAGTTTTTCCGAGTTTAGATTCGAGATCATAGTTCAAAATCGAACAGTTTAGACTTGAGAAGTTTTTTACGAGTTTAGATTCGAGAAGTTTTCCGAGTTCAGATTCGAGTTTAGATTTGAGAAGTTTAATTCGAGATGGTTAAAATTTAATATAGATTCAAGTATCAAATTTTCAATACTATAGTACAGACAATGAAGAAAATCATGAATTAATACATTCAGGCAGGTTCTGAAAGCCACCTCGGAAGTGGATCGAAATCTGAATTAATTTCCGATTCCGATTTTAAAAAGTGTTCTAGATTCCGATCGGAAAGCGTTTCAATGCAATCGGATTCGAACTTCTATTCGAATATGATGCTTTCTGAACGCATCAACTAAATGACAGCAGATCTGACGTTTTTAAATTATTTTCAGAAAAAAGCCTTCTAAAAAGAAATTATTTAATAATAATGAGTACTGTAGTTATCGCTACACTTTTTCTAGAAACGCAATAGATAAGGATCAAAAATTCAGAGGAGACACCTACGCGATCGCAGAAGTCCCCTCGGTTATCCGAATATGCGTAAGTTTTGCTATGGTACATAAATATGTATAAAATAATGACACTTTTCCAAAATTATCGCGCAGTTCAGAGTGGACAAAGTAGCATTGACGTGTAATTTAAATAAGGCTCAAGATTTTATACGACATGCTGCAGTTAGAAGCAAATTTGCGTTTTTTAGCGAAAGATGGCTAACAAAGCTCTGTTGAAAAAGATGCCAGTATTGCTTTGGGTGTCCATTAGCAACTAAAATAATATAAAAAAAAATGTCGTATGTCATTAAAATGCATTCGTCAAATGATAGAAAAGCATTGTCGATATGGATACTTTTTTATTTCATATTCACTCAAATTTCATTGAAACGACAAGAATCTTTCAGCAAAAATTTCAACGAATTTGAATTCACTTAAATTCCGATAAATCGGATTACAGATAAATCGGAATCGGATTGCAAAAAACCTTTGATTCAAATGTTATCGGAAGTAAATCCGTTTCCGACGTAAATCGGATTTGAGAACATGCCTGATTATTTAATTTGAATTCGTTATTTTTACACAACTATTGCTTTTATAATGTTATCTTCGACATTTATTTTTTAATATTTATTTAAGCTCATTTATGATTGTGGATTTAAAGCATACAGGATAGCGTTAAGCGATAACGATACATGTTGACAACTATCGTATCTTGCTGAACGCAACCAATTATACCATATTGCATGCGTGCCATTTTGAACAGGTCCAATTTTCACAATTCACACAAAATTTGACGTTTTCTAAGCTGATGCGGTGTTTGCAGGTTTTTGTTTCCTCAGTAGAAACATACATTTTCAGCATATTTTAATTGAATTTGGAAATTTTAAAAGCTAACAATTATACAAAGGTTGGCAAAATATGTCTGCAAGCTCTGTAGAGTTAAGTTCATATCGTGATCAGCATTTTAAGGTAAAGTTTTTCAATGATTTTATACAAGAAAACTGACTTGGAACGAACATTCACAGGGCTCGCGCACTGAGCAAGAACGTTCGCTACGTGAATCTTGCACGCTTTATATAGGAAATCTTTCTTTTTACACCACCGAGGAACAAATACATGAACTTTTTTCGCGATGCGGAGAAGTGCGACGCATAGTTATGGGCCTGGACAAATACAAGAAGACGCCGTGTGGTTTCTGCTTTGTTGAGTACTATGTGCGGCAGGAAGCGGAGATGTCAATGAGGTATGCTAAACAGATGTCAATGAAACTTTCTAATTAAATGTTATTTTTATATTGAAGATATGTAAACGGCACACGTTTGGATGATCGTTTGATACGCGTTGATTGGGATGCAGGTTTTATCGAAGGTCGACAATATGGACGTGGTAAGACTGGTGGACAAGTGCGTGACGAATATCGCACGGACTATGATGCTGGCAGAGGAGGTTATGGCAAACTGCTGTCTCAGAAAATAGCACCCAATACCGATAATCGTTAAAACACACTTGTTACTTTTTAGAATTAATTAATCACGAAAAAAACAAAATATATTTTTTAAAAAGTCAACAAAAAATGCTATAACTCCTTATGTGAGCTACCACCATTCAGTTGTGGTCCTTTTTTCAGTTTTTTTTTAGTTTTCTTTCGTTTTATGATACGGTCGGCAACGTCTTCGACTGACTTGGAATAGTATGGATTTACAAAATCAGCGGTACGAAGCTCTTCGTTGATTTCCTGTGAAAGAAGCTCTAACAATTTTGCAGTTGATTCGTCTATGATGTGAGGAAAAGCATTCACAAACTGAATGCACCAGTTAAGAGTGTGAGACCAATTCGGAAATGGAGTTTTTTTGAAAATTCTATAAGAAATTTCCGGAAAGTGCATTAAGAATTCGGCACTCAGGCAGCAGTTTTCCAAAACAGTGGTTAAGGCTTCTAGCTGATTTGGATCAGTCAAGCTTAAGCCATCTACTTTTGGACTGTAGTTGTGTGAAGTAAGTGTTTTATTGCTTTCCATTAAAAGCTAATAAAAGAAAAAGGTAACAGAAGCACTTCAATGAAACGCTGGAGCACATACCTCAAATATTTTGGAGTAACCCACTTTAAGTAATTTGTGATTTTTCTCATAATTGTATTTGAGCATCTGTTGAGTAAGATGTTTGTGTTGATTGCGGCGTTCAGCAAAAATTGCGGCATCTGTGAGATAAGAGAAACAAATTTTAATAGAAAAGGTAAGCTGTTCAATTTGGACTATAATGCACAACGTATCAAATGTTATGAAAATATAATCGGCACGAGAAGAGTTGGCTTTAATAAGCAAAGTATGCAATACGGTTGAGTACTTCAATTCAAAATTACAAGTGAGTTAAGTAGAACTTACAAGTTTTTGGATTAAGCATTCCATTAGCCATACTTTCTTTCTGTTGATTTTCCACGTCTTCATTTTGTGCACAAACACCAAAGCTCAAAAAACCAAGCACAACAATTGCATATTTCATGTTCAATGATGAAGTTAAGTAAAATATTTCTAAACTTGGATCTTTTTAAAATATTCTTTTGCGGATTCTTCTGTGGATTCAGGCTTTTTGTTTACTATTTGTTTTTTATCCTTTATTTATCTTAAGGTTGCCGGTTTTGTTAACAGCATAGCAGCTATTCACAATAGTAACACTGCATACAATTATTGGGCCTTTTTACATGAACAGAATAAATGTTATCTATAGGAATATTATAGACATTTAAAAAAATTATGGTGTCGCCCGAAAACATTTGTCGAAACATTCAATAGCAGCTGTTCTTCGTTAATTGTATGTTTCTTTCAACAATGAAATTCTAGAAGAAATGTGACTCTTTGAGATCTTACAACAATGCATTGCACTTTACAATTCGTGGCCAAGCAACAAAGTTTTGATAAAAAATTCCATTTTGGCTGTTTTTGGGACCACCTTAAAGAAAAAGGTTTGGTGTTGTAACACCATCTAGATCAAAGCTCATTCCAGGTACTACTCTATTATTACACTAGTTAACAAAATCGCAAATTTTTCTGCCCACAATATCTTACTATTTTTTTTCAGGGACATTGTCTCTCTAAGCACTAAAATTACATTTCAAAAATTTGTTACGGAAGCATTTTCAAAATATAAATGTAAACACATACTTATCTTAAAGTTTATTGAGCTTTATACATATCGCTCACTAAATACAAAACAGTCACAACTCAAAATGTTCAAAAATTGTCTTTTTGTTATAAATTAAGTAAAAATATGCACATCTCTATCCACTGCAAAAATGTCTTTTTTATCACTTTCTTCTGGAAAAATTACGTTATGTCTATTTAAATGATAATTGCACTGCTTCTGCACCTCAACTGAAGGGTTTAATTTTTATTTTGCTTCTTCTGAAAATTTATTTTTTTTGTGTTGTTCCTGTTTTGTATTTAGAGTGGGTTCAGTGAAATAACGCCCAATGAAATAACGCCCAAAATAAAAAATGAAATAACGCCCAAAATATTTTGGGCTTTAAAAAATGAAATAACGCCCAAAATAAAAAATGAAATAAAGCCTAAAATAAATGAAATAACGCCCAAATTGAAAATGAAATAACGCCCAAAATATTATCAAAGAAAATCATATAAAATATTTTGAGTCTTATTTCATAATGAAATAACGCCCGAAATTCGTATGAAAAATATTTGGGCGTTATTTCATTTTTTATTTTGGGCGTTATTTTAAATGAAATAAAGCCCAAAATAAAAAATGAAATAACGCCCAAATAAAATGAAATAAAGCCCAAAATTTTGGGCCTTATTTCATTATGAAATAACGCCCAAATTTGTATGGAAATTTTTTGGGCGTTATTTCATTTTTTATTTGGTCGTTATTTCATTGGGTGTTATTTCACTGAACCTTTAGAGTGCTATATTATTACTACAAATTGTTTCGTAGTTCAGATGCTAGCGAAGTTTATAAGTGAAAAAATATGTTTTTTTAGCTTAAATTGGGATTAAAATTCTTGGAAAAATATATTCTCAATGACAATTATAATAATAATTCGTTAAGATTAATTTTTTAACGTAAACTTGGAACTTTCTGGAAAAAATATGCTGCTTTTGATTAAAATCCATGCATAAATAGCGAAGTTATATATTTTTTTGTGGACGTTAAAAATTAAACTTTTTGACGCTTTGAAAAATTTGTATGTTTTGTTTTTAGTTACTAGAATTTCAACTATTTTTAATTATCCTATTGTGTGATAAGTCAAGTCGGAAGACAAGGGGGCGATCTTCACATGGCGAGGCCAGCATTATCCATGTTGAAATCGTCTCAAGTCGACTCAAAACCTCCGGGTGGTGTCTTCTGGAAACGTCAAAAACTATCACCCGATAAACTTTGGCGGCTAATTTGAGCGGCGAGGTCTCCTTTAGACTATTAAGTTGAGGAGTCTCTTCAAGACCTTAAAAATGGAATGTGCGTAGGGTTTGGGTCCCAACCACAATATAACTTCCCAAAGAAAACAAAATCAGCCTCGGATATGAACCCCCACTACGTTGACGACCACCGCAAACGGAAAACGGATAATGATTTACGGATATGCACCTGGAATGTCCGGAATTCTTCTACATCAGCCTAATTTGCGCACATGCCCCGACGGAGGAAAAGGACGATGCTGTCAAGGACACCTTCTACGTGACCGTAGAGGACGTGTATGATCGCTGCCCGGCCCGCGACGTAAAAATAGTTCTCGGCGATTTTAACGCGAAGGTCGGAAAAGAAGGCATCTTTGACTCCACTGTCGGTCAGTTCAGTCTCCACGAGACCACTTCGAGTAACGGTCTAAGATTGATCGACTTCGTCGCGGCGCGAAACATGGTAGTTAGTAGCACCAGATTCCAACACGTCGATATCCAAAAGGCAACCTGGCTGTCCCCGGATCAGAGAACTGCAATGAGTATCCGACAGAAATCGGATACTCAAATCATACCCGAGACACCCGAGTTTCTTGCTGTTATCTGCCCTATCCATACTCAATAAAATATGTAAACTACTTAGACTCATTCGCTCATTAGCATATTTTCGGGTATGAGTTCATACTTATATCCGAGAGCGGCGTGATCCGAACCACTTTGATTTGTTTTCAATGAGTGTGTTGAGTTAGTGTATAGGAAGGAAGCTCGACCCGAGTGTATTTTGAGTGTATCCTGAGCACTGCTCTTTCTCTGCCAACGTCTATATTTTGTTTGGATTTGTTTTTTGCGTATGTTTTTTCGTAATCGCACTGCATGCAATATCAGCTGAAATTTTTTTATTGCGTTTTTGTAGGAATTTCGTTGTTGGTATTTTTCTGTTGCACTCTAGGAAGAAAAGAAAATAACAACAACGCTTGTGAGTTTTTTTTTTCTTTATGTTACGCGTTCATTCGTGTAAGCTGAATACATAAAACAAACAAAATAAAAAACAAAAAAGAACACATGTTTCTGTTACACACAAAAAAACTGGTTTACTTCACACTGCTGCGCTCATTAGCGCTCTGCTTCACATCAGTGGCAGAATGAACCGAGTGATTCGGGTGTTTTTGTCGATTATGAGTTCTTGGGTAAGTATGATGAGTATCAGCAAGTCGACAACAACCATAAGTATTTATGAACCGAAAAACCCGATCTTTGCCCGATCCGACTTGTGATTGAGTATACTCATATTTATTTGAGCCGCCGCATTGCAGCTTCGTGAAAGTGAGTATGAATAGAGTTGCGTGCGGTGAGGGTTGAGTAGGCTTTTGGACTCATTTTTTTCGGATCTACTCAGAGTCTCAAAAAAGCTATCCGTTGCAGTTCTCTGCCCCGGATCAAAAAACGCGAAACCAAATTGATCATGTTGTGATCGACGGAAGACACGCTTCAAGAGTACTAGATGTGCGCACATTTCGGGGTTTCAATATTGACTCCGACCATTATCTTGTTGCAGCCAAGATCCGCATGCGATTGTGCAATGCGAAGAGTGTACGCAAAGGTGTGAAACGAAAGCTTGATGTCGATAAGCTGCTATCACAACGGACTGCCGAGGCCTACTCCGCTCAACTCTCGGTTAAGCTCAACCAACCTTACTCTTGCCTCGCTGGCGGACTTTAGGCGCATATATCCCACTCCATGCGCACTGCTGCTGAAGAAGTCATTGGTTTTCGGCACCCGCAACCTCGCAACCCATGGACCAGGAGTGTCGCGACGCAACAGTGGCAAAATACGCCGCATATAAAAAGACGCTGCAGTCAGCTGCAACGCGAGCCATGCACGAAAACTTTCGCGATAAGAGGAAGGAAGAGAGATGCCTTTTCAGACGTAAAAAAAGAGAGCAGGTTAAGAGTAGGTTAAGCGTCTAACCCAAGGTTTCAAGCCCGGAGCATCCACTTGTAGAGATGAGAATGGTGATCTGGTTACAGATACGCAGTGCGCATTGAAATTATGGAGACAGCATTTTTCCAATCTGCTTGCAGGCGACGATACCAACAATTCCGTCCTTGGAGAATGTAGTCTGACACCACCAATCGACGATGATGGAGTGGAAATTCCACCACCTAGCCATGACGAGGTTAAAGTTGCTATCCAGCGACTCAAAAACAACAAAGCCGCAGGTGCTGACGGCCTGGCTGCTGAATTGTTTAAAACCGGCGGCGGTGAATTGATAAGGTGCATGCATCAACTCATCAGCAAAATATGGCTAGCGGAAAGCATGCCCGACGATTGGAATCTCAGTGTGCTTTGTCCTATACTTAAGAAAGGAGACCCGACAATCTGCGCCAACTACCGAGGTATCAGTCTTATTTCCATATCGCATACAAGGTTCTTTCGAGTGTGTTGTGTGAAAGATTGAAGCCGCATACCAAAACTCTGATTAGACCTTATCAGTGTGGCTTCCGTCCTGGCAAGTCCACCATAGACCAGATTTTTACACTACGCCAAATCCTGGAGAAAACCCACGAAAACCAAATCGACACCCATCATCTCTTTATTGATTACAAAGCTGCGTTCGATAGCCCGATTCGGGATTGCCTGTACGCAACAATGTCTGAGTTCGGTATACCTACAAAGTTGATAAGGCTCTGCAAGATGACGTTGAGCAATACATGCAGCTCCGTCAAGGTAGGAAATGACCTCTCCGAAACCTTTAATACCGAACGAGGTTTCAGACAAGCCGACCCGCTATCATGCAATCTCTTCAATTTCATCATGGAGGGGATTCTACGAAAAGCAGGTGTACATCGAAATGGTACCATATTCTACAAAGGTGTCCAGCTCCTTGCGTATGCTGATGATATCGATATCATCGGCAGAACCAAGAGAGATGTAACCGCTGCTTTCACCGCTATCGAAAAGGAATCAGCCAAAGTGGGTTCGACGGTGAAAGAGGGCAAAACAAAGTATATGTTGTCTGCAAAAAGGGCAGTGCGGCGTCTAGGCTCCCATGTCACAGCAAGCAAATATAACTTTGAAGTTGTCAAGGAGTTTACATACCTTGGCACCGCCGTAAACAACAACAACAATGTCAGCCTGGATATAAAGCGAAGAACAACAATTTCTAATAGGTGCTTCTACGGGCTAAGTAAGCAATTAGGTTCCATAGCCCTCTCTCGATCGACAAAACTAACACTCTTCAAGACGCTCATCATGCCTGTGCTTCTCTATGGCGCTGGTATCGCAAACAGATGCAGCCGCTCTTGGGGTGTTCGAGAGGAAAGTTCTTCGCAAAATCGAGTTGGAGACGACTATCGCATTCGAATGAACCACGAACTGTACGAGCTCTACGACGACATTGACATAGTCCAGCGTATAACAATTCAGCGATTACGTTGGCTGGGTCATGTCTTTCGTATGGATGAAGAAGCTCCAGCAAAAAAGGTGTTTAAGGCGAAAGCCGAGGGTCGACGACGAAGAGGAAGACCATGCCTCCGATGGATTGACCAGGCCGAGGAAGCCCTTACCGCGCTTGGTGAAAGAGATTGGAGACGGCGCACGCGAAGCAGAGACGCCTGGCGAGAACTGATGAAGTCGGCCGTAACCCGTCAACGGGTTGTCATGGCCACCTAAGTAAGTAAGTAAGTGTTAAGTCAAATGAGATAGAAAATGTGATCGAACTTCATCGCACTTTCAATTTTATTTGTTGTGTGAAGAAATTCATATATCATCTTCAGACTTTCCCGTAGAATCACGTCACGCTTTAAATAAAATTACTTGCGTATAAAAAAAAACAAATTTGAAGTATTTTAGTCAAAGTACATATCTAATCGGATAAAATGTGTGATGAAATATGAAACAAATCTAAGAATAAAATGCAGTATGACATGTCAAAAAAATCAAAATAATTTCGAAATATTTGGCTTATTTCATATCATCACACAAGAAAATATTTACGCTGCAGCTACACGTTCAAGAAATTGGTTTCAAGTTGATTACACATAGTGTTTGTCAAAATGCATTCGAATTGATAGTTGTGACGTAGGCTGTGCGCAACTTGATCAAAGAACTAAGATATAAGGAAGCGGTGTTTTTGCTCAAAAGTGTGGTATTTTTCTTATTTGTGATAGTTGACACAAACACATAAACATTTACACAGGGCCGCATTCGGTTGCATCGTAAAAGAAGGCGCAAAGTATTCAGATTAGAATTACATAAAAATTCAATTTGATAATGAAATAGAATAAAACGTTTGATAATTACAAACATAAAAAAAAATTTATTGTATTTCCACACCACCCTTGAGGTATACAATTTGGTGCGTTACCGATTTTTTTTCTGGGTGTTCGGTTCCCCTGTAGGCCTATTTCACCCCCTAAAAAAGGAGAAATGTTTAGTAAAGAATTTTCAATACAAAAAATTAGAAAAAAATTATATGCGGATAACATGCAAATAATATAAATACATATAAATATTAATATATCTTTAAAATCACATTCATTTCTAAAAAAAAATCTTAATACATAAAAGTTAAACATAAATATTTTAAAATACAATTTTCATTTTATACTCCTTTAAAATGTATAGTTTTATGCAATTTTTGTCGTATAGTTGGCTTTTCATTTGTTTTTTTTGTGATGTAAAAATAACGCGTTTTTAAAAAAATTTCAATTAATTTTTTAACTACAATATTATAATGGTCTGAATTCTTAATATGACCTTCAAAAATGGTTTTTCCAAGAAGAGAATGCTGTGTATTAATAAAAATTCTATTATAATATAAAGGATGCAAAATAGATTTATTTTTATCTAATAACTTTGTTTGGATCCGAAGTTCCTTTTCAGCAATAATACAAACATCTTCTACTGATTTCGATGGTATTTTCAAATATCCGCGCGATTTAAAACTTATTAAAGATTGCTGATTTAATTCACCCTCTAAATCTTTTTTGCATTCATTGCATTTTAAAATTGACTGCAACTTGAAAACAACAAACCCTGCTATATACTTAACTACATGATATGTATATTCAGTTAAAACACTAGGATCTGAAAAATAATTGTGATCGTTAAAAAATAATTCATTATCTCTTTCATCATTATCTAATTAAGAATTAATTAAGAATTTTTAAAAATTTTGTAGATAAATACTTACACTTCATCACCGATAGGATCAATACATGGTACCGCTGACGGAAATAACCTGCGGCTCGAACATGAATTGCCGATGAAATCATTTTCAAAAAAATGTTTGGAGCAAACACGCGATCCCTCATTTATGGCTTCAGGTTGTAGACCTAAGGAACGAATCCATTTCAATTTAATATCCAATATATGCGGAAATCTGAAAAGAAATCAAGAAAATATATTATATCTCATCAGCGAACCATAATTAATATAAGCGCCCCATATTTAACATCAGCGCCCCAAAATGTATTCGACTGTGAAAAATAAGTTCGCCCCTGAATCAATGTTTCCATTTTGACAGATGTGGGTGCACCAAATTGGCGCGAAATCAACTGGCTCTAATTTGCTTTTTAACCAATTTCTAATTAGAATTATTTAAATTTAAAGCACAAATAAGTTTAAAAAGCTTTATTATAATATAATTAAAGTGATTTTGTTAAAAAAAATCAAATCGGTGTGGGTTAACTTACCTATGGAATGAAATCGCATTGTTTTTTACTCTACGGGAATTCGTACAATTTTTAACCGCACAACGCATGTTTAAATAATTTGTTTATAGTTTTTTCTTTAAGTAAACACTGTTTTTAGCAATTAAAATCGCTTATAAATTAATTATTTTGTATAATTTCACTTTTAACACTTCCAATTGGATGTAAATGAACTCATAAATGTCAAAAAACACTCTTTGTCTCGCTCGCTCAATTTATGAAGTATGCCACAGTTCACGTACACTGTATGTGTGCAAAACACCATTTCCTTATATCTTTCTTCTTTGAACTTGATAGTCAATTTTATTTGCAAGATGCCATCGTCAAGGCAACAGCTAAATTTATTTTCAAAAACTGTGATCAGCTGTTAACTTGACCGTCAAGTTGCCTTACGACTTGAAAGGAAAAATTGATATCAAGTTGGTTTTCAAGTTCGAAAAGTTTGAGTGTGTAAGTAAAAAAGTGTGAATGTGTTGCAACTTGAAAGGCAACTTGATAGAAAAATTGAACGTCTAGCCACCAAGTTATGTTCTTTTAAATTAATTCTATAGGTTCAACGTAACCTTTTTTATTCAATCAAAGTTCAGTGGAAGCGTACTATAAGATTTATTTCTAGTATTCACAATGGATGTTTCTATTCTAAAAAATAACAATTTTACCCATTGTCACAAATTAATTATTATTGTTGGTGTTTAAAGTTTTCGTTTCAATCTCCATGAATTAGAATTTAAAATGATCATTTCATTCATATGAACAACAAAATTTGTTGTTTTTTACATGTAATTACATTGATTTGCGATTCTGAAAAAATTAAGGGTCGCTCTCAATTGGTTTAGAGATATAGGGATCAAATGTTGAAAAAAGTTACCACACATTTCCCTGTTTTTCGATTTTTTTAATAAAATTTAAGCAGTATGGGTAGCAAGAGGCCATACCATGACCTATTCAGTTAGGTATTAATTATAAAAAATCCATTGGAACAATTGAAGAATAGTGGAAATGGTATTTTTTCTTTTTTTAAAAAGAAAAAAGGTTTTAGCATATCCTTTCTTTTGATGTCCATTACGTTTACTTATGTTCGAAAACAACAACAAAAAACACAGGTTTTTAAGCCCATTTTCATAAATGTTGACCCCTATAACTTCTAAACCACTTGAGAGCGACGTTTAATTTTTTACCATTCAATTTGTTAGCGCAAAACACGCATTTAAAAAAAAAGAAGACCATTTCCACTATTCTTCAATTGTTTTCCAATTTTTTTCCTCATTTTCACTTAAAAAATATCATTATTAATGTTGTTTCTTCAAAATTAAACCAGAATTGAGTTTCAGATTTAGAAAAGATAATTCTATGTAATTGTCCTTCTAAAACTTATAAATTCACTTTGAAAGGTGTGTCTTTAAATGTCATAAAGTCCGTTAGGACTCTGGGTAAAAGGTCAATGTAAAATATTTTGCAATTTTGACACAGGATTTGAAACAAGACACCTAATTATTTTCAATCCCAACACAGCGAAGAACCCTCTGTCTGCTGTAAATTCGATTTCACTCAATCTCCTTAGCTAAAAAAAAATTTTGTGCTTATTTTCTCTTTTACTTTTACTCATTATCCAAACGGTTAATTTCAACCTGAAAATAATATGGAAACAATAACATTTTTGAAACCTGCAACAATTATTAAGATAATACGTAATTTAATTGAATTGATGATAAGTTTATTGAAGACACGCCCAATCACGCAATATATCGACTACGTAAATTATTAATATACATACATTTACATATATGTATAAGCTACTATATATTAACAATATACCGCAATTGAATAACATTATTCTAATGCATATAAACTAATTTAGCTTTATTTTAAATTTAAAAACAAATATATCGGGAAGAAAGACAGCTTGCTCCAATCTCTTACTTCTTACCAATCTTATTGGCTAAAGAGCAGCTCAAGCCAGTACCATCGGGTTCTACATTCAATTCCTTTACTTCGCTATTCTCCACAACCATGGAGAAACGTTTAGCGCGTACACCACCCAATGGTGGTAAATCGATAGTCAAATCCAATGCCTTGGCAAAGGCAGCGGCTGGATCAGCCAACATGCGCACCTTGCCAGAGGCGCCATGTTCCTTGCCCCAGGCGGACATGACAAACGGATCATTCACTGAAACACAGACAATCTCATCAATGCACTGTTCTGCTTTTAATGCCTCTGCGTTGCCAACATAACCGGGAAGGTGAGTCTGTGTTGAAATGCGAAATAGTAATATTTTACCTCATTAAATTTTTTGTTTTATTTTACCTTCGAACAACCTGGCGTAAATGCACCGGGCACACCAAAAATGATGACCTTTTTATTGGCAGTCAAATCGCAAGTGTTGATTTTGTTTGCTGGTGAATCTTCGAAAAGATCAACTGAGGGCAACTTGTCGCCAACCTGCGATTAGAAAAGATAAATTATTTACATACATTTTCTAAAAGTTTCATGTAAGCTTTAAAATTCAATGCAGGTATTATATGAGCAATTTATATATATGTATGCAGGCACTTAATGTCGGACAAGTTCTCCATCAATTATCAGATGTTGCACTCATGTTTTATGCACATTCTTCAAATTACAGATTACATAATTTATTGTAGCATGTCGTGTCATCTAAGTTAATGTTTTTATGGAGATCCATCACTCACCTTGATTCCTGCCATTGCGCTAAGAGTTGTTGAAATTGATCGAGTAACCTGGTTTTTTAATATAGAGTTGCGTGAAATTTGACTAAAAATTGAGGAAACAATTAAAACCATATTTGTTCCTCCAATGTTCTTTAGTTCTATGTATTTGTGCTTGTAATTTATTGATGTTTATTTAGCGGCGTTTCTTCGCGCAGAAGTGTTGCAAACAAAATGTTACGAAAAACAAAAATTAGTAGTATGCAAAGAATTGTATTGGCTCAAAAAGAGCTTTTGTCATAATTTGTAACTATGAAACGAAATAAAATTGTTGGCTCAATAAGACAATTCTAAAATTATGAGTTCAAATGAATGAATGTTTTTTAATCGCAAAAACTTGAATAATTTGTTTATTCTCCACTAAAATCTGTTTGACATTATCCAACTATGTGTTACGTCATGTGAGAAAGAAAGTGTGATTGAATTTCATCGTATTTTCAATTTGATTTGTTGTGTGAAGGAATGCATATTTCATGCTGATATAAACAAAAGCAAATTTAATGTCAATCTTATAGTAAAATCTATCTCTGCTCAGATGGAGTGTATGATGAAATGAGAAAAAACAAAAAAAAAACAAAAACAAATTGGCCATTTCAGCCCTTGAAAGGACTTTGACCGAGCTTCTTATGATCAATTGTGTTGTGTGTGTTATTAAATGTTTGCACACAATTGACCGAGAACTGGACCTACATGTTTTATGCCGACTCCGAACGGCTCATGTTCTCAAGAAGCTTTACATGGCATTATTTACTCTCTGAGGTTTGCCATTGTCTGCAGAGAGATGGTGACCGATCAAAAAAATTTTATATTGAAAAAACTTTTCGCCGCGGCTGGGGATCGAACCCGGGCTCCGAGCATGCTAAGCCACACACTTAACCTGCATGCCACGGTCACCACGGATGAAATGAGAATTAAGCTTAAAATAAAATTAGTACAATATGTCAAAAATATCAAAACAGTTCCGTCTTACTTACTTACGTCTGCGTTGACCGTCACTGGGTACTGAAAGAAATAATTTTTTCGCTGGAGCATCGTCGTTCATTCTCTCGACATGACCTAGTCTTAGGCTGCGATTATAGTGAGCGCCGAGTCAGACAGGCAGGCAGGCTGAAATCTGTGTGAAAAAACGAGATGCAGATAGCTATCTATCTCGCTTGTTCACATTGCCTGCCTGTCTGACTCGGCGCTCACTATAACCGCAGCCTTATACAGCTCGTGATTCCATCGGTAGTCGCAATTGACGCAGATTGGACCATAGATCTTACGAAGAATTTTTCTCTCGAACGCAATGGGACAATGTCCAGCACCTTTAATAACGATTGCCATAAGGACAGGAATTATTTTATTCGTCCAAAACCACTCAAAATGTTTACAGAAACACGAACAAAATTCATAGCACAAGTATATTGTAACTGTAAAATTAGCTTTAAAAATAAAATAAATAAATTTATCAAATAAATAGTTGAGCACTATTTTACTGAAATAAGAGGCTATCAAAAATAAAATAGTAATGCATAACCAAGATATAAATAAAAATATACAATATTCGTTCTAAAAAATAAATATATATTATAATAGAAATAGTTTTAGTAGAATTTCAACTGTAAATAATATCAACAATTCTTTTCTAAAATGAATTTTGAAGAGATTGATTTTATAAATGGGCTTAAAAACAAAAATTCAAAAGGAAAATTAAATTAAAGTTCTTGAAACAAGCCAAGTAGAGGTTATTCGGCAGTCGCAAGAATTTCTGAAAGCAGTGTAAGTTTTACACCTAAAGTTGATAAATGAGATAAGGAGAAAAGGGAAATGTTTGCCTTTTTATACATACAAAACTTGTAATCTTTTATTTGCATTTGAATATGCGTATGAATATTCTGCACATGAGTTATTAATTCATAAATATTTTCATTGCTTAAAAAACACATAAATTCCTTATACGAAGTATGGTTTTGACCAAACACATAAAATTTGTGTACACTTTCTACTGTTACTACCATTTCAAACTTAGTACGCTTTTACCTTGCCTAGTACAAAAGAAAGATTGTGCCACACTTTTTAAAGAATGACATGCAGAATCCTGGGAATGATAATCATGATTATATGACATTAATCCATGATAGCTTGGCACGTGCTAAAATAAAAAGGTAATTGGGATATAAAATGAATCGTGTATGCTGACAAAAATGTTTACATATCTGTCAAAATACACCAAAACTAGCGTGGAAAAAAGTCAAATAATATCGCACAGTGCTTCCCAACTATTTTTGAGCAGTGCTGCTTTTAAAACAATTTCTTTTGGGCAATGATAAAAAATTACTATATAATTCCCTACAAACTAAGCAAACACTATTATCAATCTATTATTGAAGCTCGTTTCGTTAATTCCTTTTTGCAATAAAAATTCGTCGCTTTGAGTTTGTTTATTAATATTTTGCAGTATTTTCATTTTGAATGCAACTACGTTTATATTCATTGCTGACCATTTATCCTTAATCAACTCAAAAAAACGTTTCTTGAGAAATCACTAAATAGAACCCATTACTTGAATCTATTTTCGTTACATGAACACTGTTTCTGTTATTTTAAATCCAGTTAATGTTATAATTCGTGTCTTTAACACAGTTATAACAAAATATTTATATAAATTAATCCTATAGCAATATATATTACATATATCATCATTATGTTTGTGATTCCTGTGCAGTGAGCAGCGAGTCAGCAAGTCGTTCGATATCATCAAAACTCAAAAGTGATACTTTCTTTTCGAAGTCTTTCATAAACACTGTGGTGAGACGGTCGGCTTGTTGTTCATTATAGTAACGCCGGAAAGAACGATGAATGGCATCTTTCAAACCGTCCGGCTTCATTGCAATCAAATTAAGCTTTGTGCCATCCTTAATGTTGGGATATGCAGCAATAGTTTGCTCGTCGTTGAGTGTTCGCCCGAGTAGCAAGAGTTTCTGATTACCGACTGGAATTTTCATGGACTTTTCAATTTGTTGTTTTATATCCAATATTGTTGTCTCGGGAGTCACCTAAGTATGAAACGTTCAGAAGGCATATTAATAAATTATAAATTGACCAATCGAACTTACATCTAAAGTGCAGTCCTGTCCTTTTAAAATCTTGATGACTATTTTCATTATTTATATTTTGTGCCAATATAAAGCAAATATCTAAAAAAATTAATGTTCGCAATTTAAGAATATGGATGGAATGGAATAAGTCTGCGAAAACGTCAAAACCAAATATCGTGTATTCACAATAGTTTTCATAATAAAGCGATGTGGCAAATGGTAAATTGTACATTCTCAATCGAGCATTAACAATCGTAATTGTTGATTTCTTGTTAGAAATAACAATCAAAATTGTAGATTTTTCGAAATTAAATTTGTATGGCTGTCATGTCGTTTATGAATGTTAAAATATCAAAAACTTTAAACGTCAAGAATTAAATGTCAAAATCTAAACATCAAATATTAAACGTTAAAATTAAATGTCAAAATTTAAGCGTCAAAAATTAAGTGTCAAAATTTAAAAGTCACAAATAATATGTCAAATTTTGAAATTTGAATCATGAAAATTACACGTAAAAAACAAATTAACTGTCAAAATTAAAATTAAACGTAAAAAAAAAGAAAATGGATTTTTAAATTCTTCGTGACAATAAACAAAAAATAAAGGGTTTTAGATGTAATTTTTTTCCTAATTTTTTATTTTTTTTTAAAATTTTTATTTTTTTTTAACAAAAAGGTAAAAATATTGAAAATGGTAAAATTTGGTCAACAAGTATTATGATACGAAAATATTCAATTAGTATTTAAACAAATTAATAAACTTTGAACACAAATTTTTGATAAGTATTTCAATAAACTTGAAAAAATATTGAAAATGAACATATTCAGTAGAAAATTTCGTTTGTCCATCAGCAGATTTTTTTTAACATGGGATGAAATAAAACATAAAATTGGACTAAAGGCTTGTATAGCTGAATTTTATTATTTATTATTATGAATTTATGAATAATTTGAGCAACCTATTTTAGCATATTAATTTTTGCTTGAATTTACACTTTTCACAGCTAAAATGCAATATGCAGTTCTTGCGTTTTCATAGTTAAAAAATCACAATTATGGATCTAACCGGCAGTTAGTTTACCGACACTTGGTGAAAACTCATTATTTCGTTCTAACATGGTATGTTGTAAGAATACAATACAATATGCAGTTCTTGCGTATTCATAGTTGAAAAATCACAATTATGGATCTAACCGGCAGTTAGTTTACCGACACTTGGTGAAAACTCATTATTTCGTTCTAACATGGTATGTTGTAAGAATGGCTAGCTGGAAGAATGGTCGTAGGAAAAATCGATTGCTTTTCGAGTTGTTGAATTTTTAATATATTTTTGTTAAAACATCTTCTAAGAAAACTAGCTGAATTTTTCTAGCAATCAACCGATATTGGTGCTAATGACACCATTTTGGAGATAAATAATAAACATTCAGAAAAATTTTAAATGAACGAAATCCGCACAGTATTTTATAATTTTTTAGCTGTTTGTGCGTAAAAATAAAATATTTACTTAAACCGTATTTTGACAGAAATTTGTTTTGCACAAGAAAAGTTGAAAGCCAACTTTTGTTGTAAATTGCATGGAAACATTAGAAAAATTTACTGTGGAAATGCGCCTTTACATAAAACCGTAATTTTCTCAATAACTACTCTTATTACTATGAATCTTAAAAAGTTAACTATTGGAGCTGGAAATTTATCTTTGATTTGGTACATAAAATGTGTGATTTGTATGATGTTCTTTATGAAGAAATGATTTGTCCTTCATCGGAATGTTCAAAACAAGCTTCAAATTGTAATTGTTTCAAATTTTTACGAATTTTATCTCATATATTTATGAAAAAAATGATCACCTAAAGTGTAGTTAACGACATCAAAAATCGATGTTTAGCCGGTTGGAAATTCCAACATGCTTCTTCACAGAAAAACAGTTAACGGTTTTATCCTTAATTGTCTTAATCGTGTTGTCATCATGTTCATTTTCAATTTATTTTTATAATAAACAAATCTGATATTTTTTTGTAGAGTCAAGTCGAAGAAAATATTTGGTACCACTCCTCGCATTGCGGTGAATCATGCGAGACGTCCGTTGCTCCGTCCATGACTCCACTCCCCCACCGTCATTAGTTATTTAAATTCTTTAGCAGAAGATAGATTTTAAAGCATGATTCATCAAAGTAAAATTGGACTGAAAAAATGGCAAATTTTGCCTAATTAAAAAAAGGGAAGTTTCTTCTGGGATCAATAAAATAAATGGGAAAAATTTGGATTTTTTGGGATATTTTTCTAAAAATTGTTAGGAATTTTTTTCCTTTATCAGGCAATTTTGAAATTAGTTTTGGGTCAGTTTTCATTTGGGTGATTTTTATTTTTTCGGTTATTCTTCATGGAGCCGTTAAATATTCAACTTAAGCCATCATCTGTTTTATATAATTAGCTTTTTATATATAATCCTTGAATTAATTTACTTAAATGTGATGAACTTCGTTTTACCTACGACTTGGCTTATTCACAATTGTACTCCCACACGAGTTGCCAACTAGTCGTCGGCATTCACTTGCCTGTCATTTCACTTTGTTGCTTGTCTTTGATTCTTTGCGTTCTTTGTGGTCCGCGTTCGTTGTAGTTTTTGGTTATGCCTTTCTTCAGTCATTTGGCTCTTCTAGGTTGCGACGTTGCGTGAGGTTCCGTCATAAGAAAATTTCGCGAGTGAATTAATAATTTTTTCTTTACCTTCAACATCTTTTATTTTTAATTCTTTTTAAGCTTAAATCATTAGAAAATAATTGTTAAATCCACGCTAAAGGTGAAAATAAGTATTTTAAAACTGTTTAATGGTAAAAAGCAAGCTAAATATTTGTGTGAAAAAGCAATAGAAAAGAAATTTATATTTTTTATCATTTGCTGATTTGTGAAAATTTTTTATACGAAAGAAATATAAGAAAAGGAAAAATAAGTGATTGATAAAAAGAGAAATAAAAGATAAAGAACGAAAAAAAAGAAAGAAAAGCAGTGAGGGCAACGAAGAAGCTGCACACAGCAAAAACAACAACAAATCGTATAACCCCTTGCAGCGCCGCCTGTGAAACACACCCTGTATTTTGGATTTGTCTTAATTGCGCTTATTTTGCATAATTTGTTGGATTTCAATTTGATGTTTTCAAATTTAAATCGCGGCAAGGAAAGACTTAATAAATTCTTTCAACTGCTTGCGGTGCGTACTTTTATGATTTCTAAACATTTTTAAAACGAATGTCAGTGTTTTTTTTTCAACATCACCCTTTGATTTGGTTAAAACTGATGACTTCAGTATTAATTTATCGTTTAGGTTCAGGAATGCTTTTTGCACTTGTTTCCTTTTTATCTATTTTAATATGTATTTTTGTAATACCGCACACAAACTCATAAACTAATTAATATATGTATGTAGAGATGGAACACATCACACAATTGCACTTAAATCATTCTTTATTTTAATCAGCATCAAATTTGCTGTGTTGATCGTCGTTGAACGCGTTTCGCATCCGTATCATTTGAGCTGGAATTTGTGCTTTTATTTTCTTCTTGTCTTTCATTGCGTGTTTCCATGCGCTTCGTTTGTACGTTCGTTTGCTCGTTCGCTCGCTCGCTTGTTGCTTCTTGTTTGTCCGCAATCCGCCATTGTTTTGGCTAAAAGTTTCTTCTGCTTTGTGTTTGTGTGGTTTTGTAGTTCAACGATGATCTTGCTGGTGTTTCTTGTAGTTTTCTATGTCTACAATAGTTAAGGGTGGCCCCATTAATGGCAGCTCCGATAACTTTGGAAACTACTACTATCGTTAACATTTTCGTGTTTCGATGAAAAGCTCTGCATTTTTAGATATTAAAGAATAACTATTAGCGTGAAATATAAGAATGATAACTATATTTCACGCTTTCCATTAGTGCCACTCTCGTCTCTGTCCGATATTTAGTTTGCGAGCTACATTTTCGTTTCTGTTCGATGTAAAGTTTGCGAACTACACTGGCTAGTGCTAGTGGGATGTGGGATCCAAAATAATTTGCATTAACAACAACAATTCAAATTTTACGCCATCTATTGGCGTAAAAGCATAAAACGAAATATGATCCAACTCGTTTTTCATAAGAATTAAATCTAACCGGATCACAGACCCATTTCGTTAAGTTTGACATTTTGAGTTCATTGACTGAGTTGAAAAGAGGTTCATGACATCTCGTGTCAAAATAGAGCACTTGTAAACTAAAACAGTAGTGCATACATGAACCCAATGCGAACCAATGCTTACAATGCTACCAACACGAACCAATCAGTTCGTGCAAAGCAAAACCAATAGAAGCATAAACAACGAAGCAAAAACAAAGAAACCAGCAGGCATAGTATAAGCAGCTGATGATTGATTTTCTAATATACATAAAAACATGCATTTTACTTCTTATATTTTACTATTTTGTGACTTTAATATAAAAGTGACAAAATTAAAATATTCATTCAGCGCAGGATATATCTGATATTTTAGTATATATATTATCTTTGAACGTTAAGTATTAAAGGCTATAGGAATAACCTAAAGTATTAGCCAAAAAAGTTGCATGACCTTCAAAAAATCTGTTAATACGACCCCATACAAACCGCGCTGTAAGACGTAATTCTACGTCAAAAGGTGAAATATTTATGAACAGTTGCTTAATTCTTGAGTAAAACTACAGTGAAGCAAAACGAGTTGTACATTAAACTCATCCCTCTTCAAGTTCAATATCTTCATAGCCAAAAAAAAAATATATATTTCATATTTCTATCAACCTTTTAATTGATTTAAAAAAAATTGATTTAAAAAAAAAAATTCTTGTATTATTCTGTTGTAACTATAGATGCGTTTATTTACCGTAATTTTTCTCAATTACACTGTGCGACAATTGAAGGGTAAATTGGAATAACCTCAAATATCTCAATGGTTTCTAGTAGTGAGTGGCCTATATATTATGCCTCATACTCAGTTTTATCGGATTAAGTCAAATAAGAGAGAAATTCAATGTAAAATTTCACCTTTAAGTCACTAATTTTTTCTTACAACTCTTAAACCAAATTCAAATCCGATGTAGTTACAGCATCTAAATATTTAATGGATGGTTCTTTACATTTTGAGACCAGTTTTTGCTCAAAGGGTTACGTAAGGGGGTTAATTTTTTCTTAAAACGGCTTTTTTAAAATAAAAAAAAATTTTCAATAGTTCAGTTACTTTGTATTTGTCTTCAAAAACAATCAGATTTTGCTGAATTCTTGCACACACCTTAAGTAAAATAAAATAACCCACCTCTGAGAAGAAGTTACGAAGTTACCATCTTTGGTAATCTTTTAATCCGAATATCTTTGGATGTGCACATGTAATTGTTGTGATCTTTTCAGAGGTGGTTTATTTTATTTTACTTAAGGTGTGTGCAAAAATTCAGCAAAATCTGATTGTTTTTGAAGACAAATACAAAGTAACTGAACTATTGAAAATTTTGTTTTTTATTAAAAAAGTCCTATTTTCGAAGAAATAATTAACCCCATTACGTAACTCGCTGAGCAAAAATGGTCTCAAAATGTAAAAAACCATTCATTGCAAATATTTAGATGCAGCTACTACATAGGATTTGAATTTAGTTAAAGAGTTATAAAAAAAAATTTGTGACTTAAAGGTGAAATTTGACCTTGAATTTCTCTCTTATTTGACCTAACCCGATAAAACTGAGTATGAGGGCATAATATATAGACCATGCACTACTAGAGACCATTGAAATATTCGAAGTTATTTTTTCGAGTCGCACTGTGTTATCAATTACGTTTTGGAAATTTTGGTTTTACGTGTGGGCAGCTTTTTTTTGAGCGAAAAGAAGAGTAAAGGATTCTTATTAAATAAACAAAACAATAAAGCATGGTGGATCCAATACGGGGTCCAATGGGCATTAATAACGTCGAAAATCTAGTTTTAGTAGAAGACACGATCAAAAAAATTTAGTATTCAAAATGTTTTGAAATGAATAATTTCACGCCAAACTAGTCGCTAAATTAAATATATATGACGATTATTCCCTAATGCAGTGTAATAACTCACATTCGTCGCTTAAAGTAAGGAAATGACTTCTAGGCAATTTAAAAAAGTTCTTGAACATACTACCCAGCGTCCTGATCTTGTTCTAATAGACATATCCGGGTTCGACTCACCATCTGACACAAGAAATTTTTTTCCATAGAAATTAATTTTTCTGATCAGCCGTCACCTCTACAGACAATGTCATGTAAAGCTTCCGGAGAACATAAACTTTAGCCGTTCGGAGTCGGTTTACAAAATTGAAGTCCAGTTCTCGGCCAATTGTGTTCAAAAATTGAATAGCACACAATACAATTGAGCATAAGAAGCTTGGTCAAAGTAAAAAAGTCTTAAAAATACCTGCAACAGTCATCTACAAATAAGAGTTCTTATGATAACAACTGCTTAATTTTGCTTCACAACTAATTAGTTTTGAGAATTCAGTCTTAGTCCTTAATAGTGCTGTAGGGGGCAATTAAGTTATTTCTTAATAATACTGTGAAATACTTGTTCTACTAGATCCGATGGGTTGCCCGCAAATGTAATAAAAAAATTGTATAATTTGTCGGCTCTTTCGACTTTCAATTTCTAACTTAGTTTCTCTCAAAGTTATGTAAGAATGCGTTCATAATACCTTTGCATAAAAAGCACCTAGAAATTATATTGCTAATTAAAGACCTTTAGCAATGCTGTTATGTATTCCCAAAGTTTTTGAAAGTATTACCTACGATATTCTCCTCTGACATGGCAAATCTATCTTTCCTCCTAGTCAATATGGCTTCTAAGTGTAGATTGGTCATATCACTAATCTGACTAAATTTGTTTTAAACACTTGATAAGAATCAGCGCAAGGTTTTAAATATTAATTTAACAAACTCGAATTGATCTTTACGTAGGCCAGTGCTTTTTCAAATAGAGTTCTATTCATTCTTTCTGCAGTCCCATTTAGCTCAGGTGTATTCGGTGCAATATATTCCAAAACATTACCAACATCCTAACTAAAATGCGAAAATTATCGATAAAGGTGACAAAGTAGTTTCTTAGCATTCTAAGAGTTGGAACATGAATGTACTTTTTCCAGGCAACAAGTTGTAATTTTTGTTTTAGCTTGCTTGTTTATTAAATGGATCTCTGCACTGCTTTCCAAGAACTCAGGATTCACAAACAAATTTCAATGATTTTTGAAATCCTTCGATACCATTAACCATGGCCGGAAGCTTCTTCACATCACTGTAGTTCACATGTCCAAATCGTGTATACCATAATTCATTGTGGTCAGTCAAGCTTACTGCATTTGCTCTGATTTACTATCAGTTCAAACTCGTAGAGTTTTAATTATAAACTTTTACTATACTTTCTTCATTCGAGTTTCTTTTGACCGTCTGATAGAAAATAAATGCCACTTCAACTCCTAGCACAGCAAAACACCTTTTACATCACAGTATAAAAATGTTTAATTTATCAGTAAACTTCCTCTAATCGTACCATTTTTCTTCAATAGTAAAGCAACTCCATTCTTTGCTATACCATTTAAGTATATTCTTTGCTATACCAATCACAGTTTTACTCAGGTAATGCAGATCATATAAATACTTTTCTTTATTTACCATATGATCAGTCGCTGCTCCTGAGTCCTACTGAAGATTTTGGAAATCTTTGGAAATATATTGAGTACTTCTTTTTGAATTACCATAAAAATACCCGCTCTAGTTCTGCAATATATGCGGACTTGCAGTTGTTGTTTCTGTTTTCGTTCTTCCACTTATAGCAATGCCATTTCTCTTCTTAAGACCAGTTTTTCCACAATAAGGGAAAACTGCCACTTAAAAACTGTCCTTATCGCAATTGTTTCGATAGACAAACCTAATATTTTTTTTTATACTTCACCTAGTACACGGCTTTTTACGAAGTCTTTTTCAAGCAATTCTGGATTGAGTATCTCGATTTCTGTTATGGCAGTATTGTTAAGGGTGGTGTTCCAATAGTAGGTGTGACACTTTGTCATGTGACAGTATAGGATTTTAATTATTGATCGCTTCACGAAGAACAAAGCAATGAAATAGTCGACGCATTGGACGAGGCTCATTTTCACCTCGGCGGCTATGTTAACAAGCAAAACTGTCGTATCTGGGGCTCGGAAAATCTATAAGTGATCGTGGAAAAGCCTAATGCATACACCGTTGGTCTCTGTTTGTTGTGGTTTGTAGGTCGGAGGCATCATTGGGCCTTTTTTTTTGGAAGATGAGGACGGAAACACCGAAAATGTCAACTCTGAGCGGTGCCGCACTAAGTTTAAGGGCCGTAGGTCGAAGCTCAGAGTCTGCATGATAAGAAATATCTTCAGGATGGCGCTACACCACACAAAACTGTCCTCAATTTGAACTTTTTGTGTCGTAAATTCCCGAACCGTGTAATTTGTCGTCGCGGTTATGTGAATTGGCCGCCCAGATCATGCGCTTTGACGCCGTTAGACTTTTTCTGAGGGCTTACACGATGGATAAAGTCTATTGAATGATTCAAAGACGATTCCAGGCTTGAAAAGTAATATTACATCGATGTTTTGGGCCATTTCGGAAATCATACTGCAAAATGTCATCGAAAAAATGTCCTGTCAAATATGGCTGAAATAGTGGGATATCTACGGAATAGTCACGGTAAACATAAAATAATTGTTTGTCACGGTTAACATAAAATAAAAATAATGAAATAATTTGACGAATTTGTTAATAATTTTTCACGTCATAATCCTATTGTGTGACATTTTGAACCAAAGTACACCACATCTTAATGGAACACCCTTTAGATTGCTGGTCACGTAGTACGTAGAAGTTGCAGATAATATCAAGTTTTTCAAGCTAAGCTCTGATGACTTTTGTGCGCGTATAAGTCCATCAAATTGGAAAAAAAAAATTGGAAACCTATCACGCATACAAATCAACGCAGATTCTCGCAGTCTTCTGCAGGCAATCTAGCCAGCTTTTCCACTTGGTTTCAAAAAATCTGCTGGAGCGCAACGTCAGTAAATAAACGTCAAGATATTATATATTCTCGTAAGCGACTCTCGAGAAATTATAACATGCTCGGTAACTCAGTTAGCTCTGTAAGCTTCTTCGGGGACTTGGGTGTTATTTACCATTAGACAGTTAGTTTTAGGCCTCATTGAAAATATTATTAGTAGAGCCAACTCCAAACTTGGTTTCGTGAAACATTTGTCCAGAGAGTTCTCCAATTCTTCTCACAATTTCTTTATATCTTACCTTTGTAAGACTGATCCTCAAATTTGCCAGCCAGGTCCTATCTACAACACCCTTTCAATGCGAATCGAAGCCGTTCAACGAACATTTACTTATTTCGCTCTTCGTGGTCTTCTCTGTTCTGACAGTTCAACTTACCTCCTTATGTCAACCGTCTGAAGTTGATAAATATGATAGTTATTTCAACTATCAAGTAGAGATGAAATAACTCTGTCTGACTTATGCCCAATAGCCTTTTTTCTATTGGAAAGAACTATCTGTATCAAATGGGTTTTGAACACTGATCTACTGTGTTTTAATGGCACGCACGCTAGCTCACACGACTTTTGGCATTGTTTGCTTTCAATTTCTTTAGATAGGAATTACATTTAAATAGACAGAATGTCTTCCCTAGTCATCACCAACACAGTGCATTTAAAAAAATTCCGTAATTTAAGCCTCTAAATAGTCTCCGATAGAAAATCGTCTTTAACAATTGGAATTTATGTTTCCCCCTCCCCCTATTAATTATGACTTATGGGGCACCATAAATGGATATACATAAATAAGCAGAACTATTTGATTTTATTCTTATTCTTTTGGCTGTCGTCTCTCTTTGTTTAAAATAAATTTTAACAGAAGTAAAATAAAAATGATAAAACAACAGTGAAGTAGATATTGAAAAACAAGTGTGGATCACACACATCCATACATACATGCATAGCTCGTTGGTAGTAAATTGGCTTAGAAGCGTATCTTCACCAACTAGTTTTACGTGCTGTCCGACCGAGTCTTCTGTCATGAGAACTACTCGTCATGCTCTTCGTGCATAGGTTTTTCTACTTCTTCGTTTTCTTGTTGCCGTTACTGTCACACACCGGTAGTTTTTGCTATGACTACTACTACAGTTATTCATTTTCCAATTAAAAAAAAAAAAAAAGAAGAAAATAAAAGCACACGCACCTGTCTTGTTTCACCTCCTCCGCCCACCACTCTCACTGTTTTCACAGTCACAAGCTTACTTTTATCTAGGTACTCTCTTTTCTGTGTTTCCAACTTTATCTTTTGTTGAGTTTTTGTTTTCTTTTTTTATACATTTTTGTTTGCTAAAAATTTGTTGTTGTCGTCATAGCTGGTCATCCTCGTTTGTCGTCGTCATCGTGCGTCGTCGCTATTTCTAACATATTATGGATAACTCAACAACTACAACAACAACAAAAACAACAGCAGTGAATTCTCAGACACCGCTACAACCACAACAACAACAACACTCCACAACAACATCAGGCACCACATCAACAGCGGTTACAAATTCAACTAATAAAGTTGATGCGTCTTTTAATTATACAAACAACAACAATAATAACAACAATAATATTAATACAACTACAACAACATCATCGACTGCAGCAACAGCAGCAGTAACTAACGGCATCAAAGAGAATAACAGTAATAATTCAATTCATTCAATACCAATTACAACAACAACAAACATACCAATTGTTGTAACAACATCCGTTGCTGCAGCCGCCGTCGCCGCATCATCACCAACAAATAGTGAGGTAAGTCTTGTTGTTTTTTTAACCCTCCTCCCCCCAAACTTAACCCAAATGTTCATTATTCCAATGTTGTTATCTTGCTTAATTTTTCTCGCCTTTTGTCACTATCTCTCTGTGAGTGTGACGTAAATTTATTTATTTTTTTTTTTATAAAATTAAAACTTGAATGTTTTTTTTTATCTTAATCTTGTAGTTTAGGCGCTCCGCTCCGTCTCGCTAATTTTAATCAATAAAATATCATTAATTTTAAATGTATTTTTTTTTTTTTTTTGTAGGATTCTATTAAGAAAAAATTTCTTTCCACTCATTTTCGTCGCATATTTAAACTAAACTTCATTCCTCTTTTTATATTTGAATAATATTAAAACAGCACACAATGAAAATAAAACGGGAAATATTTAAAATTTAAATTGCAAAAATATAGTTGTCTTTGTTGACAAAACTGTTAGAGAATTAAAACCACCAAAAAAAAAAGTAATATTTTATTTGCATTAATATGTGCTCTTTTCAATCACATCCCAATGAACCAAAAGGTACTTTTATCAAATTTTTTATTTTATTTAGTTTATTAGTTTATTTAACTGTTGCCCGCGGTTATGCCTGAGTTGGGCCATCCATCTCACCAATGGCATCTCACTGTAATGTACTCTTCCAGGGCTGCAATTGTGGCTGGCGTGTTGCTGTACACGCGAGACTTCACGTAGCCCCACAAAAAATAGTCCAGTAGGGTCAAATTGCATGATCCAAAACATGAGATTAATTTCTCACAAAACTCGCCTCTCGATAGGGCCCTGGTAACGCGTGCCGTGAGGCATTTGGCACCCTCTTGTTGAAATCACATATCAGGCAAGTCCAATTTTTCCATTTTGGGTAAAAAAAATTGTAATTTTTAGCACGGTACCTTGCTAAAAAATTATTGACTGTAATGTTGCTATTTTCATTGGTTTTGAAAATAACGGTCCAATGTTGCCGCCAGCGCACAAACCGCACCAAACAGTGCATTTTTCAGGGCGCATTGAACTGCCTCTGGCTGCTCTTCAGGCCGAATTCGGCAATTCTTTTTGTTGACGTATTCATTGAGCCAACAGTGAGCTTCGTTAATGAAGGCAATTTTTCAATAAAAAAATAATCTTCATTCAACTTTTCTAAGGCCCATTAATCACATAAACGACGTTGTGGTAAGTCACTCGGCTTCAGTTCTTGCACCAACTGAGTTCTTTTTAAGATTGTTAGCTAACTTATTTCGAAAATTATTTTTGAACAAGCAGTTTAAGAAACATTAGAATTACAATTTCAATTAATTAATTAAAATTTTCGATTCTTACAAAGTGTTAGGATACGAACCCTATCCTCCACATGCCAGTCCAGCATAATATTTCACTTAGATATTGGTAACGATAAGATGTAATATTTGAAAAGTGACTTTTTCAAACCGTTAAAACCTCTTTATATTCCACAAATTTTGTGACTTGAAGTTATACACGTAACATTTTTGATCTCAAAATACGCACTCTGGCTTTGAAAATTTTTAATCAAGCATACCTCCCATACAAAATGACGTCGTCAGAAGGGACAATTTCTCAAAAAATCCATTAAAAAAAGCAATCAACTGATTTGAAATTTATCACATAAGCACTTAATCACAATAAATTTGTAATATAAGCGCTGAAGTTGAAATTCGACGAAATCGAATGAAAACTTCCCTTACCTCCCATACAGACTACTAAGCTTTATTAATAGCTCCAACTGGTTCAAATAGAGTAGGAAAATAATTAACCCTCTGGTATCACATCGGGCCTATTTGGCCTATGTGTGTCTCATAAGAGACAGCCGTGTTAACCTAACCTAACCTAACATACCTCCCATACAACGCGACGTCATCAAAATATAAAACCTTTATAAATTCATCAAAAATGAATGTATTTACTTGATGTCTCTGTAAGAATATTTTATTTATTTCAAGTTAATTCCTCAGCACGCCCGCTATATTTCTTCTATTGAATCGAACTGAGTTCATAATCAACGACGACCGTGTCCAGGAGCTACAAAAGTAGACAAGAACAAGTGAGCTTTGAGGCGGAATTTTCTCGCTCAGTATATTTGTGACAATTGTAATATTTATCTTACAGTCTCACACAATAGTCTTACCATTTTAATGTATTCTGTGTTTGATGTTTTAAAAAAATGGGGTTTAAATTACGCCTATCGCCCCATACAAAGTGACGTAAAAAATAATAAAAACTAAATAACTTTCAATATACTTCAACTCGGGTATTTTAACTTCGGTCAAGTCGAAGATATTCATAACTTGTTTTAAAAAGCAAAATAATTCTATAAAAAAGTGTCGGAAAAGTATCGTGAATCGTGTTCTTTCTCATAAAAATTCGTTTGTTCTACCGACCATTGAATTTTCAACTTGATGTGCTTATTGATAAAATTAAAATCAAAACTTATTATGAGCTCGAGACCTAGTATTTTTATGAAAACAACCACTAACGTCAACAACATCATTTTCGTGAAAGTACCATTTATGATTCGTGACAACACCGCAATTGTATTAAAATTTAAACCACGTCAAATACTACAACTTAGTTTAAGTCCAGCATGGGTTTAAATTTTAAACCAAATCAAAAACTACAATTAAGTTTTAGTTCAGCATGGGTTTAAAATTTAAACTACTTCAAATACTATAACTAAGTGCAAGTCCTGCATGGGCTTAAATGTTAACCACTTCAAATACTAAAACTAAGTTTTTATCTCGCACGGGTTAAAATTTGAACTAACGGTTTAGTTTTTAAATATCGTAAACATTTAAGTACACAATAAGCAAGCACACAAAATTTTATTCCGTGGCTAAGTTGGTTCAGCGGTTGTCTTTTTGATTTGATGAATCGAGTGACCCAGGTTCTATCCTTAGCCGGACTGTTTTTTATTTATTTTTTTTTGGTTATTTTTATATTAAATTCTATAAAGTTATATTAAAATTTTACATTTTTTGCCACATCCTAGGATTGAACCGCGGATTGCGGCAACCATCGCATAAGAGTCTCGATTTTTACCTCGGGCTTATCTGTTGCTTGCTAGAGCATGAACAAATGTAAACAAAATACAGATTTTATTACCGTTAAGTTAATTTGTATTAAATTTAAAACCTGAAAAATGTATTATTCCAACGAACAAAAAAAAAAAAAAAACAAATTGGCCATTTCAGCCCTTGAAAGGACTTTGACCCAGATTCTTATCAATTGTGTTGTTGTGTGTGTTATTAAATGTTTGCACACAATTGACCAAGAACTGGACCTACATGTTTTATGCCGACTCCGAACGGCTAGAGTTCATTATTTACTCCCTGAGGTTTGCCATTGTCTGCAGAGAGGTGGTGACCGATCAGAAAAATTTTTTATTGAAAAAAACTTTTCGCCGCGGCTGGGGATCGAACCCGGACTTCGAGCATGCTAAGCCACACACTTAACCTGCATGCCACCGTCATCACCATTATTCCAATGATTGGTTAAAAATTACTGGAAGATTTTTTACCGTTTAGTTATTTTGTATTAAATTTAAAACCTGAGGTACTAAAATTCAAATTTTATTCCCAATTTATAAAATTTCAAAACCAAAAAGCAAGCAATGACTAAAAAATTTATAATTTAAAAAAAGGATTAAAAAATGCAGTAGTCCAACGATTGGTGTAAAAATTATTCTAAAATTTTCAACCGTGTATCAAGTATGTGTTAGCGAAGTAATTTTTTTTCATTTTTTTAAAAAACAAATAAAGATGTGAAATTTATCGAATAAAAAGGATATAATAAAGGTATAATATATCGTTTTACGAATGTGAAAATTTTCAATTTTCAAATTATAAATAATAAATTCAAATTTGTTGGCAATTTTTTTTACCGAATCCTATTAAAGAACTTTATTAACCAATTTGTATTAACAAAAACTTTCGCAAAACACTTATTTCTCGCCAAACCTTCGCTTATAGTTCATTGGATAGTATGCTCTGCATATCTATGAAAATATGAAAAGGGTCAACGATATTTCACATCAGAGAAAGTCGGTTTACAATTTAATATTCCGTTGGGTCGACATTCATCGCCTACGTTTTTGCCGAACAACTTTATTTAAATTTTAATTTGTTACAACAATTTTATAGCCAATTTTGTTAGAGTTATTTTTCGAGGAATATTAAAGTTTGTATGTCACATTGAATACACTTTTCAACAACTGTTGAAAAGACAATAAAAAAACATAAAAATATAAAAAATAAAAAAGTTATGAATGAGTATTTAAAAAATAAGTTTTGTTTTTTTTTTTTTAAATTAGCAATGCAAATTATTTTTTTTTTTTGCAAAATAAATAAAAAGCGTTGACAACATTTATAAAAACAACAAAATTTTAAACAGTTATATGAGTTATAAAATTGTGGCATTTTAATTTGCTAATTTTAGTTTATAATTCTTAAAGAACATATTCTTTAAGAATTATATTTTGAGCTTTATGCCAAATAATTCATGAAGCAACATAGTCGAAGGTACATTTTCGACTTTTTTTTCAAAAATTTTCACCCCAAAAAAATTTGTTTTTCACACGATATATTTGAACTTAGGTATATCTAGTGTTGCAGGTAAAATATAAATATGTGCATATATAACTGATACTTTCAGAAAAAAAGTGTAAGCGAACCATTATAAATGACTTTAAAGTTTCATTTCCTATTATTTTATTCGTAAAATTATTTCAAATCAAAATATGATTTCACAATCGATTTCTCAGCTTTCTTACAAAGCAAGGGTTAAATAAAATTTAAAATAATAGTAGAATTCATTTGTATAATTTGTGCTCTTTTAAAATTAAAAAATATTAAAAAAATTTAATTAAAATACTACTCAGGTTATGAAGAGTCTTGAATGGAAAATAGTATAAAAGTTAAAATTGAAACCATTCGATTGAAAATAAGAAGATTCCACCTTCATACTGAGTGAAAAAATTGCCATTTAACTTTTGAGCAAAAATTTTAGAAGATGAATTTTGAAGATTGTTTTCGGAAAAAACGACAAAATGGGTGGAAGATAACAATTTCTCAATTCTGAGTACCATTTCAAAGAATTTGAAACAAAAAATACAAAATAATGGCTTTATGAAATAAAAATACGAAAAGACTTGTAGTCCAGTTAAATAAGTATAAAAGAAAAAAATTTATTCCAAAAACCATTAACTGCAAAAATAAAATGTTTTTCGATTGGATGCACCATATCTTCTAAAAACTCATTGCTTTGATGAATATTTTTTATTATGTTATTGATTTTTTTACGATTTTCCAATTCATTAATTTCTCCCGTAGTTTTTCAAAATCCCGTTTTTTTCTTATAAATTTTGCATTTGTCCCGTATCGTTGCATCATAACTAAGATGTCTCCATCAAGTCTCGTGCCAAGTTTTTTATTTTTTCCATTTTGTAACTAACCTCACCTAACTTTAACCCAAACAGAGTATAGAATAGTTTTACATAACCTTAAATGCGTTTCAATTATTTTGTTTGCAAATTTCATTGCAATTTGCCAAACATTCCTTTAAACTGAAATGGTTTATTTTTATTATTTTTATTTAAGCAACCTTAACAAACCCATAACTTCAAATAACTAGAAGTTTTAAAGTATTCATTAAAGCAACAAAAACAACAACAACAACAGCATAACTAAATCACAATAAAAATTCGATTTTAATGAAGTCTAACATTATCTTATCTAATCTTATCGTTATTAATATTTTTTCAACTTTTCTTTAACTAAATTTAGCAGAAACTATTTATTGCATTCGGCAACAATACGAAAAATAATTTTAATGTGAAGTTAGTTATATTAGAAGGCTAATTTGAGCGGTTCTACAGACTTATGCGAGGATATTCAATTATTATTTTATCAAATGTTTGTACATGTATATATATCATAAATTGTAGGTTAGTTTATTGAGTATTTCAGTTAATTCTGATATGAGTTTTTTTTCATTTATTTAGCCAATTGAAATTTATCGTTAAATATAAGAAATTATTTCACTTGGTACCTTGAAATACACTTATTTTAGTTGTGAAAGATTCTACTAATTCAACAACAGTGATATAAATAAATATAATTCTTTTAGATATTTTTAAAATCCTAATTATAACAATTTGTCATAGAAAACTAAAATAATAATAGCTTTAAAAGAAAATACAAAAATTTTAAAATTCGAATTTTAAAATTCTCTCTGTTGCAGTGCAGTGCCTATGTAGTAAAGTGTTCTTGTTCATCATTTGTTTGCATATCTTTAGAATGTCGAACTATCAGACATTGTCATGAGTTTGCATGATCTGATGATCATTAATAGTTGTTATGATTAACATTTTTTTTTTTGTTTTTTTTTTTATTCTTATTTTCATTTTTCTTGCTTATTAAATGTAATTTAGGCATTATGTAAGAGTTGCATTAATATTTTTTTTTTCATTTATTGCACTACATATCTTCTTAATTTCTTTCTGATTTTATTTGCTTGACTTGAAAGTTAATAATTAAATTATTAAATTTAGTTTTATAATTCATTTTAATACTAGAATTATTTCTGTTGAAATATACCTTACAATCCCATGAGTCAGCCCAACAAACTAGAGAAATTAATAACAAAGTTATAATTAAAACTGAAACCGAATTTTTTTTATGATGAAGGCACCACCAATACCCATAAAATCTAAAAGAAATTAGAAACCAACTCAACAATGAAAGAAAATAAAATTTGACAATGAAAAAATGCTACTTTGGTATTTTTCTCCGACACAACAGGACCGTAGCCAGAATTAAAAAAAAATTTATAAAAAATTACAGTGAGTGGTACTTTTTTAAAGATCTTTAAAAAATGCAAGAAAATAATCAATTTGAACGCGAGTTTTAAAACCTTAACCATCGATTGAGCACATATAAAAAAATCCTGTCACCTGGGGACAGGGGTTTTTCTTGTTGGTAAACAAACATCTTTGATCTTTTGAAGTACTATTCTGCGGTGAACCCGAATGATTTGTAGAATTAAGAATAAATTTGAAGTAGAATCCCCCAGTGAATGCATTTTTTAAAGCTTCTTTCTGGCACCAAGCCGCATTAGTGCAATTCTAGAGCAACCCTTTAACTATTGCCCTTGCAATATTCCTTTTGTAAAAATAGTCAATTATAACATTAAAAATGTCACTAATACTATATCTATCTTCTTCTTTGAACGTTAAATCAAAGGCAGCAAAAACAAAACGACTTGGATACGCCCAAACGAAGGTAAAAATAAACCCACATCATTAAACAAAACGAAACAATCACCATGTGTTGCCTAGAATGTCCAACTTTACATCCATCATTTGATGCACCATCGATTCAGTCTCCATCCTTTGACGCATAAACTTTCTCTTAATGAAAATAGTTCTTAGTACTCTCCAAAAATGTTGAGATTTTCCACTGGATAACTTTTCGTGTTTCTGCTTGTTTTGATAAGTTTATTAAAAAAAAAATATATATCTTTCCTCTAGAACATATTTAGTAAAATAGTTTAAAATTTATAATATACCTTTCTTAATAATGTATTTCGATTTTAACGACTTTTTTGCAGGCTAACAAGGAAAACAAAGGTACACCGCCACGTGATGCACCACCACCAACATCAATTACCAAAAGTTTAAACTTGTCCACGTCTCCAATTGTCAAAAAGGAAAAACGTCAGAGCAGTTCACGTTATAATGTCTCAAAAAATTGCGAACTAAGTCCTTTGAGTCCGCTTAATGAAAGTAAGTAACAAATCGAAAAATATTTTTATAGTTTTTATATTTTTTTATTTTTTTTATTTTTTTTATTTTTAAACTTAAGGGCACTTTTTTAATTATTTGTAATTTTTCACTATTCTGGTATCTTTAATAATTTGGTTTATATTTTTCTATTGAAACACTGTTATTTTTTTATAATTGACTTTAAACTTTATCTTGTTTAATTTTTTTTTGTTTTTGCTGTTTGAAGAAATTATGAGTTCGGTGAAATTTCTGATTTCGTTGTGATTTTCGTAGAAGAAGGTGTTATTTTCAACGAAATCAATTTCTATCCATATTTTATACTTTTTTGCTGGCGCAACACTGAGTCGACAGCGTATACAAATTCTTAGCAGCGGAGATCAAAACTTCTCAATATGTTTTGTTAAAAAGACAACCTTTATAAAAAAGAAGTAATTCTTAAACATTTCTGAATGTTTTTCAAACTGCTAAAAATATGATATAACTAATTATAAAATACTTATGATGGCTGTTAGAGGGTTGTTTTTTTTTCAAATATTTAGTAATAGTTCCAACCTAATCCAAAACTATTAATTAAAAAAATATAATATACAAAATACAAAACAAAATGCAAAAAAAAGAAAAAAAAATTATTCATTAAAAATTAAAACAAAAAAATTACAAAATTCTAATATAAAAAAATTACACTGAGGGAAAAATGTGTTAAAATTAAATGAAATTGTGTTCATATCTAACGAATTTGTTTTTGAAATAGAGCTTGAAACAAATTCATTAAAATTAAACACAACTGTTTTTTAAGTTACATTCAAAACAAGAGTTTTTGTTTTTAAAACAATGTTTTTGTTATGAAAAACAAATGTGAAACAAAAATTTTAAAATTCAAAACAAAGATTTCAACGCATATTTTTTCGGTGGCATTCTTTTAGCTTTTTCGAATTCTTAGCATCAGAATCACAACCAGCTACCTCCGGGACGCTCCGAATGCCAACTGTTAGCTACATTCGATGAAGTTTCCATTGAAATAATTTAATAAATAATTAATTAATTTTTATTTTATTATACATATGTTCGACATTTGTCAAACCAATTCAAAAAATTCAAAAATTTTCATTGTTTTCAAATTTTTGTTTATTTTTTCAAAGAAATAATGAAAGAAAATTAAAAAAAAGAAAGAAGTTTATAAGCTGTTCAAAATTAAACACACTTGTTTTAAATTTTGTTTTGTAGAAACGCAAAGGCGTTAAATTTCTATTTTAAAATTTTTTGTTTAATTTTAAAGTATGTTTTTTTTCTCAGTGTATGGGAAATGAGAAATATATAAAATAAAAAAATTAAATGTAATCAAAATAAATACATAATAAGAAATAGAAAATAAATAAAATAAGAAATATGTAATATAAAAAAATATAAAAAATAAGAAATATGTAAAATAAAAATTATATAAAATAAGAAATATGTAAAATAAAAAAAATATAAAATAAAAATGCATAAAATGAAAAAAAATATATAAAATAAAAATATATAAAAATAATATATACAAAAAATATATAAAATACATAAAATATATAAAATACATAAAATATAAAAAATATATTAAATAATAATAAATAAAATAAAAATAAATAAAATTAAATAAATTAAAAAATGGATAAAATAAAAAATACTAGTAAACCTGTTGCCCGAATTCGAGCAATTCAATAAAAATTAAGTGTTAGAAACATTATAAACGTTTAATATATGATATTCTATTCAAGAAGCTATTATACTCAATAACGATATATTCAGTCTCAATAATGATATAAAAGATCATAATCTGAATGGTTTGACTTGAAACGTATGATCTGACACTAAATTTTTTAATGTAACTGTCAAAACACGAAGACGGAATTACACTTATATTACTACTGAGACAAACATAATTACTATTCGAAAACATCGCAGCTTAACTCTTCCAGCTATAAAACATAACTAAATAAAAAAAAAAACGCAGTAAAAAAAGATTTAAGACATAATACTAAGATATATATCAAAAATTAATAAAAACTACTTACAGAACACCTACAACATCAATTTATAACACATTTAGATGAAAAAACGCCAAAAAACCCAAAAAAAAATTTTTTTGAAAACCGTTGAAATTTGACTGAGTTGTTTGCTCGGAAAGTGGAATTTTTGATTTTGGAACTGCATTTTTCGGACAATTGACATTTGAGGAATGCATAAAAGATAATTTTGGTTAAAAATTTTTAGTTTTGAAAAAAATTCAAATTCGACCAATTCTCAAATTAAATTTCAAATTGATTAAATTGCGGATTTTTGTACAAAAATTTTATTTCTGTTTTAAAAGGTTGGGAACCCCCTGAAGCGAAATCACAATTTTTAAAAGTGGTTTGCACATCTACAGCCTAAACCTGATTTAATGACATCTGAATCGATAAAATCGGTCCATTGGTCTGGGAGGAGTTGAAGTCACAAAAAAAACCTTAGCCTATTAATTATATAGATAATCTTTTAACGTAAGATTTTACGCTTTGCGTAAAATATGAATACATTAAAAAAAAATTTCATTACGGAAGCAAATTGCTAAAATTATGCGAAAACGATTTGCTAATGTTGAAATTCTCGTTACGATTATGATAAAAAATCTCGTTTCGAGAATGAAATGATCATTTCTTCCACCCTCGGGCTCATCATGATATAATAATGAGGTACGGTAAAGAGATTCACCACACCGGTGAATCATGGGGTTCATTAGCAAAACTTTTCGAACTTCGTTTTCTAAATAAATATCCGAGATCTCGGATTCACCTCTAATTCGAGGCTAATTCTAATTCGTTTGGTTTATTGGGATGTTATAAAATTCATTTTGTGGTAATTTTTATTTTATGTTTGGGGTCTTTATATTGTTTATATATGGTATTGCATGACTCGCATCTGGTATAGGTCCTGTGCTAGTCACGTAAGAGTTATTGACTCTGTTTTCTCGTTATGGTTGTGTTTCATGGTTAATATAATTTAAAGAAAGTATATTTATTTTTTATTTAAATTGTTTTTTTCATGAATTAAAAGAGGCAAAATAAGCGTGGCCAAAACAAAGTATGTATGCCAAAACTTCTTTGAGCATATAATATATGTACCAAATTTGAGCAAATCCGTGCCGTTAGGAACAGATATGAATAAAAATTCAGCAAGTATAGAAACAATTTTTAAAATGCGACGATGCTGTGGTAATAAAAAATATTTAAAAAGTTAAACTTGTTAACTAGGAAATATACAAAAAGTCTTCTTTCAATTTAAAGCCAAAACATAAACAAAAAACTAGCAAGAACTTTCGAAAAAGTAGAAAAAGTCAACTTAAATGCCGACTGTTAGAAAATAGCCCAAAATTGTCAATTTGAAAAAATAAGTTTTTCGAATAATGCGAAATTGTTTATTTCAAAAAATATTGTTTTTTCGAAATTGTTGATTTCAAAGAAGATAAATCGGAAATTAAATAATACTAGTATCGCCTGGGGTCGAAATTCGACCAATTTATTGATTGCCTATTTATAAATATATGCGAGATGATCAAAATAAGTTCGGGGCTATAACTTTTCATTGATTGGAGATATTAAGCTATTTTCTTCAGAAAAATTATTTATTTATTTAATTATTTCTTTCAAAAACAGAAAAACAACATTTTAAAAAAATTTAATTTTTTAAAGAAAATCATAGGGGGTAGCCTTGATTTTTTGATGGCACGGACAGTTTATTAATTTAGTGTCAAGACAAAATAAATTCACCGTCAATTCGGTATAGACTTTGAAAGAAAATCAAAAATGCAATTTTGAGTTTTTGGTTTTTTTACAACAAAAATCATTTTTACCCCATATTTTTAGAATAAATCAAATTTTATGGTCTTTTTTTAAAATGAATAATTTAAATATAAACAAACAAAAAACGGTATTATTTTCAAACGTTTTTTTAAGTTAACTGATAAGACTTAAATACAAAAAAGAAATAAATAAAATCTATTCACATATAACGGAGATATTGGCTTCCCAATTTAGAACATTCAATTTGAGACAGTTTTTTTCTCTCTCTTGGCATTTGGTTGAAACACACGCTAAATAACTAACGACAATATTAAGAAAATTCATTAAAAATACTTTTGGTTAGAATTTTGCTGTAATTTTTAGCACATTTAAAAGAAAATTTATCAAACTTTTAGAAAAAATGAACAAAATTTAAAAACCGTTAAAATCCGACCAAGATATTCACATGGAAAGTCAAATTTTTGAGTTCAAAAAACATTTTTTTACAAATTTAACAATTGATGAATGCATAAAACTACAATTTTTTAAGAAATTGTTACTTTTAAAAAAAATTCAAATTCGAGCAACTTAAGAACTCTCCTCCAACCAAATTTCATATCAATCAAAGAGCAGATTTTTTCTCAAAAATTTAATTTCTCTCTTAGAAGGTTGGGAACCCCCTCTATCAAATATATCATTTATATATACATTCTGCACATCTGGACAACAAAACCTTTCAAATGATATAAGTTTCAATTATTTTGAGTTTTAATTAATACCAAAAAAGCGTACGACAAACTTTAATGTTCACGTATTAATATATAAGATATGCGAGATGATCAAAATAAGTTCAGGGCTATAACTTTTCATTGATTGGAGATATTAAGCTATTTTCTTCAGAAAAATTATTTATTTATTTAATTATTTGGTTGAAACACACGCTAAATAACTAACGACAATATTAAGAAAATTCATTAAAAATACTTTTGGTTAGAATTTTGCTGTAATTTTTAGCACATTTAAAAGAAAATTTATCAAACTTTTAGAAAAAATGAACAAAATTTAAAAACCGTTAAAATCCGACCAAGATATTCACATGGAAAGTCAAATTTTTGAGTTCAAAAAACATTTTTTTACAAATTTAACAATTGATGAATGCATAAAACTACAATTTTTTAAGAAATTGTTACTTTTAAAAAAAATTCAAATTCGAGCAACTTAAGAATTCTCCTCCAACCAAATTTCATATCAATCAAAGAGCAGATTTTTTCTCAAAAATGTAATTTCTCTCTTAGAAGGTTGGGAACCCCCTCTATCAAATATATAATTTATATATACATTCTGCACATCTGGACAACAAAACCTTTCAAATGATATAAGTTTCAATTATTTTGAGTTTTAATTAATACCAAAAAAGCGTACGACAAACTTTAATGTTCACGTATTAATATATAAGATTAAAATTTTTCGTATAAATCGAAACTGGCAACTTGTAAAATAAATAATAAGCAACTCAAGTTATAAAATTTTCAAACTCATAATTCAATTCATGTTCGAAAGCTGTTTAAAATCTATTGCAAAATATGTTATTATTTCATATAAAGTATTTATATGTTTAAAATTTCATATAAAATAAAATAAAAAAAGTTATTATTTCACGTAAAGGTAATCAATTATTGGAGCTAACATTAAAATTAGTTCGCACAAACTGGCAGAAGAAAGAAAATAATTTTTGCTTATGTTATGTTACGCCATTTCGTCATATTATTGACAGATATAATATGAAGAAAATGTTTATTTATTTGTATTTCGAATTAAGTACTGGCTGCTTACTTTGTGCTATCGGCCATAGTATAATTAACGAAGTAATATCAGGGAGGAGAGCAGCTTACCGTGATTGTCAAAACGAAGTTGAGAGCTCATACAAAATCTACGAACGAGTGGAACGCTAAGAATAAGCAAAATGTAAACAATGATCCGCTACCAACTCTCGCGTGTTTATGTTAAATAATTGTAGAAAATTGTGATTTGTCGCTTTGTATACTATTTTTATTGTTATTGTTAAAGTAATAAACAAGTAATAAATAAAATTAAAAGAGAAAATTGAATAAACTGCAATTCATTGAATGCTGTTTGCAGTCACTGTTGCTGCTGCTTAAACTCAGACCTCTCGCTCAGACAATTCGCTGCAAACACCTTGAAGTCACTGTTATTCCTCAGTTATTGTATTATATTTATTTTATCTAGTTTATTGTTATAATAAAACAATATCACAACGAAAATATTAAATATTATTTGCACTTAACACAACACGATGTTCCATTAAATTTAGATTTGTTTGTTTGCTTTGGCTTGTTTGCTTTGTCTGCATTCGCCATGATGGCCGATTTTGACATTTAGGGTACTGACAGAGAGAGTACGTTCACTCCTGATATTACTTCGTTAATTATACTATGCTATCGGCCTAGCTCTTGCGCGCTCTCTCTCTCTCTCTCTTGCGCTACCATATTCGGTGCTTCATGCTCTTTTATAAACAATACCTTCAATGCTCCTACAACAGCGGCATATTTCATGCCATTATTAAGTGCCAAACAGAACAGAAGAACAAACAAAAAAAAAAAAAATAAAAAAAGAAAGAAAATATGTGAGCATGGAAAATGTAGGAAACGCAAGTGAAAAACTTATTGATTTTTCGTGAGTATCGCTTGAGTTTTGTACCGTGAGTTGTTGTGATAACACGTTTAACTAGAAGTAGTCAGAAATAATTTTGTATAAAATGTAGTTTTTTGTTTTTAACAATATTAAAGGTTGTCTAGTCATTTATTCATATACATACATATATATATATACATGTGAGACAAGTGTTGTTGGCAGTTAATAAGCTTAAAACTAATTTATAATATAAATAGAGAAAACTACAAAACGAGCCAGCCAGCCAACAGCTTGTAACAACGCGTGTGTTCAAAACTTCTTTGTATACACTTTTATTCAATAGCTTTTTCATTGTTGAAAAATACCAACACACACAAATGGAATTTTTAATTTTATAAAATGTCAATTCATTAAAAAAATTATGTTTTAGTTAATTAATGCAGCTGTTTGAGTTACAAGAAGCTATTTTTGTTTTCTATTCTTTATTTTTTGGTTTTGTTTTTTTTTGTTTTTTTTTTTTGGAAAATAACTCCACCTTAACAGCGCAATGTCGGTAATGTTGCCGTTGTCATCGCCATATTTATCAATGCTATAAAATCTTATTGCCAAGGTCACTTTCATTTGTTGATTGAACCTCTCTATTTTGTTTTTAATCCTTCAACATTATTTAGTAACTAAATTAAAATGTTAACAGGCTAAATACAAATTTTCTCATGCCTATTCAAATCAGATTTTTTTTAATGTCCGAATTGAAATTTGCACTTGGTGCAAACATGTGAGCACATCCCTGTTTGTCTAAACATAAAATTTCTTAGTCTAGGCAGCTTTTAAAATTATAAATTCATTTATACATAAGTTTTCTCAATTTGGTCTAAAAAAGTTGGTAAACACTTGAAATTTTATTTGAAACTGAAACAAAAAATTAAGTGCCGGAAAACACATTTTCCAAGCGCAAATGTTATTTTAGTCTTAAAATGTGTCAAACTAAAAAATTCATTGTAGAGTTATTCATTGTTACTTATTCTTATTCTGCATAACTTTTCCTTGGAATGCCTAACTATTCCATTTTGAACCATTTCTAGACACATTCTATTTATCTGCTTCTATTTTTTACATGCAAAAACTTCATTATAATATGATTGCCTTGTGCTCGCTTGTAACCCAATTCTTTGCTGACAGGTTTAGAATAGACATCGGAAATCTATTAAGGTCTATTATAATTTTTAAAGCTATCATAGAATAATTTAATTTTTGTTTTTTTTCCCTATCAACTGAAACAATGTACGCATCATTTATTTGTCCAGTTCGCCGTACAGGTTTTATTGTTTCTGGTTTGTTTGTCTGGTTCTTATTATTATTATTATTATATTCTCTTTGAAATTACCATATTTGGAAATGTGTGGTCATGTGGCACACAGATTCAAAGATGAAAGTTAAGAACGCATTAGTTTATAAAACAATTTTAGTTTTATACAATCAAATTTTTTGAAGTAGGTAGATGATTCAGCTCTTTAAGGGGTCTTCTGGCTAAAAATTTGGAAAAAATTATTTTTTTTTATGAAAAGCATATGGATATCATTTGAAGTAGTGTAGTAAAATTTGTTCAAGAATATTAGATATAAATTTTTTTTTTATAAAAATTATGCCATTTTTTTAAAAAATAATTCGAAAAATTACGGTTGCTTTGATTTCGGGCGCCCTTATCGCCTGAAAAATAAAAATTTAAATAATTTGGTTTAAAAGTGGTTATGTTATGAACTAAAATAGTCTGTTAATATCCATAAATAACAAAATGGCAACAGTTTTCACCATAAAAAACAGATTTTTGTGCAAAAAAATTTGAGAAATTTGCTTTCAATCTTCTTGATTCTATTGTAATGACCCCAAAAATTTCTATAAAAATATAAAAAGGCATACTACTAAAAGAACATCAAAAAGCAGGAGTTAGAAGTCTTTACCCTACGGAGAAAAGAGCCAGTTCAGAACCTATTAGGTGATAGGTGCCAAAGTGATGGTGACCGTTACCAATTCTGCCACCAACATATGAAACCAACCAGTCCCTTTTACATGGCGTTGTCATTGATACGGGTAAATTTTATAAAAAAAATTGGTTAAAAATATAGCCAGGTGTCGATTGACATCTCATCGATACCTTTGGACCTAATCAGTAGCCGGTCTATTTATAGATCACGGTACACTTATACGCATGTTGTAATGAAATTGAATCAATTTTTTGTAAATTCATGTTTAGCCGAGCTTGCTAGTACTCGACTGACCTGGGTTCAATCCCCGGCAAAACCACCAAAATAATTTTTGTTTTTTAATATTTTGTTTTTTAATAAACAATTTTTTTTAAGATGTTAAGCAAACTTATATTGAATGTTATTTTTGATTAAGCAGTTAATAAAACGAAATTCGAATTTAAATTATTAAATTAAAATTGTTGATACTTTCACAGCCAGGATACGAACCCACGTCCTCAGCATGACAGTCTAGCGCACATCTACTGAGCTATTGATAACGATAAGATAAATATAGCAAAACACATTTAAAAACTATAGGTCCCATTCTGAGTTATATCGAACCTGTCCTGTCATATGTTAAATAAGAACTGTCACAGAACCGGTCATGTTAGGGTAATTGACCCTGCTTTCTCCGTATTTTTACAACGTACCGTAATCATTATGAGCAATATGAAAAAATTAAGAAATAATCATTATTGTATGATTTTTGAAATTTTTGTTATATAAGATATAAGAATAGTTTTCTGATTTTAATTTTGTAAATCAAAAATTAAAATAATAATTTGTTGATTTTTATTTTTTTTACTTAAGCCTAGTAACCTGTTCTGTTTCATGTAAAATTTCACTCGAATCTGCATACAAATAACGATAGCTCTGAAATTTTGGATCATATTTTCACTACAATTTAATTGAACTGCCTTATTGAACTATTTCGATGTGAAATGTGACAGTTGTCATAATTTTTTTATTTTTGTATATTTATTTTTCTCTATTTTGAAAAGTAATGCATGAGTTGCCCAAAATTGACAATTTCTACGCAACAAAATATTTTTCAGAATTTTCACGCAACAAAAAAATTATGTTGCCAGCGAAATTTTACGCAAACGAACAGAGTACTAGGCTTTAAACAAAAATTATTTTTGGTTTTTATTGTTTTCAATTAACCAAAAAAAATAATTTTTTTAATTTTATTTTTTGGCTCAAAGAAAAAAAATAATTTTTGGGTTATTTTTTTTTTTGTCAGAAATAAAACAAATATGTTGAAATTTTAGGATTTTTATTTTATTTTTTTTGCTCAGAAATAAAAATCGATTTCACACGTTTTCTTTTACAAGACATTTTTTACAATTTTGGTCAAGAAAATATATAAAAATTATTTTTATATTTTATTATAATAATTATTTAAAATTTTTATGTTTATTGCTTTAAAAATAAAAATCATAATTTATTCGAAGAGGCAATTCAAATTTCCAACACTTGAACATGCTGATTGTTTTTCATTCAAATTCAAAAAATTATTATTATTTTCTATCCTTGATTTATACCAAAAATGGAAAAAAATAAGTAAGCAAATTTCGAAAAAAAAAAAAATTTCGAAGCTCGGAAAATCTACTGGAAATTAGAAAATAATGCAGGTGGAAAATTCATAAAGTTTTCCCAAACAAATTTTTTCTAGCGACACATTATATTATAGCCTGCAAATATTACACACGACAAGCAACGAGCGCCAAAGATACTTTAAATTTAAAAGTATTGCTCATGGGACGAATTTTTCGAGACTTTGTTGGGCGACATCTTATATCGTTGTCGCCGGCTTCAATTAAATTGTAATAACCTGAACACATTGTACACGACATGCGACGAACGACATGTCTCCAAATTGCCATTGTAGAGAAATGTTGTGCGACCTGATTATAATAAACACGACAGCAGCAAGTGTTTTTGGCAATTAATAATAATTATTTAATAAAATATACTTATTGAAGTTATAAATATATTTTAAATTAGCAAAGAAACAAAAAAAAAAACTGTGACAAATGTAAACAATGGAAGAAATTCTCTCTTCTCGCATGCCAAATTAGAATTATAAGCCGATACACATTGACTGCAACATGCGTCCAACGACAAAACGAGAACTAGTCGTTAAGAGAATTGTCGCAGTGTTCTCGCCGACTTGATTATAATGAATGCAACAAAAACAATATGTATTTCTGATGATTTTTATTAAATTAATTTACTTAATTTTAAAGTATATTAAACAAAAATAATCAAAAACCTCACAGCAAAAAACGCGCAGCTAGCATGAATATAATTAAAAGTAATGTTGCGGCTGCAACAATGATCGTATCCTCTCATTTTCGTGATGCATCAAAAAATTGTATTTACATAAGAAAACATGCATGTTGCAGTCAATGTATATAGACTATAAATTGAAGTCGACGACAACGACATTCGATGTCGCGGAACAATGTCGTCGCAAAGTTTGCAGAAATTCGACCCATAAGAAATAAATGTAAAGTTCAAGTGTTCCAACTATAATTTGACATGCGACAAAACAAAATTTTTACCATTGTTTTCAATTGTCATTGGTTTTTGTTTCGTGCTGGCTGCTAAAAGCTCGATTTTTAATCGGTACCCTAATTGAAATAGATTTAATACATGCGTTATCGTTAACGTGAACGTTAATCTAACATATGTAATGGCTTATGAATCAGTTTAGCCAGAGAGACAAACTGAAATTGACCACTAAATTAACGCTTTCGGAGAAAATTTATCTGTTTTTAAAAAACAATTACAGACTTTTTATATTATTAATGGACATCATAATTTACTTCACTACTACCACAATAAAACATTTCTTTGCTAGCCTTGAAAAATTGTTTTTTTCCTATTACCAGCAACATTTTCAATTCACGATGTGTAAAAGACTTCTTCTATCCAATTTTTCATGAACATTTTTATTGTAGGAACATGGCTATTGTAGGTCATGGCTTTCTATAAACGATATTCTTTTAAACAATATTCAATGTTATTTCAAAACTTATAAATTTGCTTATTTTTTTATTTATTTATGTGTTTTAGGAAATTTCTTCAAATAATAAAAACCGACAGCTTGTGAATACGTTCAAAAAGGTTACAGACTTGCTAATAACTTAAATAATTTAGAAATCTGAAAATTGTTTTGCAAAATTTACCTCTTTTAATCAAAAATTACCTTTCTTACCTCTGTCAAAAAAAAAAAAAAGTCAAAAATTACCTCGTTTGAGGAAATTTGCTTCAATCTGGCAAACAGTGTTGTGAATACATACATACGTTGTAGAGTGAAGAAATGTCGTTCGTCACATGTTGCGGTGAATGTGTTCAGGCAATTATTTCGAAAGTTGCTCATAAAAGAGCATGAGACTGCAGAAATATCCGCTCTCACTCTCTATTTGCAGACATCTTTTGCAAACGTAATGTTTGGGAGTGAACAATTATTGTTGACATTAAGCTGTTATCTAAACATAATATATTAGCAACTAAAGCAGGAATTGTTCAGGTACAAACAAACATTGTTTGCATCATCATACAGCTATACGAACTGAAAACAGTTATAAATAAGAAAATGTTCAGGTACAAACAAATATTGTTTGCATCAAGCAGTTAAACGAACATTACATTTTTGCAGCTTTAAGATATTTACTTAGGTTTCAAACCAATGTTGCCTAGATATTTGAATATTTCTATGCATTTTTATTATATAATTATATAAATATTTGAAATTATACATTATTATAATTCATTTTTTACCTTGAAGTGTTGGATACTTATTAGCCCTAGAACTACAAACCCACTTTTTTACCTGTAAACTACAAACCGGGGAAAATATTTACCCCACGGATTTCTTGTTCGTAATATCGTTCTAAAAGCAATAACCTGACTCTTAAGTAAATACATTTTTTGCTTTTTTTTTCATGCGAATTAGAATGGTGAAGACCAAATTCAATTTTATCAAGGTTTAGTTGATTAAAAATATTTACATAGTAATCAAAATAGCCAAAAGTGCTGAAAAATGTATGACTTTTTTCTAAACAAGCAATTTTCAAATGTCAAACTTATTATATAAAAAGTTTGACATAAAGTTTGACATAAAGAGGATTATAAAGATGACACATAAGTCTTTGAAGAAAAAAATTTCTACCATGATGTTTGCCATAACTTTTCAATAAGTAATTTTTGACATGGTGATACCAAAATGGTGTCCGACATGTCATATTGATACTTTGTGTGTGTGTTTTTTCTTATTTCAACATAATTTTTTTAAAATTTTCACGCTTTTCAAATGTTTTAAAACTAACTGCTATTCTAAGTGGTTGTCAAACTGTTCCTCTAGGGTACATACAATGTTCTTAGTAAATTTACCAGTGCTTCATCAACTATGATTCAAGTGCTTTTCTGCCTTTTTGTAGATTCACATCAAGTGCCTGTTAAACTGTGTCAAGTGCTTCTTATTGTACTGTTCCGTATCGTCAGCGATGCTTTTTTATCTAAGTATATTTTTATTTATTCGCATAAGTATTGCATATATGCTCAATTTGTTTCTCTTTAACGTTACAATCCAATGAATATTTCTGCAAATATATCGAAAATATTCCATGAAACCAACTAATTTTGTATGGCTACATGAAAGTAAGCTTTAAGACTTGAATTTTATCTGAACGAACTTTTCTTCAACTTTTGTTGTTCTGAAGATATACCCAGTTTTATGTGGTCTTTAACGTTACATTGTTTGGAAGTGAGTTTCAAGATAGGTTTGCATTTAAAAAAATACGACTTAACGACTTAAATTGAAATAATGAAAATAACATGTTGTTTTGCACTTCTAGAAGCCAAAATGTGCGGTCTTTAACGTTACACATTCATAAATTTTTGTTCCGATTTAAATTTTTTCCGTACAATTTCGAAGTTTTTCGATACATGGTAAAAAAGAAACAACATTTTTCACGTTACTCAAAAAAACAAAAACCCGATTTAAAAATTTCAGATTTTCTAAAGTAACATAGAATATAAAAAATGTACCTTAAGCCTTGTTTTTTTATTTTAAAATAATTCCAAGATAATGTTTCGTGGGTGCTATATTGGGTTTATTGTAAACTAATTTTGCCACCAAATGATGGTACCACTTCAATAATATTTGTTTACAAGTCACTCTCTTTCTTCCCTGCAAAAATGATATGTCTGCTCGAATTAATTGTACTTGTCCAAAAAGAAAATTTTGTTAAATTTATTTTTCTCATTTTCACAATTTTTTATTGTTTACACTGAATTTACAATTTTGTTTCTTGTAACGAAATATTTGTTTCACTTTCATTCACTTTTTTGCACTCAAAACTATTTACATAATAAATATTATATTTACAGATGCTTTTTAATGCTTAAGATTTTAGCTAACAATAAATTAATTGAAAAAAGAAAAGAAAACACAAAAGTTAAATTCATGAAAATTAAAGACAAATATTTTTTTCGAACAAAATCAAAAATAAAAAATTAAAATAAATATACATGCATATCAACATCTTAACCAAAGTGCTTAGTTCTAAAAAAAAACACACTACAATTTTTTAAGAAATATGCCAAAAATAAAAGAAAGAAATTGAAACAAAGTGAAATGAAATGGTTTTCAGTGCTATGTTTTATGCCGGCAACATACCCGGTTTCACTTCAAAACAACAACAGCAACAACAAACACAAGAGCAACAGCAACTACCACAAACACAACAACAAGAAGTAATAAATGACGTCACTTCAGTTGCAAAACAACAAATAAGAAATATTGAAAGAAATCATCATAATCATTATATTAATAACAACACAACAATCGGCGGTAATAATAAAAATAATAATGCTACAGCAAGTAACGCCACGTCAGCACTAAGCAATCCAACGATTACTGGCTACTACTTGGGTGTAGGCATACCCAAGTCACCATCGTTTCACAGCGGACTCGATCTATTGGCTGACGACGACGACAACGACGGTGTCGAAGGTGTTGGCTACGACAAAGATCGCTTAAAAATAGCAACAATTAATCAGCAACAAACAATTGGCTTGAAATTTAAATTTACAAATATTGAAAAACTAACGTCAAAATTTTCCATAGGCAACAATAAAATGCCTTCTTTGCAACAAGAACAACAGGATACAAATCACAGTTCGAATTCATCAGCATCTAATTCATCTTCATCATCATCATCATCATCATCATCATCATCCACATCAACATTAATGGCAGGATCATCACTATCGTCTGCATCATCTTCAGCATCATCATCATCAACGTTGCCTGTGGCAACAACATCGGCAGCATTAGCATCAAATCTATCAACAGCAGCAACAGCATCAACGTTGTTGCCAACATCTACAATTGCGGCAGCAACAACAACATCATCATCATCGCTCGTCTCCACATTGACACAGCACTTCAATGCCGCTACAACGGCGACATCATTGCTAACCACTGCATCCTCATCGCTAGCTAATCACAACAAGGTTTGCCAACAATATTTCACTGTATTTGTTGTTGTCTGTTCTTGTATTTTTTTAAATTTTTTTGTTTTATTTTTTTTTTTTTTTTCAATTCAAAATTTCATTCATTCATTCAGCATTTTTTGTTGTTCACTTAAATGCACTGATTTTGATTTTTAAAATGTTGTAACTTTTTATATTTTTATCTTTAATATTGCATATGTTGATGGCGTAAGTTTATCTTTTTATTAAGTATCTATAAGTTTTAAATTAGTACTCATACTTTAGTCATAGAGTTAAGCTAATCATTCGTTTTTTCAGTGTTCAGTGTTCTTTATTCAGCTAATATTGAAGGGAAAACATTTCAATATCGATTTTTGATAGTAGGGCAGGTTTCTTTGGATTCTGGTTTTCTGCTGAAAACAATTTAAGATGATGACAATTTTTTTTTATATAAGCAATTAAAATGATATCGCCAAGAGTTTCCGGGGTAGACTACTTTGTTTAATTTAAGGGGTTTCTGACCCCCTTTAAAATTAGTAAAAATTTAATTTTACTAAAGGCAAGATTTTTGCTGAAGGTCCTAAATTAAAATTGTGCTTTGCTAAGGATTAGAAGGAAATTAAATACTGCTCCATAGCATAAAATGTGACCTTGAAAAAACCGGTTATTTGAGCTAACCCTAACCCAGAAAAATCTTTTTGGCGATATGTTCTGTGGGCCAATGACTATCAGGAACCATTGGAAGGTTTTGCAGTGATTTCATATGGCCCTCAAATTGTCGCACAGTGTTATTTTTGTAGGTTTTTAACTTACAAAGACTGTTTCAACAATTCATTTTATTGTAAACTGAAAAAATTGCAGACTTTTTTAAGAATTTTTTTAATATAATACGGGATAAGAGGAAAAAAAACCAATTTTTGGTATAAAAAAAAAGCTTCATTGTTTTTCATAAAATTCTCTATCAAGACTAGTTTCTCTTTCACATGCGGTCGAAACAACTTTCGCAGCACTGTTTCTACTTTGATTAAGGTACGAGGGTGGGTTAATAAGACTTTTTGAATAAAACATAGGTTTTTGACAACATTTTTTTTGTCATTTTATTTTTCAACAGAGTCTCCTTTGAGCGCTATACACTTTGTTCAACGTTTCTCCAATTTTTTTATCGCTTCCAAAAAATAGTAGTGGAGAGGGGGGCTAGTTGTAACAGGGGTAAGTTGTTGCACTCTATTTTTGCCTTGAATACGAAAGTTTTTTTACAAGTCTCTTTTTTTTCATCCTTTATTATGCGCTCTTTCAAACGAGACCCGTAATTCTTTTATTGCCAACAACTTTTCCAATTCATGATATATAAGGGACTTCTTTAATCCACTTTTTCATTAACTTTTGTTTTTATAAACTGGTCATGGCTTTCTGTAACCGATATTATTGTAAGCAATATTCATTGCAATTTCAAAAACATTTGATTAATTCTTATTTCTTGATGTGTTTCAACAAATTCTTAGTTTTTAAGTTAAAATTTGCAAGCAATTCAAAAATTAAAATAATCCTGCATTTGTTTTTTTTTTTACAAAAGGGGATTCCCAATACTAAGGGACTAGTACGTTCAGTAGGTATTAAAGCTGAAAATATTTGGAAATCTAAAAATAATTATATTCCAAAATTTACCACTTTTAGTCAAAAATTACCTTTTTTACCTCTGCCTAAAAAATAAGTGAAAAATTTCCTCATTTAGGGAAATTTACCTCAATCTGGCAACAGTGGTCTGTTTCTGTTAAGCCACAAACGATTGGATTGCCCCTAAGCTCCACTTGACGTAGCTCCGCTTTTGACGTTCTGGGCATATCGATGCAATATGATCTTCCTTGGAATCATATTTTCAATATGTCGAAAAAGGTCGTCAATGCCTAGATTTCCTCAAACGGGGCTAAAAGTACTTCACTTCTGCTGTTCTTCGCACTATTTATACCTTATATATTAAGCCGAAAATGGATGGAAATTTGGACAGGGGCTTCAAGATATTATTTTGAGCTTTTGGGTCGAATTTAACGTCGTGCGATATGTATGTGATATGATGGAATGTTAATGTTTCATACGCTCTCCCAATTCTCTTGGGCATCGACGCCATGTTGAATGCTTAAGTTTTTTATACAGGTACTACAGTGAGAGGTGTAAAGGAAAATACGAGGACAGACTCCACCAGGTCGAGTATTTCCCAGGTCAACTCGGGCCTGGTCGCGTATTATGCAATAATGGGCTTAAAATTGTCGTTTGTATAGCGAATTGTGCGTGCTAATGTGAAATATAAGTTGCTCTAAGCGTACGAAACATATTCCTCGTATAAATAATTCTACTTTTCATAACATATTTTAAAAGTTTTAAATAGTCTTTACTTGATGAAATGTCAAACAAATCTGTACTAACATACAGATTGACATGACTCAAGCGTAATATGTCATAAAATCCCAGTGCGACCAAGTTTAGAAAAAGAACACCTTTTTAGTGAAAAGTCGGACGAAAAATCTGAACAGCTTACAATTGTACATTAATTCATAGAAAATTGAGGCTCTCGACAGTTGATGATATCGAAATCAACGTTAAGGGAATTTCGCTACAGATCTTAAAGTATAATTTAAAAGTATAATAAGCGCCATCACTATTGCAATTTGTTTTATATATTTTTTTTTTAATTATTTTATGTATACATTTTTTTCAATAATATATATATGTGTAAACAATTCTTCAGTTAATTTCGTAATTTTTGTTTCGTATTTTGCAATTCATCTCAAATCGATAAATATTAAATTTTTTTTGCAACCAACATTAAAACTAAAATATCAATCATTGTGCATTTTTTTCTCTTCTCATATGACAATCCATTAACAAAATATAAATCAAACCATCGAACAATGGTCGTACAATACAACGTCATAACGATTCATCATAATAACTTGACAACAAATCAACAAATTGTTGCAGTCACCTGTCAGTGCCGCTGCAGCGATTAAAAATATTCTGAATGCTAGCAAAAGCGTTGGCAACGCCACCTGCGCAGCTGTTACAGGAGCAGCAAATGCGGCTGGTGCTGCGCAAAATATCAACAACGCCGTTAACGCCGTCGTTGCTGGAGGAGGTCAAGATCAAGCTTTTCAACAAAATCCACTCAACTCGGCGGTCAGTGTGACTTCTTCGACTACCACTTTAGTTGAAGGCAGCAGCATCAGCATTTCGCTCGGCATTGGCAGTGGCGCAAATGGTTCGGCAGCAGCAGCTACAGTCATGTTAAATAATTGTGCAGCGCTGCATTTTCAAAATGGTAACGAAGCAATTCTATCGCCGCAAACATTGCAGCAAATAAGCGGAAGTCCTGGACGAGCACGCGATCGTAACCTATTTCACTCGCCGACGGCATCTGCAGCGAACTCATTACCGTTATTGCGAGGTTTTTAACACAATTCAAATAATTTAACATTAAATTTTTTATTGTTTTTTTATTATTTTTCAATTCGTATGAAAATATTTGTCCATCTATCTATTAACTGTGAAAATTTGCATAAATACGTAGTTTTTACTTATTATTTTTTTTTTTTTTTGTTTGTTTTGCACTTTTGTCATTTCCGAAATCTGCGTGTTGATTTCTAGCTGTTATAACCATAATTATTATAATTACTTTGTTCTATCTGTTTGTTTCGAATCATCCTTTTGTTTTACTTTATATCAAAAGTACTAGTAATTTATAATTTATCTATATATAGTAAATATACTGTCAGCATATCAACAGTATATAAAATGTTGAAAAGCCAATTGTCACATTTGCTTATCTATGCTCAAAACAGAGATGAGAAAATAATTATAACGTGAAATCAATTGGCGTTTTCGCTCAAAGCCTAGCAGCGAAAATTGAGGTTAACTGTGAAAAGGCAATGAAAAATGTTGAAACTTGAAATTTCTTGTATTTTTTGTTTTTTAATGGATTTTAATTCCCGGATCGAGGGGATATTTACACCCCTACCCATACTGCGTCAGAGATATGTATATAAATTGTATTAATAGAATAATAGAATAGTGATATATATAAATTGTAATGTATTTTATTAATCAGCATCACCATCTCAGTCGAATCCATGTTTCTGATCGATATTTGAGATTCTATCGTAACAATAAAAATCAAGTTCGAAAAGTAGTCAAATCGAATGAAAACCACACCTGCCTCACATGCAATGTTAATAGTAAAATCTCTTTAAATTGCACAAAAATGTATCCAATAATTCACAATTTTCCATAATAGCTTTGGTTGTTTAATTTAATTTGAAATTTGATAAAATCAAAGGAAGAAAACTCTGCTTACCTAACTTCTACCTTACATACCTTCTTTATTGACACAAAAGATAAAATTGTTTCTCGGATACACAACCGATTTTCCTCAAATTTAGACTTTCTTAGTTTTTCGTCCATAAGTTATAGAAATATAATGTTCTTTTTGATTTTATTTTTCCCATCACTCTTTATTCCCATTATTTTCATCACAGGTTCATCTGAAATACACAAATGAGTAAAATTCAGTTAAAAAATAAGTTTTCCATTCCGCCTTGAGAGCACTTTTTTAATAAAATTTGTATTTCTTTTAAATTTTTAGGCCCGAAAATGCCAAAAGCATTAATTTTTAACGAAAAGTTGCACCATTTTGTTATTGAAAAACTAAAGTTTTCGAGAATCGTGTTCATAGAAAAAAAATTATAAGTTTTGAGAAAAACGCTTTAAAAAATTTAAGTTTCGAAGCGACCCTCTTAAAGGGTCCAAAATTAAAACTCTATTTGCGAGTTTTGGAATATTTTGAAAATATAATACTTTAAAAAAAGCCATCAACATTTTTTGTGAAAGCGAAAATCTGAAATCCCACCTTAAAGTTCTAATTTTTTTCTTATTCTCGGTAGTATCGACTTATGGGATTTTTGATATTCGCTGCTACGTTATTTCTTCCTCATATAAAAAGTACTACGAAAAAATTCGAGATTATTTGTATTTCCAAACAAACTTTTTAGAGATTGACATCGACATTTTTTTTAAGATCTACAAAATCGTAGTCAACCGTTTCGACTCTCAAATTATAATCATTTTGTTAATTACCCAAAATTCTGATAAAATTTTATGTCAATCTTTAGACTTAAATTTGTACTTCAACAGAAAATTTTTTTCGGATTTACTCATAGTTTTAACTCAGACTTACCAAATCCAAGATACTTCTGCCCTCTAAAAAGGAAACTTTTTTGGTGCTTCAGAAATTTTATTAGCCAAAAAAATTATGTCACAAAGAATTTTTGTTTTTAAATTTTTAAAATTAATTTATAACTTCTTTAATAATAAACTGAAATTTTTTTAATTAATATCTTTAACCCTTGGTTTGTAAACCTCTAATAAATAACATATAAGTTTTGCACCAAATTGTTATAAGCCCGCCCTATTATGTAAAGTTCGGGAAATGTCAAAACTTTCTAATTTTAAGATATTATATGTATTGAGACCGATTCTATCAAAAGCATTGCCGAAGCCTTTATAGACAGCATCTATTTGTAGACCCTTCTTCATTTTGTTCAAGAAATGAGAAAAAATTATGAGGTTAGTTGTACTTGGATTTATATACTAGAGAGGACTTTATTGGACTTCTTGGATTGATTAGAATCAAAGAACAAAACTTATTGTTATGGAAATGTGAGGCCGTTTTATTTGAAGAAAATCAAATAATTTCAAATTAAATCAAGTTTGAGTTTATGTTTTAAAAAACTTAGCATGTTTAAAAAAAAATAAACACCAAAAATATTATTTTAAATTATATTTTGCTCATTTAACTAATTTTTTTAAATTAATATTTTTTCAAAACAATTTTTCTTTATTTAAAAAGAAAAATAATGCCTAAAAACCAGACATGCACAACGAAATCAACAAAATTTTTTCGTTTCGTTGACGCCAAAAAATAAATTATCAAAATTATTTCGTTTTTTAAATAACGTTAAAAATTTATCAAATCAAATTTCGTTTCGTTGAAAAACGAAAAATTTTCTATAATTTTCTCCTATGCTAAAAAAATTTCTTCTGATACAAAAAAAAACGAAATTTTTTTGTTGAAATTAACGTTATTTTCAACGGTTGATTGGGAAAAAAACGAAAAAATTTTATATCGTTTTTTCCGAAACGAAATAAATATTTTTCGTTTTTTGAATTAACGTTATTTTTTTTAATATTTCGGTTACCGTTAAAATTAACGTTAACGTGCATGCCTGCTAAAAACTCATAAATGTTATAACAAAAAATTATTATTGCCGTTTTATCCACGAAATTTTTGAAGTTCCTTTTATATACAAGAATGTTGTGAAGTGAGTTTTTGCAAACCATGGAAAATTCTGTAGGGAATAAAATTCAAAAATTTTGCAAATTTCAAAAATGATTCTTGGACAAAACAAAAATATTCTTGGATTGACAAAACCTTTTTGTAATTCTATTTGAAGAATTAACTTTTTATTTCTGAAATCAGATCTGCCCTTTTAAATAAACAAGAAAGTTATGAAAGTTTAAAAAAGGGGGTTTTTAAAGAAAGTAGGTCACTTTTAAAAAGAAAAATATAAAAAATTTAGTTTGAAAAGACATTGTAGGAAGAATGAATAATTTTGTTTACACATCCCTATCTCTATTTACCTAGCCTTCTGACCGAGTTTTGTCAAGATCGTCTGTACCTTCCAAAAGATGTACTCCTAGAGTCTAATCTATTTCAACCATTTTCATTTTTGTATACCCTTCTAACCGAGTTTCGTTAAGTTCATTTGAATTTTGTAGGTACTTCCCATATAAAATCGGGTATAAATTTAAAAGAGGTCCAAGGGAGATACCCTTAAGAACTGACCGATTTCAAACATTTTGAAAACAAATTTCTTAAGGGGGTCCTCTGGTAATCTATGCCAAATTTTAGCCTTTTTTCAAAATATTGTGGAAAGAGAACGAGTAAAGATATTTTAGTTCCGTTTTTTGATTTGGGTAGCTTAATTTTTTGAAAAAAATACAAAATTTTGAAAAAGTGAATTTATGGACCGTTCAGAAAGTTCTCGGCCTGGTAACGAGGTTCTCCGGAAAAAAGGTGGGTCCAAATTGCGCACGATTCCAAGAGTAAACATCGTCTGAAAAAAAAAAAAATATATTCGGTTACTTAGAATGAATGTCCCTATAGCCCCTACCTCGGAAACAAAAATCCAAATTTTTTTAGGGGGGGAGCCGCCACTTTGAAAATGAAAAATCGAATTTCGACCTTTTTTTTTGTAGTCTAGTGTAGAAAAAAAATAGTAAACATTATTTTTTCGGCAAGTTTGAGGTAGGGGCTATATTCTGCGTCGTTTCATGCCTCATATATCAAAATCGGTCAAAAACTGTTTGAGTTATCGTGCGCAAAGTTTTGAAAAACATGGTTTCGAGAAAAACGCGTTTAAAGAATTCCACAGAATTTTCGACTAATGACTGCAGGCAAATAAACAACTTTGCTGATGCGTTATTTTGACGAAAACATACCTACACAAAAATGCCTGTATCTCCTAAACTATTTCGAATTTTGAAAAATCCTTTTGGGAAAATGTTTTTCAGTATCTGAAAATGGAAAAAAACCCTTAAGAAACTTAAAGACTACATTTGACTACATTGACATTTTTGGTAACGATTTTGTCAAGTTCCATAACGTTCAATAATTCTAGAAGAGCAGCATTTGGTGGATGAGTCAGTCCAGATTCCTATTTTGTTGGCTGTAATTGGTGGTACAGAATACAGAATTCTATATTGTTGAGTAGATAAAGAAGGTGCCATTAGGAAATGTTTGGGTGCATCCATGAATTCATTAAAGGTCGAAATTGGAAGTGATGATGTAAGAAAATAGTAGTAGTGTAGGCGTATTGTCTTCTCTGTTAGGTGTAGATATTACTTCAACACTCGCAACACATCAGGATATTTTTTTGAACTAATATTTCGAGAAAAGGATCTGTTTTTTATGGTAATTATTTCAAATTACTTGTAGCTGCTTTAAGTACAATTACACTTCATATCGCAGAGATTGAAGATGTAATCTGCTCATGTTTTGAAATGTATCATATCGTTGCTGCGCCTTAAAAATCAGGTATGTGATTTTTTATGATTTTTTTTTATTGCATAATTGAATAGCTCTACTCAATGTCCATCTGTGCGCTAAACGGTTTTTCGTTATCTCACATTGGAGAAATTTTTTTTATTACTTTTGCAATAAATTCCTTGTAGATTTTTTAAAATTTCTAATTAAAAATTTTAAAAATCAGGTATGTGCTCGAAAAATTTGATCAAAGTAAAAACAAAATGCCCGTTCTAATTAAAAATTTTAAAAATCAGGTATGTGCTCGAAAAATTTGATCAAAGTAAAAACAAAATACCCGTAAAAAAATCGGTTATGTGTCTGTAAATGGAAGAATGCATCCTCGCTTCGTGCTGGAGTAAGAAGTTTAAGTTTTTTTTTAATATTTATCTCTAGGATTTTATAGCAAAAAATACGAAATTATGACATTGCAATAAATTTGGAAGCTCAGAGAATAAATAAGTTTTTTGCTCTCCTGAAAAGTTGTCTAAAAACACATACCTGAATTTTGAGGCGCAGCGACGATATTGTCTTTAAATGTCAAGATTTTTAAAAATGACCTTAGCTTACTTGACACGAATTTTATTTTACTGGATTTCAATGTAGATTCCATTCAGTTAATATCATCCCACAAGAGGCTTATAACGTCGAATTTAGGTATTTACTGAGAAATTTCTTATTGTCCCGAGTGCAACATATTCAAGGAGTCGCTAAAATACCTTATGGCGTGCATTTAACTGTATTGAGGTCATTCTTTTACAAATCGAACTCCATTCTGACCGACACATTTTTGATTTGCCTGAAAATTTTCTTACGGAAATTTTCACATTTTTTTTTTATAATAGACGGGGTTAAAATTTGAGATTTTCGTAATTTTTGCCTTGGAAACTGATTTTATATAATTCATAACTTCGGTTCTTGATAATGATAAGTATTTTTCTCGCAAAAAATTCTCATTTATAAGGCGTTTTCGTTTATTTGTTAAGAGCAGAGCAAAGGCTGTCAAAAAACTTGTTCGTGATTTTTATTTTTTTCAGAGCGATAAAAGCGGATTGATCGAGTTTTTGTTTTCACTCATAGCACAAAGAGAGTGCTATCGATGTGACTCTATGTGTTCTCTATCAAACATTCGAGCACGTAGAGCATATATCAGAGTTCTATCTGCCACACGTATATTATGCAATGAATGAAAACAAATAATCTTTAACAAAAATAAAGAAAAACAGTGAAAATAACATCCAAAATATAACATTGTGCAAAAATTATATGATTGTAAAAATAATTTAACAAAAAATACTCTTAAAAGACAGCTAAGACATTTGATGCACGGTTTGATTTTTTATCAATTCAGAGTTCTCTGATATAACTCAGAGTAGAGTATTTGTGGAATGTACTACATGCGCTGTAGCTCTGTGATCTGCTCTTCTCTAAACATAAAAACGAAAACGCCTATAGAGAACAATTTTTTGAAAATGAAAAATTTCATCTATATTTGGATAAAAAATTCACTATGGCTCATTCCATACAGACGAGTGTGACGTTTTGACTACTTTATCGTGCTGAAAATGGTATTAACCGGTTAAAGTTTTATCAATTTACTAAAGGGTATTTTAGAAGATGCCCCAAGGTTTCAAAATGCTAAAACATAATGCAATTATTTATACTAGTTTAATAGTTACATTCGCTTAAACACCTGGGACGGGTGTGACGAGCACAAGTTTAAAAACTAAAAATTCTGAGTTTAACATTGAAGTTCAGTCCATCTGCCACAATGAGACCATTTTTGACTTGCATATATTCAAATTTAATATATTTTCTGTTAAATACCAGTGAAAAATATTATGAAAAAATGGCGATAACGATTCTTTTTTAAACTTTTAAATGGGACGGGTGTGACATAAGATTGTCCCGGGTGTGACGAGTGCGAATGATGTGAGAATTATATATAAGAACTTAATGGTTATAATAACTTTCACATATTTTTGACACTTCAAATCAAAAAAATATGTTTTTAATTAATGTATTAATTTAAAAAAAAAATATTTTCTTGCAAAAAATTTTTTTCCATGAATTTTTTATGAAATTAATACCTGTACAAATAATTAAGTTTTTAATATATTTAAAAAAAAAATATTTTTTTGCAAAAAATTTTTCGCATGCATTTTTGATCAAATTAATACCTATACAATTGATTTCATGAATTTACAAAACTTGTTTTTATCAAAGAATTTATTCATATACTTGCAAAAATTTCATTATTAGAAAAAATTTTGAAAACCGTTCCGGGTGTGACCAACTTCTTGTAACGGAAATGAAGAATAAAAATAATTTATTGAATGAAAAAAGTTTACAAATTTATGTAAAACATCAACATCCTTACTTAAGGAAAGCTTCATTCTTATCATAAGCCCATGTTTCTTCTTAGGAAAACTATAGCCTTTTTTGGGACGGGTGTGACACAGAAAAAACACTCAGTTTAAATATTTTGTACTTTGCAAACGCAGTAACCAATCATTATTACAAACTATTCTAACACAACATTAATATCTTTTTTAATATTACTGACCTTATTTTTTTTAAAATTGTATCAAAAGATGACTGATTTCAAGGTTTAAATTAAATCAAAATATTTAAAAAATTTTTTCAACTCGAAGTTTGTTTAGTTAAATTGTCAAAATAAAAAAAAAGCATTTAATTTAAAAATATTTTTGCAGCAGGACTTAAGATTCCACTTCAATTCGAAAAGCAAAAATTACTTCAAATACATGCATTTTAGAATTCATGTTTCCGTTCCTCATTTCTGTGAAATGAGGCCTATGCGAAATATTTTCTTCAATAAAAACAAATCTTTTCTCAAAAATAAAAAGTTTTCTTCTCTTAAAACTATATATTTTTATATATTTCTCTTTTTCATGGAAGCTTTTAATAATTTTTAGGATCACATTTAGAGAAAAGCATTCTCTGGAGCAAAGTCTATACCATTTTTCTCTTAATATGATGCCTTTTTTATGATATTCCGAGGAACTTTTTTATGGGTGTAGGTATAATTATAAAATAATCTGTACGATTTGTAACCCATTTGTATGACCCATGTGAGAGTAATAAATCTCTTAACTCTTTACAAAAACAAATTTGTTACATTAAACATTAAAACACAGTGTTACATTAAAAAATTGAATGAATGCTAAATATTGTCAAAAAAGGGTATAAGTGACACCAAGTCGGTAGTGACAATAGTTCACATGACGTAACCTATTATCGCCACATGTAAAGTGTATTATTGCCACAAATAGCTATATGTATTTTTGCCACTAAACTTATCAAAATTACATTATATAGTATACATGTTAAAGTGTATCGAAAATCTGACCCCCAATTCGGTACCAAAATTAAATAGTACATGAAAAATCCTGTCGATTGGTATACTTTTTTTTATTTGAACTAATTTTGGCGTCCCCCGAAATGCATTTTTGTGCATTTTATCTACTTTTGTACTGGAGACCCATTAATGGTTGATTTAAAAAAAAAATCAAGCTTATCAATTAATTCCTTTCATATAAAAACACGGAACTTCAAATTTTCATCCCTGTTGACAAATGCTCTGACGAGATAGACCAGTTTTTTCAACGTGAATCTACTTGTTATTTAATATTTGATATTTTTTATTTATTGCATGAAAACTTTCTGTCAGATGTGAGAATTGAACTCGGGCTATCGCAGTTCGTTAGGACGCACAAGTTTAACTATTTAAAGAAGGAGCTAAAGAGTTAAAGAGGAAAAAAGTTCAATCACTTCAAAAATTAATTTAACCTTTTATATCCATTCGATTTCTATAGATATTTCTATTTTAACTTATTTGCCAGACAGTTGCATTTTGTTTTTGCATTATATTTTAATGATGTTATTTTTAATCTTGTTGGTTACCTTTTTTGTGTTAAATATTTAATTTAAAATATAATTTTCCTATCCTTATTCTCATGGTTTATTTTTCTTTTTCATTTTGCACATACATATACTATGTATAATGAAGCATCAAAATATAATGAATGAACGAACGTGTATCATTGTATGTACTATAATACATATATTCAGAACTTGGCAAATATTTCTTTTTTATTTGTTTACAAACATTTCATGTGCAAATTTTTCAACATGTTTCATTTTCTATTTTTAAACTTAACGAAAATGTTGAAACACACACATAGTTTGTTCTTTGCGTTCTGTTGCGTTTATTTTTATAATATAAACTTTTTTTTATAAACAAGAATATTTTGCAACGATTCCAAAACTGTTGTCAACGATTTGCGCTTGTTTTGTTGTTCATGCTTTTGATGTTTACATACTTGTTGGAATGTTGTTGACATTTTGTTTGGACACACCGTTGGCTGGTTGTTCGCTTGGTCGTTCTTGGCCAAGGTGTGCGTGTCTAACTGTTCAAGTACAAGGTCGTCATTTCTTGTTTTTATAATATTACTTTTTTACTCTGGCGCCATCGAATGAAAACTCACTGTCGATTGAATTAACTTTTTTTTTTCATTTAAATTCTGTGCTTAAGCTGTTTAAATATCCTTCTAACTGTTCGGAAAGGGTTTTTTAAGGATTACTGCTGTTTTTGTTTAATGTTGTAATTCAGTTGCTTGAAACAACATATTTAATAATATGTATCAACCTACGGCAATAAATTAATATAAAAACAAAAAAAGGTGTGTACGATTTAGTTATGCGCCTTGACTAGCCGGTTAAATAGTTTTTTATATGGTGTCAGCTATGCCTACATATATAGCATGTTATTTGCAAAGAATTTTTTTTTTATTCCACACACTACTACACTACTCACCTCACTTCACACCTAGGCATACATACATATTTCCATGTAGCTTTCGCTGTCTTCTTATTAATTGTTTTGATTATTTATTTGTTAAGAATTGGTGGTATTTTCTGTTTTTATTGCCACTTTTTATAGCTATGTTGCAAAAACAAAATAAACCAAAAAAAAAAACCTCAAAAAGAAAATACAAATAAGATTTCATACCAATACAATTTCAAACAAACAACACCTACAGCATCAGTTATAATAACAACTCTGCAAATCGTGACTTATAACTGTAGTTTTCCGGTTTTAAGCAGAAAAATTTAATCAATGAATAACAACAACAACGTGTTAGACATTGTAAATTCCATGACACGTATAAGATCATTCTTTATCTTTTATCATCTTTTTGGTATCTATTTTTTTTTCTATTTACTTGTGTATATTTCGTTGATAAAAATGTTGACGAAAACACTCATAGAAATCATGTTTTTTTCTTAGCTTTTCATAGAAATAGAAGCAACTATGAGTACATATATCCTTCGGGAATTTAAACTCCCGTTAAGCTAATAACCATTACCTTTTCTTGAAGCGTTACTCTTGATATAGATCTTTGAGCTTACGACTCTGTTTCGTTTTGGATAACTTTTGATGGCTGATTTAAATTATATATTTTACTACTGGAATATTTGTTTTTGAATTTTTAATGTCAATTGTTTTATGCCCTTATTAAACAACCCATCAGAAAATGTATTACCTGTTCAGGATGGAATTTAAACTTGACAGTCATGACCGTGGCCAAAGAGTTTCTTAAAAACAGCCCTGATCTTTTCATATATACATATGTCCGCCTGTCCTCTTCTCACCTGAAATTTGGTTATGGTTTTAAATGGTCACTTTTGGTCCAAATATTAAGGAACTGGTCTGGGCTCATGGTTCAACCCTGGCGCATAAGTAACGTAAGTATTTATTTAATAAATAAGTTTTTCATTTCTGATTTTATTCGACGTTGGTCTTTGATAAAATTTAGATTATTGTATGGAATATTACACAAAGTTTAGAAGTATATATCTTGTAAATGGTGCCCCAGAACAATTCCCATAACTTTTCTTAGATTTCAACATCGCCCTTACTTCTTCTATATGCTATAGAACTTGGCTTGTTGGCATACACCTTACCCTTTAAGTATCCCAAAAAGGAGCTGTTAAATCGGGGCCTATTCAAATCAGAAAAATGTGATATTATTCGAACTTGATGGAACCACTGGTTTGATCTGTACCTCTGGATTTACAAAATTTTCAATCATTGTACGGTATTGACTGCCGTTCACATTAACCGAAACTTGTTTGTCGTTTTCTAAAAAATATAATCCAATGATCCTTTCTGAAGTCAATACACACTGTGAATCTAAGTGAGAGCATTTGATCTTCAACAATTATTCTATGTTTTTGGTGCCCCATATTCCGCAATTTTGCTTACTCACGTAAGTATTGACGGAAAAATGGGCTAATTATGAGTTTGTGAATTAACTCGTTGTTTACGTGGCACAATTCTTGAAAACGACTATTATATTGAATGCGTTCTTGTGCATCATTTGGGTTTAACTCGTAAATCAATTAAATCTTATATGGGAAAAAGTGTAATCTATGTAAAATTCCTTACAAAGAACGCCTAGACATCACCAACGGAGAACATAACTAAGAACGTCAACAGTTCGAAATGCACGAGGAAGTTCATAGACAGTCCCAAGGTTGCCAAAAACGCAGAATCAAAACATCGACATACACTCACGAAGCTGTTTCGTAGCCTTGAACGCATTCCGTTAATTATAAGTCTCCGATTTTTTAAAAACTCCGCACAAATTCTCTATCGGATTTAGATCCATAGATTATGGGGGACATTCCATCATAAGATTTTAGCATTTTTCAGAAATTTCAAACTTTTTTTTGGCTATATTTCCAACAGTTTTAAATCTGGAACTTATCAGAAAATGTTCTCTCGGAATGATCAAGTACTAGTTTCTCGATTACAGATTTCTCAATATCGTAACGTATTTTCTTCATGACTAACTATTCTGCAATGAGCGGTTAAATTATTGAACTAAATATGTCATTTTGTCCCTTTCCCTTTTCTTTGTCAATTTTATCAAAAACTATATAAATTAAAAGTTTTTTCTATTGGTTTTAACTAAAAACTGCCTTAACTATACAAAAATCATATAAAAAGTTCTTATAATGGTGGGAGGGGGTGTTATAAGGATGTGGTTTGTAATTTGAAATGGTTCAAAAAGTGAATTTAGGCCTTCTTTAAGATCGAAAAGTTTTATTAAAGGTACATTATATATTCATCATATCCTTAAGTACCTTACAAGGTACCTTATGTGTATTAACGATAGCAACCGTGCACAAAGAACTCCCAAAGGAATCAGTGGTCAATCTAGGACAATCAATCAACAATTCTACGTAAAATTATGTACATGAGGCTCCATACAAAGAAAAAGAAATAAAAATAGTCCGTCTATAATGCTCATTGGCTCCACGAAACTATTTCGAGATATGTTAACCTTAATTTGTGTGAATTTTTTGGGGGAAAAAGTGGGCTTGGGCAAAAAAAAAACACTTTGCATGGGCAAGTTTTTTGTTCCTCGGAATAATCAAGAAGAAAAAATTGCTCAAATAAAGTTCTAAAAATGATAACTATCAATAATATTTTTTGTTAAATATGCTTGTTCGGAATTTTTACCCAAAAAATACATTTTTTTTTTCAAATTCCAGGAATCCTTAAGGTTAACCCAGCATATAACATATATATTAATTTATATAACTGGGATAAATGACCTGTAGCAAAAATGTGAAAAGTTAATGCAAAAAAGTAAGAGAAAAAAAGCACCAACAGTGGGATTAAGTAGTCTGAGAAGGAATTTAAAAAGGGGGAGTAGAATATAGGTCAAGAATTGCATAAGTTTCTATAGATAGGTATTTGTCAGACTATGTTTTAAAAAAGGTAAGGTGAAGTGAGTGGTTGAGGTGAATCAGAGGGGCAATTATGTCATAGTACTAAAGTTTGTACAAATTGAGGAATATGTAAGTAAAAATAAAAACATAGATTGAACAATTTTGTCTATACTATCTGACATAAGTGATTTCCCGATACTCGTAAAAGTAAAAACTGAAGTTGAATTCATGACTTAAGATCAATAAAACTGGCAGTTGAGGACCTATTCGCTAAATTTGTTGTAAAAAATGTTGACACTGACTTTTCAATTAATCAATGTTTTCATTTAAGGTCATATTGAGGACCAATTAATAAACTTTATCGCATTTTAATACTTTTGCTACTGCTATTATTTTATCAAAAGAACCAATAGAGGAAGTTCTGCAAATTTATAAAAAGTTAGTACAAATTTTTGTATCTGCATACCATACTGATCGCAGAGTTATTATGAGAAACAAGAAACATTTCTCCGTGGACGATCCCAGAAGGAAAAAGTCATGCATAGTAATGTGTTTAAAATGTATCGTCCCTATGGATTATTTATTCCAGAAAGCATGCTTTTTTACACGCATTCCTAAAGAATTTAAGAAATATCACATGTTTTTATGGTGAGAAAATTTCAAATTGAAATTGCTGCTTTGCTAAGGTTGACGTATAAATAGCACAAATTGAATTCTGAATAATAAAATGATAAAAACATTGTGATTTTTTTTTATTTAACAACGTGTTTACAAATATGGCTTACTAAGTAGTACTTGGTACTGCATCCTGAATTATCCAAACTAGCTCGACATCTTCGTTCTATATACCAAGCCTTCTCAATTTCACTCAACAACTCATCAATTTTTAAAATGTTCATTGCTTATGCTGGACCTTCACATCATTCTATAAATTCTCTATAGGATTGAGGTCTGGAATTTGAGCCGGTCAATCCAAAATAATTATTTTTTCCTTTTTAAGCACACAGAAATCCTTCACAATCTTTGCTGTGAGTTTTGGGTCATTATCGTGCATAAAAATCCACTGAACAGGCATGTTCTCAAATGCAAATGATTCCATCTGGTTCTTTAGTGTATCTAAATACATATTTTTAACCATAATTCCTGGTTATTCTCAACCTTCTAGATACTCGTTTCTTGATTAATTAAGGTTATTTTATTCATTCATTTCCTCATAATTTGCTTCGCTGACTTCAAAGGATCAGCCTTACTTTTGCGAATTATAAGTCTGTTAGTAGACGCAGTGGGTTTACGCGGTCTAAGATTGCGTGGCTTATTCTCAAAAATATTATAATCATTTGATTTAACCAAAATGAGCGCATAATAGACCATTTTACGCGAAATATTGAGAATATCCGCAATTTCAGTCGGGTTTTACCTTTTTGACTAAGTTAAGTTTGCCGGAGTGCAATAATTTCCTCTACAAATTTTAATTAAAATTGGCTTAATTCACTGAAAAAAATTTCTCTCATAGTTTTACACAACGTCACACTGGAGTCTCAAAAAATAATATCTACAGTTGATGAATGCATTACCAGGGTCAAACGAGAAGTTAAAAAAATAAGTTAACATGTGTGCTATTTATGTGTCCATCGCTGTATATATGTAAAAATGGACTCATAGACTTACCTGATGATCACTTTTGCTCTATGGCACCTGATGATGACATGAAAGACTATGGAACAACTCCTAAGAAAACTTACTTAAAAAAAAACATCATAAAAATTTTTTCCATTTTTCGAAGCTTTATTTACCGAATTTGAACTCGTCAATTTTTCATAAATTTTTTTTTTTTAATTTCTCACACTTGGGTTAAGCTTATTTTAAACTGTACTTCCCTACCGCCATGTCATGAAAATTTCACACCCCGAGATATTTAGAATGTTAGCTACAGTACAGTTTCTTTTCGCAAGAGTTTTTATTACAAAATTTTGGCAAAAAGAAAATATTCGTTTTTGGCGATATATTCACGTGGTTATAGTAGAAAATGAGCATTATCTGGATATCAAAACACTTGAAGAACTCTTGGATGGAATCAAATACATATTGATATAATGAATAGGCTCTTTAAGTTATTTGCAGATAAGCGGCGGGGCGAGCTAAATATTAATTTTCAGTTCAAGCAGAGATGGTAGCTGAGTATCGATCAACGGAAAGCTTTTTTATTTGCCTGGTTTCAGGTTTTTTTTTGTTGTACAGTACCTCAGCCAGATTTAATTATATGGAAAATATTATTAATATTATAAAAATCTAATGAAAAAATTGAATTTTTTCTGTGATTTAAACAAAGTGCTTTTTAAAACTGCCTAAAATTCCGTTTTTGGAGTTTATTAAGGGTTATAATAATACCTATATTTTATATATTTTTATGGTTTTACGAGACAAATCCTTATCGATTGAGACGTTTTGAAATATTCTATGAAAAATAAAAAGTTACAAGCAACAAACATGATTATTTTTCCCCAATATAAATGAACCTTCAGAAGAATCAAAACTGCTGTATTGAATTGACTCCGATTGCAGAAATCGTTCTTAAGAGTTCCTCTTACTTTCTAAACCGAACGTCAAAATATAAATTTTGATTCGAATTATTGTACAGTTTTGTTTTTGGCTTTATGCTCTCTACCTGATTTGTTTTTTTTATATACAATTAAATCAATGTCTATCTAGCATGCTTTGCTGTACCGTACTGTATTTGATCTGGTTGTCCAAAGCACGTTGTTGTCAAGCAAACAAGAAGCCATCGAGACCCTTTTGACCGACAAAGAATCCAAAAGCTTTTAAAAATAAGAACCTTTGACTAATGCTTTGAGTATGAATATGTTTTTATTTTTTAATTTAAATTTTATTTAAATATAATAGTAAATTTGTTAGTTTAAAATTTGAAATTTTCATTTCAAATATACATATAGCAAAAGGATAACCATTCTATGTCTTACTATAAACATTAACCTCTTATAGATTATTTACTGCAAATGCTGTGCTCTTATCAATCAAATTTAAATAAATTTTGCTTAAAAATATTTCTTATATTTTGCCTTAAAAACTTTTCACAGAAACGCCTACAAATGAACGTGAAGATCTTTTCATACAGAAGCTAAGACAATGTTGCACACTCTTCGATTTTTCCGAGCCATTAAGCGACCTAAAATGGAAGGAAGTGAAGAGAGCAGCGTTACACGAGATGGTAGAATACCTCTCCAATCAAAATGGCGTCATTACGGAGACTATTTACCCGGAGGCAATAAATATGGTATTATTTTTTTTTAATTTTAGTTTGAATTTTTACTTAATTTTATTATCAACAACGTTCCTCTACACTTACATAGTTTGCGGTCAATCTATTCCGCACATTACCGCCTTCGTCAAATCCCAATGGTGCTGAATTCGATCCCGAAGAAGATGAGCCAACGCTGGAGTCATCATGGCCGCATCTACAGTTTGTTTATGAATTGTTTTTGCGCTTCCTAGAATCGCCAGACTTTCAACCAAATATAGCCAAACGCTATATAGATCATCAGTTTGTGTTGCAACTGCTGGATCTATTCGACTCGGAAGATCCGCGTGAGCGTGACTTCCTTAAGACTGTTTTACATCGTATCTATGGAAAGTTTTTAGGCTTGAGAGCATTTATCAGAAAACAAATAAATAATGTATTTTATAGGTAAGTGAATATCAATATCAATATCTTTAAACCTTTAATATGTCTAATTCATGTTTAACATTCTTTTAACTAACAGATTTATTTATGAGACGGAACACCATAATGGTATAGCGGAACTCTTAGAAATTTTGGGCAGCATTATTAATGGTTTCGCACTACCGCTCAAGGAAGAGCATAAGCAATTTCTACTAAAAGTTCTATTGCCGTTGCATAAAGCAAAAAGCCTCTCCGTATATCATCCACAACTGACCTATTGTGTGGTACAGTTTCTGGAAAAAGATCCAAGCTTATCGGAACCGGTTATAAAGTAAGTTGTTGCGGTAGTAAAAAATAATTTTCTAACTTTTTAAACATAACATTTCGATTTGCAGATCCCTCTTGAAATTTTGGCCAAAAACACACAGTCCCAAAGAGGTGATGTTTTTAAACGAACTCGAGGAATTACTGGACGTCATCGAGCCAGCCGAATTTCAAAAAGTAATGGTGCCGCTTTTTCGACAAATTGCCAAATGTGTCTCATCGCCACACTTTCAAGTGGCCGAACGTGCGCTTTACTATTGGAATAATGAGTATATCATGTCGCTGATTGCAGACAACTCGCAAGTAATCCTACCTATAATGTTTCCCGCGTTAAATCGCAATTCCAAAACGCACTGGAATAAAACAATTCACGGACTGATTTATAATGCTTTAAAATTATTTATGGAAATGAATCAGAAACTATTTGATGAATGCAGCAAAAATTATAGGCAAGAAAAACAAATGTAAGCTAGATATATGAATGTATGTTAAAACATTTTTCGACCTCTATACTTGATTTGCTCTTGCTTAGGGAACGTGAAAAACTAACACAACGTGAGGAGCTTTGGCAGCAAGTTGAATCACTGGCCAAAACTAATCCAGAGTGGCCAAAAGTTGTCGGCCAAATGGATAGTTTAAGTATTTCGAGTAGTCAAAATGAATTTGATCAATATAATGAGAATTGTGATTTAACTTATGACAAATTGGAACAAGAAACTAGACAACAGGCAATACAGCAAGAAACGAGAGAGGTAAGTTAGAAATAAAAGCTATAAGTGAACATTTTTGGTTAAAAACAGCTAACAAATTGTAAATTGCTTGTTGTAAATACTAAAACAGTAGTTTTTGGTTTTGTAAATAAATTCAACTTAATTTAATTTAATATAAATATGCTAAATATTACTGCTTTGTTTTGTAAAAATCAACACTAGACAAACTAACCAGTTGTCTTATTCTAAATATATATGTGTTTGAATCAACCAGGCTATCTTGTTCCATTTTGTTCTTCTATAAAAGTTAAAGTTTTTACCCTCTAACACACACTCTGAATGAGCTTCTTCTGTCATCTTTTTCTATGCCTATTTCTACTTTTGGTTTTTCAAATGGTTGATTTTTAAATAACTTTTTATTCTGGGTGAAGTTTTACTTTAATTTGCTTTCACGTCTTTTTTTACACGCACCTCACTTTAACCTTTAACCATAGTACAAAATTAAGGCTATGGTAATTTTTTATGCATGTGTTCTTTAAAACTTTAGTCAAAAACCAGAGTACAGGTTGAACAATTTGAAAACATAAGATATGCTTTAATTTAAGAATTTTAATTTTAAAGTGCCAAAATAAAATTTCCAATTATTATTAAATAATATATTTTATGGATAAATGCTCGGACCTATGGAAAGCAAAAGTCATTTTTATTTTTTTTTTTTTATATTGTGTTAAATTTTTTAAATAGTCAAACTATAAAAAACATGAACATTTTCAGTGTAATTTAAAGTTAATGCCTTCAAGGGACACGATTTTTTTGCCATGGCCAAAGACGGTCACCATAACACATAAAACACAATATTTCAAAACAGGATTTTTATAACAAATTTTTTTTTTAAATATGATTAAAAATAAGCAAATATACAAAAAAAATATATCAACATACAAACATAAATATACAGATAAACATATCACAAACAATTCCCAGCTAATATTATGGGTCTTTTATGTCTCTTTTAAGCGCTCTGAACGCCCATAATGAGATCATTTAAGTTATGAGTTTCCTTCCTAGAAGAAAAATATGACTCTTATAAGAGTTTTAAGTATGCATGCATTAGGAGTCAGAATTATGAGTATTTTTTGAGTTTATGACTCCTATCAAACACAAATTATGATGTTTTTTGACTTATATTAAACAAATACAGGTTCCCGCCATTGAATTATGAACTCATATTAGGGTTATTTAGGAAGTTTCTGCTTTTTCTAAAAGCTACCCATCCGCAGTACAACTTACGCTTCAAATGTAAAGCAAGAAAAAAATGTTTATAACGTTTATATATTTTTTTTTTTTACCCAATCTTCGGAGGACCGTTCACTGGGCTTCTGCTGCACAAAATTTAACTGATTCGGTTACAGCTTCCAGTCGACAATCGTCACTAAAAATAAGCGTCACTGAAGGTTCACTAAAGAACCAATATGACCGCTTTCCTTACTGTCCACTCCTGTATTTTAGATTTCCGGCGACAGTTTTTCCTCTTATTTATCAGAGAATCAGGATTATAATTGGTTTCACTTACCTTTATATCTGATTTGCCACATAATTCAATTATTAAAGAGCGAAAAACAAAAAAATACACAACACAAGTGTTGTTCAAGTTGTCGCAGATGGACTTCTGTTGAATGCCTTTAACTAAAATACAAAAAATGTTATTTTAAAACCATAAATGTAGTATTATTCTTCGCATCATTATTATGAGTCCTTGAATTATCGTCAGAAAATACCTTCTTTTAACCCATCTTTTAATACTGTTCGATTTATCGACCACTCAATACAAAATATTTCTATATTTTTTTAGTTCATAATTAAAAAACTCATAAGTTACTGCTTACCTACTAATTTTGTTTTTTACGTGGTGTTAGTTTTTTCGAACATTGGCAAGTAAGTAGTCTGCATGCATACTTTTTGCACAAAAATGCTTGAAGGCTACCACTGTTCGAAAATTCGAATACCTGATACTGCCCAAAAAAATCGTAATATTTTCCGGACGCCAGATTTGAGTTTCTGGAGTTTAAATTAGTGCAAAAAAAAATTGGTCTAACTTTGTTACCAAAAAACGTTTTTCCCGTGGTAAAAGATGGATTGATGAAAAATGTCTGCTCATTAAAAAAATTGCATAATTAAAAAAACTCAAAATATTTTTACTAAAAACCCATGTTATTTTATACTCCTTTTTTGGCTGAAAAAAATCAGGGACCGTACCGGTTATGTTTTTTATCGAAAAGTCACATATTTACCGTTATCTTTTAACTTTTATTTTTTGTCTGACAAAAATAAAAGTTATTGTGTGCCTTATATTTTTTTGTGCAAATATAACAGTTACTTTTGACTTTTATTTTATCGGTCAAAAATAACAGTTATTTTTTACCTTTTTTTTTGGTCAAAAATATCAGGCAATTTGTATTTTCTCAAAGGCCGTTTTACCGATTTAAACACTATTGATATCATTATTTTCGTCACATCGGTGCGCACATTTTACACATGGTATCAATAATTTTTTAACCGGTTAAGCGGTCTTTTTACAAACCTTCTCCGCACTCTGATTCATTTATAAAAAATATCAAAATCGGTTAAGGAACCGATATATTCCTGAATATATTCACCGTTTACATTAATGTTGCGTTGCCAACGTGTTGGTGAATCAAAAATTCTATTTAAAAAAAAATTGCGTATATTTTTCCAACAAAAATTCGTCAAGCACGCAATTACAGCGTTTTGGTTGAAGTAGCATTGTTGTTGTAAGCAGTTTTACAGACTCCGTAAATATGATTATCTGTTGGTGACAGATCTGGAGAATGTGAAGGGTTAGTAAAAACTTCGTACTGCAACTCCTGCAGTTTTTGTACGGTCAAACGGGATACATGCGGTCGTGCGTTATCATATAACAAAATTGGTTAATGCCTATTCACCACAGATGGCTGTTTTATGTACCAATTGTGCATAATAGGTCTCCGCTGTTATCGTTTCGCCAGGATTAAAAAAAATAGTGAAGGACGTCTTTAGAAGTCCACCAAACAGTCACCATGACTTTTCTAGGGTGCAGTCCCGCTCTTGCCTGGTGGTTGAGAGCTTCTCCGCGATCCAGTTATTGTCCTGAACGTTTCCTATTATCATATAGGATCCATGTTTTTCACAATTCTCTTTAAAAGCGGTTGCACCTCATGTCGCAAATAAGTCTGAGCATATTGTATCTATCGGTTAGCTCTTGTGGAAACCATCGATTGAGTTTTTCATCACCGTAAACAATTGTTGCACTGTACCTTCAATGCTGGTATTTGGTCCGGAGACTTGATAATATCAGCTGCATTTTGTACTTTTTTAAACAGGTAAATGACACGAATATCTCTTGTTGCAAGCATATCTGTAAGAACGAAAAGAACATATATAATAAACTGCACAAGAAATAAATAAGGCACTAAATGAAAGGTATTTATCTCCATTTACAAACATGAAACTTATTTTAAATTTTACCAAACACGTCTGTTCATCATGAAAGCACTTTTAAGAACACTTTCAACTTGATTGACCCTGTACTATAGTTAAGTGTATATAGCATCTAAACTTAAATAATATTAGTACTACTCAAAACACAGTTTAAAGAAATTGTTTAGAATAAGTCAGTAGGATATGAGTCTGCATCTGAATTCATCCGAATTTGTTATTTTTGAGTTGTTATCTTTTGCAGTTAGTTAAATATAATTTAGTCAAAATCTTAACTTGCACAACTTTTATCTGATTTCACTCTTCTAACATTTTAAATTTCATATTCAACAATAACAATACTATTTGGCACAGGAATAATACTATTAGTTTATCAATACACGAATTCTTGTCATTTCAACACGACTACACACACACACCTACATAACTTTCAAATTGTTCATACAACTTTCAAAAATGTAGTTAGATATTAATTTTAACATCATTTTGTAAAAAATTCATTGACTTTATATAACGTAGTTAGTCATATTATTTTATTTGAAATGTATATTTTTTCTTTAAATTAAGAAATTCATGTATTAACGTTAACATTTAATTTGTATTCCAATTCTATTTTGTAAGTCTCCGATGGTTGTTATATTTCCGCTTCTTTCAATGAAGCAAATGTTAATTGTTTGTTCAATTTTCTTAGTATTGGTTAAAAAATCTATTAGTTTTGTATCAAAATGTTGTTGTATTAAATCTTATTTGTTTTAAATCAAATCAAGATGTTGGAATACAAATCGTCTAAGACGGAACAAAATAAATTTGAATAAATAAAATAGATTTAAGTACCTACTATTTTTGTCTCATTTAATAAAACTCTCTCTCTCTCTCTCTCTCTCTGGCTTCGGTTTAATATTATGTTATTTTTGTTCCGTCAATTCGTAAACTTTGTTTTTTTTTATTTTTGGTGTGGAATAGTCTCAATATGTAATGTACAGTAATTCGAACTTGTTAAACTACGCAAACTCATAAACTCACTCGTCTAGATACGCGGCGAACGTAACAAATTGAAACCGCTCATACGAAGGAAGTCCGATTTGCCTGCCGATACTGGAACTGTGCGGGCGCTCATTGAACATAAGCGACAGGATGAATACTTGAAAACTCCACCAGATATCAAAAAATGCTAAAGCTAAAACGACGAAACACCAAAATACGCCTACACACACACACACACACACACACACAAACAAACACGCAAAAATATTTTTTAAAAATGCAAATTCGAAGGCAACAAGCTAAGCAACTACATTTTAAAAAACGCATGCATAACAAGTTTAAATATATAAAAAAAAACTATAATAAAAATACAATGATGAAAACAAACAGGTGGAGAAAAACAAAACAAAACAACAACAAAAAAAAAACAAAGCGCGGGCGTTTCAAAAGCAACCTTCTTTGATTTGCTTGGAAAAGTACACTGAGCGAAAAAGTTCGAATTCCTAACCAGAGTTTCCTACGTTTTCGTTTCTGTGACCGTTTTTAAGTTATTAATTATCTTATTTTATCTTTTAACTAAATAATGTATTTTTATGTACTACTTTTATAATACTTAAACAAAAAAAAAATTGCTTACAAAATATATATTATGTAGAGCAAAAATATTTTTATTATTATCATTTTCATTGAATTGCAATTTTTTGCTCTCAAGCAAGCAAGCCGAATGTTTGAATCAATTAAGTCAAAAGTTTTACTCCTATAATAATTATAGCACACGCTGACAAATGTTTTATAGTTTTTTTTATAAACTCGAACTCTGGAAGCAATTAAAATCAAATCAAATTTTTTATAATATATAATATTTAAATTTAAACAAAACTTGTAAAAAAGTATAAAAGCCGTTTTTGGACTTTTATAACTCGTTAGTTTTGTGTAACTTTTAAGTTTTCCAAATAAAGGGAATAAAACGTGTCTAACAGTAGCAAAAAGCAACGAGATCAGCAACAAATACCCGTTTAAGTAGTCATTTCAAATAATATCGTTCATTTCGTGCAAGACTCAAATGAGTAACAGTTTTTTTTATGAGCCTCACAGTTGTTAGATTCAAAATCAAAGTTATAGCAAAACAAATTTTGTTTGAAAATGTCTTCAAAGATATCCATAGAAATGGATGATCCGTCTTGCAAGAAACTGATTGATCCATTTTCTGCTGGGTAAATTCAAAATCAAAGTTTATAGAAAAATTGATCATTGTTATTCCATTATAACTCTGATGAAAAGTTGATTTATATAAGCTGTGTAGAAAAGACTTCCAAAAAATTAGCATGAATTGTCTTGAACTGAACCAAATAATCTATAGGTAGTGGAATCAGTAAAATATATACCGAGTGCTTTAATAAAAGTTTAGAACTAATTAAAAGTGAATCAATTTCTTCTTTAATTTTTCTGAGAAACAGTGTTTTCTTTAATTCTTGAGTCCACATAAACAGACCTTAAAAAAATGCAAAAAATTAAAATCACTCAATTTTAAAATAAATAAAGTACTCTTCAATTGATGAGAGCGATATCTAACAATTCAGTAAATTCAGTCCATATGTACTATGTATTATGACAAGCTTGTTTTTTTCCATCAGCAAACTTATAAGCAGAGGAGTATTTTTCGTTACTAACTTAATGCTGAAAAATAAAAATGCACTCATACAACGCAACAGCTTTTTAAACAACTTTTTGTGTAAAAAATATAATAATATTAATTAAAAAAAAAACAAAAACAGTATAACTTTAAATATTTACTTTTTTGAACTGCATGTTGAATGTTTTCCTTTCTTGTAACTGCGATTTGCAAATATTTTATGTTTAAATTTGAAAGTACTAAAAAAAAAAACAAAAAATAGTATAGCCTAGACATGTTATTTTTCTAGTGCCTAGATTATATATATATATATATTTATAAATGTATGTTACCCTTGAATGTTTAATTTTTTTCTCTTAGAAGTCTTAATTTTTAGTCTTATTTTTACAATCTGCATCGTCTGTGAAGGTGTTGTTAGGTGTAAATGGGGGATGTTAAGTCAAATGCAGTAAATATTGAATATTCAAGCTATAATATTGCACACACACACACACACAAATATAATCCTTAAACTACTATGCAAATTAAAATGTAAGAAAATTTATATTGTATGTCTTATTAATTCAAATAAATAATATGTATTTACAAAAACTAAAAAAAAAAATCCAAAGAAGTGTAAAAATTTATACTTCATATTATTTCACTTAAGAGCTAATAAGCTAATAATTTTCGAACTGACTTTTGAACATTCGTCCTGACTAAAATGACTCGAAAAAGCAAAACCTTCAAAAGCGAGTCTTGTGGGTAAACGAGTAATAAATGAGACTTTTGCGGATGCTTCTTTTTAGTATACTTTTTTATACCCTGCTAAAGCAATGTGAAAAAAATAAAGAGAGATTTAATTAATAATTAAATAAAAAAAAGTAAATTTTAAAATTATTAAATAAAAAGTTAACAAAAGTAAAGTTATTACAAATGAATAAAAAAATAAAAGCATAATAAGTTAATTACAAAATAAGTAAATGAAAGGTCGTCTGCTTTCTTTTTAAATAAAATGTTATTTTGACAATGACAGCTATTTCGCGATCAAAAAAGTGGCAGAAACTCAGTGTCATATTTCCACATTGCGATGTGGGCATTAAGGTTGTAATTGCAACTGAAGCAGTGCGAATTTTCAAAAGAAATATCTGCCGTGATAATAAATCAATCCCGTCTTGTAGTTCGAGAAATTGATATGTCAATTAACAACACAAGCGATCCTCTTGTTCATTCAGTTCGTTAGTATGGACGTTATTTCGTCCATAAAGAAGCAGATATATGTCCGGTACCCGTGTCGGTGAATGTTCCACATTTGCGGCGAAAGAAGTACTATTTCTGGAACACCTTGAGCAGGCATAGTGTACGAACGAAGACCTAATCGAGCACTCAAACAAAACAAAAACCAATAAATGGCTATTTCAGGACTTGAAAGGACTTTGACCGAACTTATGATCAATCGGGTTGTGTTTGTTTCAATGTTCGTACACAATTAACCGAGAACTGGACCTGCATGTTTTATGCCGATTTCGAACGGCTAAATTTCATGTTCTCAAGAAGCTTTACATGGCATTATTTACTCTCTGAGGTTTGCCATTGTCTGCAGAGAGCTGACGGCTCATCAGAAAAATGTCTTTCTATTAAAAAACTTTCTGTGTTCGCTGCCTCGCATGCCACACACTTTGCACGCTCGGCCACGGCCGCCTCAAATCAAGCACTCGTCGGTTATAATAGACTATAGAATAGACTAGAATATAGACGCTCGTTTCTAATACTTACCGACATAATACAGACTAAATAACGGTATTGTTTAAGGTACCTTCGAGGTTCTTGTTGGGTATGTTTCTGGTACATTATAGTTAAGACTCAAGCCAGTTACTATGCTTTGTTCGGTAAAATATATGCGATTAATTTTTTTTCATAAACTTTTGAGTTTTTCGTTACTATTCGTGGTTTTTAAAAACTAAATTCAATCTGTTACTCCGGACTTTTGTGCCTGAGTACTTTGGTACGGACACAAATTGTTTCTAGGAAATGTTATGGTCAACGGAGAGCTCTTCAGAGGCAAGTTGACCAATTGTTTTTTTTACAGCAAACTGAGGAATTAGATGTGAACTAAATCTGGCGGACCATGTTCCCTAAATCGTCTGAAAATCGATATTTAACGATATTTAATCAGCCGATTTGACACGGATAAACACTCTAAGGCTTTGTTAAAGAGTGATTTTATACCGATAATATTGAAAAAACATGCAGGCACTCAACACACTTCTGTTTCCGCTAAAGACTCACTTACGAGGAAGAAAGAAACGAAACAGTTAAAAATAATGAAAACAGTACAAATAATGAAAACAATAAAAATAATGAAAACAATAAAAATAATGAAAACAATAAAAATAAAAAATTAATGAAAATAGCAAAAATAATGAAAACAATAAAACAATAAAACAATAAAAATAATAAAAATAATAAAAATATAAGAATATAAAATCAAAATATAAAAATATAAAAATATAAAAATATAAAAATTTAAAAATATAAAAATATAAAAATATAAAAATATAAAAATATAAAAATATAAAAATATAAAAATATAAAAATATAAAAATATAAAAATATAAAAATATAAAAATATAAAAATATAAAAATATAAAAATATAAAAATATAAAAATATAAAAATATAAAAATATAAAAATATAAAAATATAAAAATATAAAAATATAAAAATATAAAAATATAAAAATATAAAAATATAAAAATATAAAAATATAAAAATATAAAAATATAAAAATATAAAAATATAAAAATATAAAAATATAAAAATATAAAAATATAAAAATATAAAAATATAAAAATATAAAAATATAAAAATATAAAAATATAAAAATATAAAAATATAAAAATATAAAAATATAAAAATATAAAAATATAAAAATATAAAAATATAAAAATATAAAAATATAAAAATATAAAAATATAAAAATATAAAATATAAAAATATAAAAATATAAAAATATAAAAATATAAAAGTATAAAAATATAAAAATATAAAAATATAAAAATATAAAAGTATAAAAATATAAAAATATAAAAATATAAAAAAATAAATATTTAAAAATATAAAAATATAAATATATAAATATATAAGAATATAAGAATATAAAAATATAAAAAATAATTATAAAAATATAAAAATAACAAAAACAAGAAAAAAAATAATAATAAATAAGTAATTAAAACAATAAAAAAATTTCAGGTGTACAAAATAGTTTTAAAGGATTTTTTTGAGATGACAACTTCTGTGCCAACTTAATTTGTGGGAAAATTAACTTTTCTTCTTCCATTATAGAAAAATGCAGCTCAAGGTCAATGCTGCAAGAAGCTTACATGCTTCATCGATTTCTCAAAGTTTTTTTAGAAGAAATGATTTTAATATCGACGACAAAGAGCGCGAACGGCCAGAAAAGTTTGAGGATGCCGAATTGTAGGCTATATTGGATGAAGACTCGTGCCAAACGCAACAAGAACTCGCAATACCATAAGGAGTGACTTAACAAGCCACATTTGTTTGCTTCAAAGCCTTGGGAATGATCCAAAAGGTAGGACATTAGGTGCAGTATGAATTCAAGTTGAGAGACGTCGAACGCCGTTTTTTCACTTGTGATAGTTTCGCTCCAAAAAGAAAAGGATTTTTGTATTAAATTGTGAGTGGTGACGAGAAATGAATTCATTTCGATAACCCCAAGCGCAAAGAATCATACGGGCCGGGCGTCCAAACGCCTAAACGCTAAGTGTGTGGTCTGCGATCCAACGAATCTCGACAGACCCGGGGATGAATCTCCATCTGACAGTGATGCTACAAGCGGTATACAATAGTACCTTCTGTATATACTTTCGGAACCGTCAGTACGAAAGTACGCCTTTTTTCAAAAGGTACATTCTTGGGTTTGGAAATTTACAGAGTGCATTATTTTCTGAAGCAGCAGCAGAATGCATGCGCTCTAAATTTAAGCTCTTTAAAACAAATCTTCGAAAAAAGCTAACCGTTATACTAGAATTTAAAAAAAAAAACGTAATTTTTTTAAACTTAAAGCTGATATGGCGATTTTTTAGTTATCATTTTAAAAAAGTACGTTTTTGGCAAATAACGTTTTGCTGAATTTAAAAGGAACGCTTTGAAAATCCCTTATAGCATATATTGAAAGTTTTATAATTTTTATATACTATAATTATTTTGTAATCTTAATATATAAAGGCAAGCGTTCTGCTCCGTGCTCTATATCGCTTAAACTGTTATAGTTGTTATTGCTTTGTTTAGGATGAACATGTTTGTCTGGACCAGAACCTGTTTCGCTATTACAATGCTTTTGATATGAAAAATTGTAAGCCTAAAAGTATGCACCCAAAAGTTATTTGATATTTATCAGTAAGAACACATTGACGACGACTGAAACAAAATAACAAAACAAAAACAACAGATGAATGAAAAATGTCATACCGACTCCAACTTCATTATTTTGAATACGACCCGCAGTATGACGGGCTTCTATAATACATAGTTATAAATAATTGATAAAGCAATAAATTATAAATTTCGATAAGAAAAAACAACATTCTGTAAATTGCTGGTTACATACTTTTTGCGGTTATGGCTCGTTATTACAGAATTGTATAACTTATTAACTGTTTAGCACCAAAAATATTGGCTATCCAACAACTTCTTAAAAGTGAGCCGTATTCAGCCTTGAAATTTGTATAATTGTTGTAAAAGGGGGTTGGAAAGCTAAATGGCTTTATTTATTTATTCAAAACCGTGCTGAGCTGGTAAGTATTTGAAATAAGAACAAATAATTTTCTTCTTTTTTGCCTGCCTTTAAGCTGCTCTTTAAATATTCTTTAAATTTTCATTTGTAAGCAAAACTTGAAAAAAAAATTAAATTTATATCACCTTTAAAATTAACAACACAAAAAAATAAAAATAAAAATATGCTAATAATTTAACTCTTCTTTTTGCAGTGAAAATGGTTTTATAATTAATGTTAAGTAATTTTTGTGAAAACTAGTTAATTTAACTTGATTGATAATATAACATTTTGTAATGGTGTGGAATGTCTGCTGCATGCAACAGTTGAAGTGTAGCCAACGGCAAAAGCTTAACTGGATCAAACCAAACCACACACACACACCATTCAAGTGATTGATGATGATGACAAATGATCCGACAAGAAACCTTGGTGTTGGACACGAACTAGTGAAAAATGAAATTATCAACCAAACAAACAAAACACAAAACAAAGAAAGCAACAAAAATACTGAAATAAGTGCTGAAATTATTGTATTTTGAACACAACTAAAGCGTATATTAAATATTATATAATACAAAAATTACCAACGCCTTGCTTACATAATCAATAATATAAAAAAAAAACAAAATAAAAGTTGTAACATTAAGCTTTGCATTCTTGATTTTTCATACATTGGTTTTTTTTTAGCCCACTTTATTTGTGTGAACATTAAAAATATAAATAAAATTAATTTTAACCAACTGAGATTTTGCTTTATCTGTGCTTAACACACACACACACAAAACTTTCTGTGAATTTCCTTGTCTTAAATCCTTAAATCGTTATTTTGTGCCTCTATACAAAATAGACGCTTTAAATTGAATAGTTTTTGTTTTTTTAGAGCTCTGTGTGCCACCATGTAGTAACTATTTGTTTGAAAAGTATTACTTAAGAAAATTATAAGTAGCTATTCAAAAATCTAAATCTATGTGTTACTTCTAAATCTTCTCAAAGGCTAATTGAACTAACTAGTAATAAGATTTTATATTATATATGGGTGTGCAGAGTGTGTTAACTTGATTTGTTATCATCGTTGCATTATACATAATATATATATAAAAACACACACACAAATATATATATTATAAACAAATGCTTTAAACTATTGTATATTTATGTTCATCAGTGTTAAAGCAGACAAAACTGTATAGTTTAGAACAAAAACAAAAAACTTTATTAAATATTAAGGTTAAAACTAAATCTTAGGTATTTGCATAATGTATAACTCAATTGCTATAAATTGGCAGATGAGAGACTTCTTAAAGTCTGATGATTGATTATTAAAAATACTGTTTAATTGCTTAGTATAAATAAAATTTATAACAAAATACAAAAATCTGTTAATATTGGAAACAACAAACAAAAATGGTAAAGGCAAAAAAAAAATTAAATTCATGCGAATAAAAATCAATGTGAAAACAAATAAAAAACCTAGTTAAAAGTACATACAAATGCATACATACACACATACATACATATATATATATTTATACATCTACATCTGAAAGAATGGAACAATAAAACAAAAAATAAAATACATATATTACAAAAAACTAGTTGTATTGTAGTAGTCACTTCATTTCCGAATGTGACCAACAAAAACAAATAACCTATTTCTGTAGTATTAACACTAATATAACAGATAATAATAAATAACAATATTGCTACTACCATTTGTAAATTTACTTCTAATTATATATCAAACCACAATATAAAAATAAAAAAAAAAGGAAAATATGCGTTATATTCATTGACTTTCGGATTAATCAAACGTAAGTTAAAGAATCAACTAGTAGCTGGATCATAATCACGCTTAGCAGTAAGTCATTCAGGCCTGCATGGACTATCTTTCCTTAGGTTGCGTTAATAGTGAACGCGATTCAGACAGGCAGGCAAATAGCTATCTATCTCGCTTGTTCACATTGCCTGCCTGCCTGACTCGGCGTTCACTATAAACCAGGTATGCGCAAAAGGCCGCCCATGGGCGGATAGCTTTCACATGCATACGACAGCTTTCATCCAAAAAAGCTTTGCAGTCGAGACTCGCACTGTTACACTGAATATTTATTCACATTCGTGCTATCACAGCACACGATCAGTCGCTGTGCGAACTTCATGCTGTAAAGTTGCGGTCGCTGGCTCCTGCGTTGCCTTATTAAATACGACAAGCTACCATTCATACGTATGAATATGCTTTTGTTTATTGTATTTGTTTGTCTGTAATAATTTGTTGTTATTAAATAATAAGGATTAAATAAATTCGTAGAATTTTACTAAATTTTTAAACGAAGCTTGTAGTATTGAATATGTCAACGCAGTAGCAAGCGACCGCAACCTTTAAGCATGAAGTTCAAACAGCGACTGAACATATGTTGTGATTGTAACTCGTGCTTTTCGTTCAGTGTTAACTTGAAAAACAAAAGCTTTGGAATACAAGCATAACAATTTGTATGTATTAGTTTGCGCACCCCTGCTATAAACCAGGGGTGCGCAAACTAATATATACAAAGTTTTGTGGTTGTATTGCAAAGCTTTTGTTTTTCAAGTTAACACTGAACGAAAAGCACGAGTTAGTTCATTGTTACAATCACAACATATGTTCAGTCGCTGTTTGAACTTCATGCTGAAAGGTTGCGGTGGCTTGCTACTGCGTTGACATATTTAATACTACAAGCTTCGTTTAAAAATTAAGTAAAATTCTTCGAATTATTAAATCCTTATTATTTAAAAACAAAAAATGATTACAGACAAACAAATACAATAAACAAATGCATATTCATGCGTATGAATGGTAGTTTGTCGTTTTTAATAAGGCAACGCAGGAGCAAGCGACTGCAACCTTACAGTATGAAGTTCGCACAGCGACTGATCGTGTGCTGTGATAGGACGAATGTGAATAAATATTCAGTGTAACAGTGCGAGTCTCGACTGCAAAGCTTTTTTGACTGAAAGCTGTCGTATGCATGTGAAAGCTATCCGCCCATGGGCGGCCTTTTGCGCATGCCTGCTATAAACGCAACCTTAGAGGCCCCAAGGAGGACTTTCTCTCACCATTATATGGTCCTTAGTTTACAATAGTCTCCTTGGAAGCCTTGTCGACGTGAATAGATACACCACTGATGTAACAATCGTCATAAGAGCTTTGCCAAGACGGTGTCAGCTAGCACTTATCGTAATAAACTGAAAACTTTTAAAAAAAGACGTCAAATAAATCGAACTTTTCCTACTCTCTATGGCTCGATGGTTAATTTTTATAACTCAGCTTAAAATATTGAAGTTATCCTGAAGCCTTACAAGCATTCACAATAGAACCAGATCTAACTCCTACTTAAGAAGCATAAAGATAGCATCTTTTTATCGCGTCTGCGCACTTAAAGTATGCTGTGCATTCCGAACTGTCACTTTGGATGCAGCACTGGATATTTCGGGAACTCCCCCATAGTTCTTCCCGCGACTGGGAGCGTGATATACGGTTTGCTTGCACGCGATTTACCCAAGCCCTCAAAACTTTGGATAGCACGAGACCGCAGTGTATCGGTGTGGCAGGTGCGCTGGGATGCATCACACAATGGACGTTGGACGCAACGTCTTATTCCAAACTTGGAACCATGGCTATTAGACTAACAACCATAAGACTAGCCCAAATACTAACAGGGCATGTATGCTTAAATCGTAGTTTTATAGATTCAAGCACGAAAAACGTTGTTATTGAAGACGCCGAACATGTTTTATTCGATTGCCCAAAATTTAACCTAGATAGACTAGAGCTAAGCTATAAAGTAGGAAGGTTGCCAACAGTGAAAACTTTGGTGGACATTATGCCTAATTCAGAGGATGACTGGACTTCCGCATATAATATGGCATTAGAAGCTTAGAGGGGTAAATAATACTTAAACCTGCCGTGTGAAGTAGGTAATGCTGCAATTAATCTTGTATGGGAACGCAGTCGACGTTATCGTCTGTTCATTCGTCAAGAGACCATCTCCCGAAGCGGTCCCCTCAAAGAAAAAGGAACTGCAGATGACAGAACAATGAAGCTAACTATGCTGAGGTCAGAGAGTTTTGAAAATAAGCGTTCATTTTGTAAGGTTTTGCAGTCTGCATTTCGTCTGCATCATCATCCAGGAATCATTTTCCGAAGTAGTATCTTTCCAAGAAGAGTCCATCGTCGACAGATCATGAGTTTGCGTGTAGGAACCATTTCCGAAGAGGGACCATTTCTGAAGAGGAAGGTTTTGGGACGAAGAGGACTCTCCCAGAGATTAAAAAACCTAAACTTGAAGAAAAGCAACGGAATTGCTTGAATTACCCACGAAGTAATTCCTAGTGGCGGAAGTCCTGTGGGTAGAGTGCCTGAAGTGTGAAGGAGTTGATTTAGTAAGTAGGCGCATATCCGAAAATTATTTGGGTCTGTGAAACATGTGTCCTGGGTGATTTTAACGCGAAGGTCAGAAGAGAACGCATTTTTGGCCCTACTGTCGGTCAGTTCAGTCTCTACTAAAAGACATCGAACAACGTTCTAAGAATGATCACTTCTATGCTGTGCAAAAACATGGTAACGAGCAGCACATCTACAAGGGTACCTAACTGATCCCGTATCAAAAAACCGGAAAGCAAATTTATCATGTGATCGACGGAAGACACGCTTCAAGTAGATGTTTCGCACATTTTGAGGGTGCACATATTGACACCTACCACTATCTTGTAAAGAACGTGCGCAAAGGTGTGCAATAAAAGCTAGATGTCGCTAAGCTGCAATCACAAGTGACTGCCGCAGCGTACTCCGCTCAAATTTCGGTTAAGATCAACAAATCTAACTACGGCTCGATGACGCTGGCGGACTTTGGGTGCACATATCCCACTCCATCCACATTGCTGCTGAGGAAGTCATTGGTTTCTTCAGCGCCCGCAAGCAATGTACCATGGCATGACAATTAAATGAAAATTCTATAAACAGATTAAGCGTCAAAACCAAAGTTTTCAACACGGAGCCATCCACTTGTACAGATGAAGCTGGTGATCTGGTTATAGATACGCAGCGCGCACTGAGATCATTTGGCAGCATTTTTTCCAATGCTGGCAGCGGGCGACGATTACAACAATTCCGTCCTGAGAGAATCCAGTATGATAACACCAATTGACAAAAATGGAGTGGAAATTCCATCACTTAGCCATGACGAGGTTAAAGTTGATATCCAGCGACTAAAAAACAACATAGCAATAGGTGTTGACGGCCTGGCTGCTGAATTGCTTAAAATTGTGGTAATGAATTGATAAGGTGCATGCATGAACTCATCAGCACTATATGGCTAGTGGAAAGCATGCCCAACGATTGGAATCTCAGTGTGCTTTATCCTATACTTAAGAAAGGAGACCCAAAAATCTGCGCCAACTATCGAAGTATCAGTCTTATTTTCATCGTATACAAGGTTCTTTCGAGCGTATTGTGTGAAAGATGAAAGCCGCATACCAAAACACTGATTAGACCTTATCAGTGCGGCTTTCGTTCTGAATCATAGTCCACCATAGACCAGGAAAAAACTTACGAAAATCAAATCGACACCTATCATCTCTTTGACAATTATAAAGCTGTGTTCGATAGACCGATTCGGGATTGCCTGTACGCAACAATGTCTGAGTTCGGTATACCAAACTTGATAAGACTCTGTAGGATGACTTTGAGTAATACATTTAGCTCCATCAAGGTAGGAAATGACCTTTCCGTAACCTTTAATATCAAACGAGATTTCAGACAAGGCGATCCGCTATCATGCGATCTGTTCAATTTCATCATGGAGGAGATCCTACGAAAGGCACGTATATAACGCAATTGTATCATATTTTACAAAGGTGTCCAGCTCCTTGCGTATGCTAATGATATTAATATTATTGATTGAACCAAGAGAGATATAACTGCTGCTTTAACCGCTATTAAAAAGGAATCAACCAAAGTGGGTTTGACGGAGAACGAGGGCAAACAAAGTATATGCTGTCTGCAAATAGGGAAGCCCGTGTTACAGTAAAAAAAAAAAAAAAACAAATTGGCCATTTCAGCCCTTGAAAGGACTTTGACCGAGCTTCTTATGATCAATTGTGTTGTGTGTGTTATTAAATGTTTGCACACAATTGACCGAAAACTGGACCTACATGTTTTATGCCGACTCCGAACGGCTCAAGATCATGTTCTCTAGAAGCTTTACATGGCATTGTTTACTCTCTGAGGTTTGCCATTGTCTGCAGAGAGGTGGTGACCGATCAGAAAAATTTTTTATTGAAAAAACTTTTCGCCACGGCTGGGGATCGAACCCGGGCTCCGAGCATGCTAGGTCACACACTTAACCTGCATGCCACGGTCACCACTAACAGTAGGCAAATATAAATTTAAAGTTGTCAAAATTAAAATGTTCGCCTCTTATAATCAATTTTTTATTTCTGTTTTGGATAGTTAAGATTGTACATTTTATAAAAATATGGGGGAAAAGTTACTACACTCTCAAAAAAAATTGTTAATTCTAACAAGAAAACGACAATAATATTGGTTAAAATAGCATTAACAATAGCAATTGTTGAATTCTGGTTAGAAGTAACAATCGAAATTGTACAATTTTCGTAATTACATTTTGATGGCAGACTTGTCATTTATGAATGTAAAAATGTCAAAACATAATGTCAAAAATGTTTAAACGTCAAAAATCAAGTGTCAAAAATCAAACATCAAAAATTTTATGTCAAAAATTAAACGTCAAAAAATTTGAATTTTTCTGTAAAAAAGTCTTGCGCTTAAAATACGAATTTTATTTGATTATATTTCACAATTATTTTTAGCAGGCATTTGTGTGTTATTCAGAATTTTTAATAAACTTGGCTGGTTGAACGCAGTTTTCGCTTCAGTCTTTCGTCTACCTCTTCTGTGGAAAAACCTGTTGGACAATCTGCTTTAATAAATTCAATTTTCTTATAAAAGTAAGACGCACCCTTACTATTCAAAATCAAGATCTTCATCCAATTTCTCTTCATCCATTTCTTAAGAAAATGTCTGCACGGAAAAGTCTTGATATTGCGTCATAGAGTGACGTCTGTAAAATCTCCAAAGAATCGTTTAGATTAAGAATCATGGTTTAACATCAAAGCACCGAACATGAAATATGAATAGACACCATCAAATATTTTAGCTGAATGATATAAAATGTAATCATTATATTTACCTTTATTTCGTTAATTATATGTTCCTTTTGCAAGCACCATCATACAATTTTTATATTCTGCTGAATTGAAGTTTAAAAAAAAACAAAAAATTTCAAGTTTTTTTTTTTAATTGAAGTTCAAATTTTTTCAACAAACAATTGAATTGTTGAATTCAACAATAAAGAAAAACAACAATAAATTTAACAAAATTACAATAAGAATTGTCAATCTTTGAAAAGAAAAAAATAAAACTCAAAATCAAAGGAAAATTTGATCATTGAAATTGTTAAATTTATTAACAATTGAAATTGTTGAATTTTAACAATAATTTTGGGAGAGTGTAGGTGATAATTTGAAAGGATTGCTTTATGTTCGATAAATTAAGCTTTATATAAATCAAGTCAACTTTATGTTAACTTTGAATGAATAAATTTAGTGGTTTCTAATGATCTGAATGTCCCAAATCAAAACTTTGTTGATTCAGTTCACTCCACTCTGAGCTAATAAATAGTGTCCGACCGAATATTCGGTTTCGGTTTCGGCCAGTTTCGGCCTTTTAGTCAGTTTCGGCTATTCGGCATCAATATGGCCGAAACCGAAACCGAATAACTCTAAACACTAAAAAGTTCCTTAAAGTTCCTTAAAAATTATCTCTTTATTTATTATTTTAAAGTTGAACTTTAATATTCAAAGAATATTAATCGTATGTATACGTTATTATTATCTGTTTGAATTATTTTGTTTTTAAAAGCTTTTAATAAAATTTAAAAAAAAATAAAATGTTTTTAAAAACAAATTTGGGAACAAGTGAAGAATAGTGGAAATGGTCTTTTTTCTTTTTTTTTTTTTTTAAAATGCGTGTTTTGAGCTAACAAATTGAATGGTGAAAAAATTAAACGTCGCTCTCAAGTGGTTTAGAAGTTATAGGGGTCAACGTTTATGAAAATGGGCTTAAAAACCTGTTTTTTTGTTGTTGTTTTCGAACATAAGTAAACGTAATGGATATCAAAAGAAAGGTTATGCTAAAACCTTTTTAATGAGCATTCAATCATAAAAATCTATGCATTATTTTGGATGATATAACTGTTTTTGTACTCAAAGAATTTGAGGTGTGCTAATTTTGGTTGTCCTTTTGAAGTGTTTGTCTTTGAGACTAGAAAAATAAATTTTTTCATAGAAGTATGTTATTTATTGTTATTTCGTAAAAGGGTGAACAGTCAAGTGTGCACAATATATAAAGTTTTATATTTTAACAATTAATGCAAGTACTTTTCAAGTTTGTTGTACACTTCCATATAGTATATTGAGACGAAAAAAAGCGCCGCAGGCGAAAAATTGTTATAAAAAATCGCGCGATTTTTTATAACAATTTTTCATTTTTGGATAGTTAGCAATAAATGGATTTTTTATAATTAATACCTAACTGAATAGGTCATGGTATGACCTCTTGCTACCCATATTGCTTAAATTTTATTAAAAAAAATCGAAAAACAGGCAAATGTGTAGTAATTTTTCAACTTTTGATACCTCTAACTTCTAAACCACTTGAGAGCGACTCTTAATTTTTTCAGAATCGAACTTAGAAGCCCCAAATCCATATAATTACATGTAAAAAAACACAAATTTTGCATTTCCATTATTCTTCAATTATGCCCAAATTTGTATGTAGACTTTCAGTTTCGGTTTCGGTTTCGGCCGAATATTACAAAAATGGCCGAAATTCGGTTTCGGTTTCGGCCAAAATTTTGGTTTCGGTCGGACACTACTAATAAAGGAGTCAAAACATTTTTAGCAAAATACACTGCTATTAGCATGGCCACACCTGAAAAATAACAAAGGTGGCAGTATTTCAAACGTTATTGTGAATGTGCTTTCGAAAACATTTTGACGCTGTAGCCTGTCAAAATTAATTTTTTGTAGAAAAAACTGCTAAATACTTTCGCACAAACTTTTTCGTGTCGTTTTATTTTAAGCTAAATAAATAAACAGCAGCATATAATTTATTGCAATTTTGAATATTGTGGGCATACAACAAAGTTTCAGTATTGTACACAAATTATAGCGATAACTGGCTGAATAGATAGTGATCCTAGGTGGGTAGAAATCAGCTGGAAATAGTATACAAACCATGTCAATATCCCAGTAAATAATTTTTTTACGCATTTCCAAGCAGAACCTTTTCGTTTAGGAAGCCCACAGCAACATACCAATGGAGCCCATTGACATTTCACGTCTTGAGGAAGCTGTTGTGGTCTTCTATAGGTCTACATCACAAGAGCAGGCTATTACACATGAGTGGCTTACAAAGGCACAAATAAGTCCGCAGGCATGGCAATTTTCATGGCAACTAATGCAGCTGGGAAAGGTTATTTATAAATTGAATTGGTATTTCTTTGATTAGTATGTCTATTTCACTTTTCACGTGTTGCAGAGTCAAGAAGTACAATTTTTTGGAGCCATTACCTTGCACTCGAAACTGCTTAAGTTTTGGCACGAGGTGCCCGCAGAAAATCATGAAGAACTGAAGCAGAAGATATTGGAAAAAATCATACAATTTGCTGCAGGACCAAAACTTGTTTTAAATCGTCTTTGCATTGCGGTTGGTTGATAATGACTGGCTCTGTTTTGTATTCAATTTCATTTTCTATTATGTTTATTTAAGTTAAGCGCTTTTATTGTGCACATGTTGAGCGAGTGGCCAACAGCTATTGAAGATGTTATCAACACTTTTCAAAATCAACAAATAGCAAATGTTACAAAAGAAATGCAGTTGTGGATAATGCTGGAAGTATTGCAGGCACTGCCGGAAGAGGTAAGGAGTACAAAACTAACTGTATGAAAATTACAAAACTAATATGATTACTATAATAATAATCCACAGATGCAAGCTATACATACATCTGTGAAACGTGCTACGCTACGTGGTGAGGTTGCCAAGCGTGCACCGCTTGTAATGGACACGACTGAGGTATATTTAAAACTGCAACTTGATCGAGAGTGGGATAGTGAAGTGTACAACAACATGATACGCGCTGTCAAATGCGTGGGTACATGGATAAAGTAAGTTTAATGTAATTATCTTATTTTATCTGACATTAATTAAAACGTAAATTAATGTTGGGTTTTTAATTTAAAAAAAATTTATATGATCTGTTGCGCAAAAGTTGTGCGCCGACTTCATCACATATATTTCTTTGTAGCGAGAAATTAATGAATTCTCTCTTCCGCCTTTCTGTAGAAACATTGGTTTTTCGATAGAAAATTGTCAGGAAATAACAGCTATTTTGCTTAAAATTGTCAATAAATGCTATTGGCCTTGCATGCAGGAACCCGATGGCGATGGCTGTATGTCAGCCGATGAGAATGAATTGGCTGAAACATGTATAAAAGCTATGCTTAGCATAATAATACAACCCGATTGCCATGTCTATCCGAAGACCGCCTTTTTGCTGATCAAAATGTTTTTGGACTCATTGTGTGACATAACGAAAATGGAATGGAAGCGTGACAACAACAACGAAGACATTGTAGTCAACATATACACTTTGTTTGTATCAGCCATTGAACGTCACTCACAGTTGCTATTGAATGGCATAACAACCACAGATCCAGAGCTAGCTGCTCTATATAGTCGTTTGGTTAACGAGATTCTACAGTGTACTGATAAACCGGGCATCTTTCCAGTAGAAGAATCGTGCAGCAGCATGGCAATGGGTTTCTGGTATCTCTTGCAGGATGAAGTCTTTGCCATGCACAACGAGCAGGAACGCATAAAGTGCTGGGAATACATCAAACCACTCTATGCGCATTTAACACGCATTTTGGTGAGAAAATCTGAACAACCTGATGAAAATTCAATTGAAAAATGGGCCTCAGATGATTTGGAAAGTTTTCGCTGTTATCGACAGGATATCTCAGACACCTTTGTATGCAAATTTAGCTTTAACTCATTGTTGATTATTTTTGTTTTTAACTAAACCACTTTCTAGATGTACTGCTATGATGTGCTGCATATTTATATATTGGATATTCTTGCCGCAGTGCTGGATGAAACTATTGCTGAACTACAAGTTAATCCAACACAATGGACAAAATTAGAGGCATGCATTTATGCATTTCACTCGGTAGCTGAACACTTTGGCGGCATGGAATCTAAACAAATACCCAAACTTATGCGCGTGCTATCGGAAATACCGTATGAGAACTTAAATGAGAAGCTACTTGGAACGGCTTTGGAGACAATTGGCTCGTACTGTCAATGGCTTAAGGATAATCCAGCCTATATAGCACCAGCCATAGAATTGCTTGTGCGTGGACTTAATTCTAGCATGTCTTCACAAGCAACTCTGGGTCTTAAAGAGCTCTGTCGCGATTGCCAACTACAGTTGAAACCTTATGCAGAACCTCTGTTGAATGCGTGTCAAGCTTGTCTGGCGTCGGGACGTTTGAAAAATTCAGACTGTGTGCGTCTGATGTTTAGTATTGGCAAATTAATGAGTCTGTTGCCGGCAGCAACTATTCCCAGTTATTTGGACATCATCGTATGCCCTTGTTTTGAGGAGCTGCAATCCATTTGCCAGAATGAAAGTGTAGGTTTTGTCACTTTTTTCTCCCTGCTTATAAGCTTTATTATTTATTGTTTATATTATTTTAAAGAAAACACCAGCTGCACGCATACGCACAATTTTCCGCCTGAACATGATTTCGACACTTTTCTCATCATTGAATACCGATCTTGAAGATGACGACCTTATTGAAGATCTTCAAAATATCCAGCCTGTGTTGATTGTTATGCAGAAGACCATGCCAATATTTAGACAAATTGCCGAACTTTGGGTAGAAGAGTTGGATGTGTTGGAGGTAAATACATTTGAGTTACCTTAATTGTATTCTTATTAATTTTTGTTTTTGTCTGCACAGACTGCTTGCGCTGCTTTAAAACATGCTATTGTCAACCTTAAGTCCAGCTTCAAACCAATGTTACAAGATCTTTGCTATTTTATTGTTGCCATTTTTCAGACCAGATGTTGTGCCCCCACACTGGAGATTTCCAAAACGGTCGGTTTGCTTTAAGAATTTGTATGCATTTAATTACTTAGCATAAAACATTTCAAATTGTAGGCAATTGTTATATTCTACAAGGATGAGAGCTGCAAATCGCTGATGCAACAGCTTTTGGTGGAATTTGTTCTGCACAGTTTCAAACTATTCGAAGTTTGTTTATGCATGATTAACTTAATATTTATAAATAAACTAAATATAAACTTGTATCCTTACATGCGCAGTCTACGCCAGAGAATAGCTTCTCCAATATTGCTGAAACCATTGAAATGTTCTATGCCTGCCTCATGCAGATTATTAAGAAAATACCACAAGCGCTCAACGACAAGGCCATCGCCTATGATAGTCTCATCTTCTATGCTTTGAAAGCAATGACATTGCCTGAAAATGGACCCATACGTACCAGCGTGCAATTTCTATCACATTTTATTATGCAGTCACGCAACTATCCTGCAATGACGCAAGTTGTACTTACAACCGGTGAAAATTTAGTGCGTGCCGTGATTTTGTGTGTGGGCTGTGTGACACCGCGCCAGCAAGTGGACAAGTTCGCTGATATATTCTTGACAATAAATAAAAAATATCCTTCAGAGTTAGTGGCTTGGCTTAAGGTTGTTTTACAGCCACAAAATTTTCCCACACCACTGGTGGACGATGCGGAAAAACAACGCTTTATGACGCTTATTATACGGTAAGTCGCTCATAATACCGTGTAAGTTAGAATTCTGAAATAATTATAAATGTATTCTCCTTAAATTTAAAGCTTTGACATTCGGTAACATTCAAGTTTTTTTTAATTCAATACATTTTTTGTTTAGTTTTTGCTTAAAAGCATAATAAAATGATTTAACAAAACTATTTCAACAGTAGGTAGCGTTAGACGACCATTTATGTTTATCTTTTAAAGAAAAATGAGTCGAGGAAATTATCGATGATTTCTATCGATTTTTAAAATTCTTCATAACTTTAACAGAATTTTTATGTAATTTTTATTTAAATGATGTTTTATAGTGTTGAACCAAGGATTTCAGGTGTCAAACATATACAGTCGAGTCTGCTTATGTTTGAAAATAGGTTTATAGATAAATAGGAAAGGAAGGAAAATCTAGTGAAACAAGTGTAAAGAAAAGCTATATCAACATGAGAATATGAAGCAAGTGTTTTGCCTTTATCTCAGTCAATTTAAGTTATACTAGCAGCCCTAGTAGTCTAGTTACATGGATTAACTTTTCTAAAGTAAACAAGTAAAGAAAGTCTGAAGTCGGTCTAGCCCGACTATGAAACACTCTTAAGCCACTTTTTCAAAATATAATAATAATATTGAAAAAATGGGAGTATCCGTGAGTGGATGTAGCCCATGTTTTATATGCATTTCAATTTTGATGAAAAATTTACAAAATTTAAAAATATAAAATATTATTCCTGTAGCTCACATGTTAATGCCTTTATAGTATTTTCGGTATTATGTAATGAATCTTAATTTTTGTATAAAATACATACATACGACATTTTATCTCTGTAGGTTAAACACAAGCTTATTTATTGAGTTTTCAATTTTTGGGTTGAATGGGAGGTGGGTGTGTCCGTGGTTGGATGACTTCCATTTTTCAAAACCATCTTCGTTTTGTTATAAAATACAAAAGTACCAAATTTTATCTTTGTACTTTAAACATAATCTTATTAATTGCGTTTTCAATTTTTGGGTTGTATGGGAAGTGGGCGTGTCCGTGGGCAAATGATGTCCATTTTTCAAAATCATCTTAGGTTTGTTATAAAAAACATGCGTATCAAATTTAATCTCAGTAGATTAAATATAAGCTTATTTATTGAGTTTTAAATTTTTGGGTTGTATGGGAGGTAGGCGTGGCCGTGAGCGGATGACATCTATTTGTCGAAGACATCTTTGTTTTGATATAAAATACATACGTACCAAATTTTATCTATGTAGGTTAAACACAAGCTTATTTATTGAGTTTTCAATTTTTGGTTGTATGGGAGGTGGGCGTGTCCTTGGGCGGATGACATCCATTTTTCGAAATCTTTGTTTTGATATAAAATACATACGTTCCAAATTTTATCTCTGTACGTTAAACATGAGCTTATTTATTGAGTTTTTAATTTTTGGTTGTATGGGAGGTGGGCGTGTCCGTGGGCGGATTCCAAAAATATGCAGATCCTTGGGTCCATGTGACATTGTGTACCGAGTTAAATTCTATTATCTCAACTCCTTCTTCTTATCCTGTGTATACGGACAACACACAGACGGCCGGACGAACATGGATACGGACGACACACAGACGGACGGACGGACGGACGAACATGGATAGCTCCACTCACGAGGTGACCCTGATCAAGAATATATATATACTTTACTATACCGGACTCGCTTCGTTCTATGCGTTACAAACGTTTGCAGAAAGTTAATCAGCCCAATCATGAAATATTTTCTCCCGGGAGTTGTAAATGGGAGTTTTCGCTTTTAAGGTAACAGATAAAGATATCTAATTTTTTTATTTTACACTCATGAATATTGGCGGCTGATGAACAAAATTGCATTAAAAATATCCAAAAAGTATTTTAACTTTATCTTAAAAACGGAAACTCCCATTTACAACTCCCGGGAGAAAATGTTTCATGATTGGGCTGAATATACCCTGACCTTTCAGGTTGAATTGTAGTTTCATTGATGTGTGACTTTTAGTTCGAAAGAGGGGCGAAAATAAAGGCTACTGAAAAGGTGCATCTTCCAAATGTACAAAAATGGAACTGAACCTTTAAATTTTCAATTTCAATTCACGTATGGTACGCAAATTATTTTTATCCAGAACATGAACACCACGAACACTTGAATTAATTTTTACTAAGACTCTGTTGTGGAATGAACAAAATAAGCAGGTGGTTTCCAAATTAGTCAAAATAAACAACCTTTTAAAAGTAATTTGTTCCAAAAAGAAAGGACCACATATAGATAAATATATTGACATCTGCAAAGTTCTGACCTACGGAGTACAACACTACGTCACAATTTTTGGTTGGGCGACGCCAATCAACAAACAAAATCTGAATGTAGCTCTAAGAAAATGTTTTCGAACAGCATCTGGCAATTGGAAAATAGGTCATTCAGACTCGCAGCTAAATCACTTACCATCACGTCTCACGGGCTTCACACTGCCTTCTAGGAATGGCTTAACGATGCTAACAAAACGTCATCCTCTGCCAATAATCGTTGTGGTACCAGAATAGCTTTAATTTTTTACGTGAATGTTATATTACAATCCCTCAAAAACCGACTTATCCTTCCTTTCATTGTTAAGAATACACACACAACGTTAGTGTCTTTTTAATTTGTTAAATATAGATCTGTTATTTATTATTTATTACATGAATTAAATAATACATATATATTTTATATTTGCTTTATACTTACAGTGAAAAAGTGAACAAGCGACTCTTGCAAAAGCATCTCAGCGATTTTGCCATCAAAGCACGTGGACTGTCGGAAAAGTTCCAATAAAATGTCACAGATATCTTCTCTCAAAAAAAACAAAACAAAAAACACGTTTATTGCAAATTCATATAAAGAGTTATTAATGTAATAATGTTTTTAATGTTAAGCTATGCAGATTTTATTTGCTCATAAGTAAACAAAAATTTTACTTCAGCTTAAAACAAAAAACTACCGATAAAATGCAATTTATGCTTATCGCTTTACGTGTAGCTTAGAGAACATGCAAAAAGTAAATTTATTATTAAGATCGTTTTAATTTATTTTTTAAACCCGCCAGAGTTTTGCTGCTCTGAACAAATTTGGCCAATTCATGACAAGAGTAGTTTAGCTGCTCGTTCTAATGCGGTATGAGTTAATTATGAAAATATAATATAGTTTTCATATAATATTGCAATTATAAGTTTGTTAGTTGTTATCATTTTATAATTTTAATTATTATTATTATTGGCAGCAACTTACTTTTCACTTGGATTAAGTTAAAATAATATAAAAAAAATTGTGAGTGCAAAACCGTAATTAAGTTTATTATGAAAATCGTGTATGTGATAATAGCATTATAGTAATATTATTTTAAACTGTGTAAAATCCTTCTATCAATATGCCAACTATGTGTATGCTAATAGTTTATTCTATATGATACGTAAATTAATATCAAACATATTATTTAATGAGTGTGTAACAAGAGTGAAAATGCAACAACAATTATATAATATATTATTAAACAAGCATTATTATAAATATAATGATTTCAATTGCAAACAAAGTGTTGACAAATTTTTATTTTTCTTTAAACTTACATATTTAGCTACGCACTTATGCACTATTTGCCATGGGCTCAAAGGAAAGTTTCCAAAAGCAATAATTTAATGTATAATTATTTCTCTCCAGCGTATTGAGCGTTTGAGGATCTAGTCCTAAAAATAGCACCTCATTGGGACATAGACAAGAGACGCATTTATCATAGAATTCATCTTTATCATTCAGTATGCTATGACGTTCAAGCACGGACCATTTTGTAGTCTTGATACCAGAGTTTTGTTGCTCTATCAAATTAAATATATCGAATAGGTTTTTCGTTTTAGCTACACTTGGAATGATCACCTGATATTTCTTTAAATTTAAGTAATCGCTAAATTTATGCGCCTTGTGTATAGCTGATACTAAATTAGACTTGGCCAATGTCCAGGTCATGGTCTGTTCATCCTGACATGGCAACCAAATTCGACCTTTATAGAGTATAGGTCCTAAATTGCCGTTAAACTTAAGTTCTGCTGAGTTTTCGCTGGACTTGAATATATCAAAGAAGGCTGCTAACAGCTCGATGCATTCGTTTTTCTCTATTTGCTTGCCTTCATCGATATTGCTCAGGATGGCAATGAAAGCACGTTGTTCAGGCATGATGGTTGCACATGGCTCCTTATCTTCGGTTGTGGTGCTTGGACTGCCGCCTGTTTTTTTTCTGGTTTCGGTTTCCACCTGTGGTGTATAGTTTTCATTGACCACAACAGTGTCGTTCGATTGCTTGCTGTCCGACGTTGAGGTGGTCATAGAAACTTGTGCGGTATCCGCGCATGCTTGTTTAGCAGCTGTGTGTTTTTCTGCACCAGTGCAATTAGTTTTTTGAGCGTACTTTGGAAATTCATCCAAGTACTTAGTAACTTCGGATGATATTTTTGAGAGAACTGTATACCGCTTTGCTCTACAAAAAAAATATTTTTGTAAAAATAAGACTTCCACACACTAACAGTTACACAAATTTTATGCGCACCTTTTCTCCTTGATATCATTTTGCTCCTCTTTATTTTGACGCTTTCTACACTCGGTTGGCTTTGTGCTTTCCTGCTCAGTATTTTCCGAACTAGACCCGCTATCAGACTCTGAGCTACTATCAGAAGATACCGAGGATGAATTTACTTCTGAGACATCTTCGTCCTCCGATCCGGAATCACCTACTAACGTTATTGTCGATGTCACACTAGCCGGTTCGTTATTGGCAAAATGTACTGAATTTTTTAATTGTTTTTCATAATTCTGTTGGACTGCTGCTTCATCTGCAGTATATAATTGTAGAAAGGCATGAAATATAGGCTCCTCGGCGTGCTGCTCTTCATAAGCGCCTGCAGTATAGATATACAGCATAATTGAAGATCCGGTGCTACGCATCAGTTCGCCTATGTCAGCTAACTTCTCATCATCGCCTAGTGTTTGGGTTAACGTACGAATTTCCTGCCTTTCCGCTGGTACTTCTATATATTTCTCAATACGTAACTTAACCTCACATATTGTGGATTCATCATCGACCTCGAAAAATGATGATGGCTTAAAAAATTTATTAATTTTTAATTTTTCTTCTCTTAAAAAGTTTGATTTAAGTTTGTTTTACTTTAAAATTGTTTTCATCTACTTCCTGATCACCTCTTGGTTCTATCTTGATCTTAATAAACATTTTCGACATTTGTATATAATTACGGTCAAACGGAACTCTTGCTCTATGTTTTAAAATAAATAAATGGTTTATTGGTTTCACATATTTTTGTTGATCTTTTATAGTCTTACATGATATGTAAAAACGACAGAATTTATTGCTATGTTTCAATCAGCATTGTATGGGATATATTTTTTAACAAATTGTTTAGAATTGTTTTTTTACACATAAAATCACTTGAATTATTAGGATCTCTGATATTAAAATAAAATATTATTAAATGGAGATATTGACAAAAAATAACAGTTATTTTCCAACGGTCGCAAATAGTGCTAGTTATGTTGGAAATCAAATACTGTTTGGAGAACTATCGATACTCGACACCATCAATAGTGTACGATTTTTTCTATCTTCAACATTGATGGTCTCGATAGTATCACAAAAACTATCGAATAAATGACATTCGTAAATAAATTATAATCTACGTTTACATTACGGTATAAATTACTTAATTTGTCTTTAATAAATTCATTTACATAAACTGCGTTCAAACTAGCTGTTCGTAATTTATTTTGAAATTTCGGTGACAACTCGCATATCTTATTTTATTTTGTTTCTATTTATTTTGAATTTATCAAAATAATTTATATCCTTGTGATGTGTTGATACACTCAAAAAAAAAATGTAGTAAAATATACTTCACAAAGTGTATTTGTTTCATAAATATGTAGTTTTATTTATTTTCAAGCACAAATGTAGTTATTCGATATATTTACACTACATTTACACTTTAATTATTATTACTACACGATGTAGTTGCATGTAGTTGGTATTTGTTCAAATACATTTATTTTTTAATACAAATAAAATTTTGAAAAAAAAATTTTTTTAATAGCAATCTGTGATTTTTAATTTTTCAAAACATGAAAAATATTTCAAAAAATAAGAAAATATTCATGATACAATCAATAATGAATAATAATTAAAATATAAACATCACTGGCCGTGCAAATATTGGTAAGTTATTAATATCATATAGAATATTTGTTATGTTACTTATTTTATTCTCTGTCTAGTGATTTACCAAGTCACCAAGATTTCGATGCAGCTTTATGCTGCATAAAGCTTTAACCACAATGCTGCGATGATTTTGGACTTGAGAATCGATGAGTGATTTATTTTCGCTTTGTATGTGCTTGATTGTCATTCTTTATTATTTTTTAACATTATATTGACAACCACGTTTGCTGTGAATATGTACTTAAGAACTGGTTAACAAAACTGTATGAAATAATATTGAAATTAAAAAAAAACAGTATATAATTATAAACAAAACACCGATTCTTTTATTTTACTCAACAAAAAATATTAAATTACTACACATGTAGTAAAAATTACTACATATGTAGTAAAAATAATTTTAATGCTACATAAAAAAAATTTGATTTTTAAATAAATTTGTAGTGAAATATACTACATTTGTAGTAAAATTATCTGCAATAAAATTGACTAAACATTTTTTATACTCTGTAGTTAAAATAAATAACCGAATTTAGTAATAATAAATACATTTTTATTTGGACGGTGAGTTACTAATTTACATTTATTTTAAACACATTTTTATTTATTTTTACTACAGAATTTTTTTGGGTGTAGTTAATCGAAAAAAATAGTGCCGACAAAGATTGGATGTTAATTTGGATGAAAATTAATGATAAATTAGTTAATATCCAAATAATTTCATTGACAGATTTTCCACTGGGAAATTAAAATAGTTAATTCGTTTGTATAACAAAATTTGTAATACTTAATTTATACATGTTTTATGCTCAAATCAAGAAGGAGCCATTAATTACGATAGTGGGAACATGATATAAATACATTTTTATCTCCGTTTAAAGATTTTTAAGTTTTTAGCAAAAGAATTTCATGTTGTTAAAAGATGAAAACTGTCAAATGGTATGTGAGAAGCAGCTGGTTTTGACAATCAAATTAATTATTTTTCAGTTGAAATTTGTTTCAATTTGTTTGTGTTAATTATGATCGCACAAAAAGTGAAGAACTAGACAGATTTGGCATTTTTAATTTTTTTAGCATTTAATTTTGTACTTATTTAAGCTGGTATGACACTTGTTTTTTCGCATTTTTAAGATATTAAAAAAACAAATAGAGCAACACACTAGACATGGGTAACGCAGTAAAAATTGCAGCGCTGATACACTAACTCAAGCGCAGTTAACTGTATCAGCAAAATGCGTTAACGCCAATTGCGTCATGCCAATTTTCAAAATGTTATGGTATCTGTATCAACAAGACGCGTATCAACACAGAAAGTCTCACAGTAAAACATTGCATAGTGCGTTGAGTCATGTAGAAAAGAACTCATACATAGAAAGTAGAGAAACATCAAAATTCTTTTACAATGTTTTATGTTATGGCTATATTCATTAATAAGAATATAATAAATAGTAGCTAGTATAAAATTCAACTAAATAAAGTGCAGATTTCAGCATCCACCAAAAATTGAAAAACCTAAAATTCAAGCAAGTAAGCAGCTGGTTATGTTTTTTTAAAGTTAAATCGAGCTTTCAAACAGATACATACACATTTATGGTGGGCAAAACAAGTTTGAAGTTGGATTTAAGTTTCCTTATACTTTTTAAATCGAACATGTTCAATTTGAAATAAACTCACACATGTGTGCTCAAGCAACATCCAATCAGACATGCTCCAAGAATTCATGCTCAACAGCATCTTCCCCGCAACCTATTTTCTATACAATACAAGCATTTTTTATTTTGTTTGATTCAACTTTCTGTCTTTTCCAACTGTGCTCGATGAACCGTACAACTTGTACATTTGCTTTCACTGTTTTTCTTGCTGTTTGCTTTGCTTTGAGTGTTGCATTTGTATTAATGCGCTATTGCGTTACTTTTTTCAAAATAAGTGTATCAACGCAGTAATGCATTTAAATGCTTCAACCCAATAACGCAACGCACCGCTGCGTTACCCATGTCTACAACACACCACACGTTGTTTCACATGAATTGCACACAAGAACTGTAAAGAAGTTGAACTTCCAATATTTTAACAAATTTTTTTAATTTTATGCAAAGAATTCATTGTTTTTGACAAAGTTCAAAACTACAATAAAATGTCAAATTCAACCACCTGATATCATTATCCTTTTTTAAAAAGTATATGCTTATATAAAGATCTTAAAAATGCAAAAAAAGCAAGTGTCATACCTTTAGTGTTAATGATAATTATCTTTCAATTTTATTCCTTTTAACGTTTTCCATTTTTTTACTATTATTTTACCTCGCACACATCTTTTTTGATTTTTTTTCTCCAAGCTCGCTAGAGGTGCGTTTGTGACCAAACTCATAGCCCATCCACAATGACGACAACGAGCGACGAGCTTCAAACGTCACTTTTTTTTCACATGTATTTCTTATGGGATGAACTTTTGGAGACAATCGCGACGACATTGTTGCCCGACATCAAATGTAACTGTAGCCAGCTTCAATTTAATTCTAATTTGGCGACAAAAACAGACGATAATAGTAAATGTCAGCCATTGTTTACATTCGTATTTTTTTCATGCCGGCTGTTCGAGTGCTCGTTTTTGTGTTCAATTTATATATTTAATTACAAACTTTGATGAGAGTTTATTAAATAATATAATTTAATTTAAATTCGATTCAATAACCTGAAAAAATATTGCTGATTTCACTAAGCACTTTATGCTGTAGCTTGTTGTTGTCGCGTTTAAAAAATTCAAGTCGCCCGAAATTTCTCTACAACGACAGAGTGGAGACATGTCGTCCGTCGCTCGTTGTCGTCATTGTGGATGTTCTATCACTCATGCCTCCGTACAAGAAAATAGGCTTTTATTTGTGTGGCTTAGAACAGGATAGCCACAAACTAAAAAAATTAGTTGTAGACTTCAAAATCGTACTCAGAAAAAATATGCACTTTTTAAGGTTTCTATTTTTATTACATTTTCAGTTTTTTCCAGTTTAACAAAGTTTTTTTACAAATTTTTTAAAAATCAGTTATTTTTAGTAGGAATTTCCAGTATGGATTTTTTAAAATTATTTAAGTATTTTGTGTATTTTTGATAAATTCTTACAAAATTTACAATATTTACAACGCATTGTGAACAAACCTTCACTAAAGTCTGGGTAGTTCATCATTTAGCAGTACGAGAAAATAAAAGAATTGAAACGAAACACTGAATTAAATTAACTTTTATTAAATAAACACACAACCCATCTAGTACCTTCATCCACGCTGAGTCAAAAAGTTTTTGTGATCAGTTGATCAAATATACATTGAAATTTACAAAGAATACAATAGGGTTTCGCCATTGTATTTTTGCTACAGGGTTGTATTTTGAAGACTGTACATTTTGTTTTTGTTATTTTGCTTCATATATCAAATTTATCAAAAATACACAATACAAGGGCAAATACACCACATCGTGAATACCCCTATTGAAAAATAATTTCAAAACAAAAGCCAAAATTTGTCCTTTTCTTATGTTATCAATTAAGAGAACATACTTGTAAATGACACTATATATCCCTGTTTTGGTAGCGCTGTCGCTTTTTATAGTACCTATTAATTGTATCATGGTCGTAACTGCTTTCAAGTTGCAGTTACAAAAACTACATGTAAATCGTGTAATTTTATCAATTTATGAACACCATCCATTACCATAAGTTGGCAACGCGGTAGCTGACGTTTATCGCCAACGAGTAGTCGACGTAAGTTCAATGAATAAAAAAAATTTGTTGAAAATTGGTAAAAGTATTATTAAAATATAGTTATTCCTTGTTTAGAATGGAAAAATAAGTTTCAGTTAAAGTGAAAAACACGAATTTAAAATAAACTTTGTATTTTTCTTGAGAAACCAGCATCGCATACACTTGCATAGTGCAGCGCCCAACCACAGCGACAGCTGTTTCTGATTCACCACCGTATTGAGCAAACTGTAGTCTACCAAAGTTTCCACCATGTCATCTTCGGCCATCTACGTGCTGGACGTCAAAGGCAAAGTACTTATATCACGCAACTATCGTGGCGACAACATGGACATGGCCGTGATAGATAAATTTATGCCCTTGCTAATGGAACGCGAGGAGGAAGGCCTTATCACGCCCATATTGCAAACGGCCGATTGCACATTCGCCTACATAAAGACCAATAACTTATACATTGTGTCGACTACACCGCGCAACAAGAATGTTAATATTGCGCTGGTATTTGTGTTCCTGCACAAAATAGCACAAGTTTTTGTGGAATACTTCAAGGAGTTGGAAGAAGAGTCTATACGCGATAATTTTGTTATAATATACGAATTGCTTGATGAACTAATCGATTTTGGTTATCCGCAGACTACGGATTCGAAGATACTACAGGAGTATATAACCCAAGAAGGTCACAAATTGGAAATACAGCCACGTATACCACTGGCCGTGACAAATGCAGTATCTTGGCGTTCTGAAGGAATTAAGTATCGCAAAAACGAAGTATTTCTAGATGTTATTGAGTCTGTAAACCTATTGGCCAATGCAAATGGCAATGTATTGCGTAGCGAAATTGTTGGCGCCATCAAGATGCGTGTTTATCTTTCAGGCATGCCAGAATTGCGTTTGGGTCTAAATGATAAAGTGCTATTTGAGAGCACTGGACGTGGCAAATCAAAGTCCGTTGAGTTGGAAGATGTTAAGTTTCATCAATGCGTGCGTTTGTCACGATTTGAAAATGATCGTACGATTTCCTTCATACCACCTGATGGAGAATTTGAGCTCATGTCGTACCGTTTGAATACACATGTATGTTTTATTCATATTTTCATAGTTTGCAATTTTTATCAGAGTTGAAATTCTTTTACTGTAGGTAAAGCCGCTTATATGGATTGAATCGGTGATTGAGCGTCATGCGCACAGTCGCGTCGAATATATGATTAAAGCAAAATCGCAGTTTAAACGTCGTTCTACTGCAAATAATGTCGAAATTCTTATTCCCGTGCCAGCTGATGCAGACTCTCCAAAATTCAAGACCACCATTGGTAGCTGCAAATATGCTCCAGAGCAGAATGCTATTATTTGGACAATAAAATCTTTTCCCGGCGGAAAAGAGTATCTGATGCGCGCACACTTTGGTCTGCCAAGTGTGGAGAGTGAAGATAATACCGAAGGCAAACCGCCGATACAAGTGCGCTTCGAAATACCCTATTTTACAACGTCCGGTATTCAAGTGCGTTACTTGAAGATTATCGAGAAGAGCGGCTATCAGGCGCTGCCATGGGTGCGCTATATAACGCAGAACGGAGATTATCAATTGCGAACCAATTAATGGTAATTTCTCCAGTGTTTCGATCATGATTTTTTATTAAATTTTTAAAATGAAAAGAGTCAATCTTTAAATCAACTACAATACATACAAAACCCCTAGATTTCTTTTTGTTATTCTTAACTTAATATCATAGAAAAAATCACCGTAACTTGAATTTTTTTAACATACATATATTTTTTATTACAATATATTTTTAAAAGTTTGGTTCGTCCTGACCTTCGTTGTATTCAAAATAATAGGAGTGTGATCAAATTGTTTTAAATTTTCTTAAAAAGCTTCACCAGTTCCTTTTGATACAAACCAGGCAGATGTAGACAAAATTTGAAAAAAAAAAATTAAATTCAAATACTTCTAAAATTCAAAGTTAAAAATAGTAGTGTTTGTCTCAAAAAATTATGGAAAGCGTCCCCATGTTCCCACACATGACCACTAAGTGTGAGCTTTGCTTCCAATACGTCTAACCAAATGTTAACTACATGAGTTTTTCAAGAGCTTGATCCCAACAGACAAGACTTTCAGCAGGTATAATCATTGAATCGTAACCCGTTGGTTAGTTTATTAGTTATAAACGCAAAACAGCCAAAATCATACTTTTTGTCCCACTTTATTCCTTTTTGTTTATATGTGCTGACATTTTTTCAAGGCTGAGGTTGTCGCATATATTTTCCTAAAACCTTTCAACCAATCAAAAATATTACCTTTATCAACGCTCAAATTATTACTCAATTTTTCTTGGTTTAAAAATTGGTTAAAAAAATCACCACAACAACCTCTATAATTATTAGAAATATACCATCACAATAAAAGATCAATCACAATGTACTTAAGTGTACTTAAGCAATATAAAAGCTGAAACTCGTTTTGAATGGTTCCCCCTATTTGTGTGAATACAACTGTAACTTTTGCTTTTTTTGTAAACTTTAATTTTTGCTTACTCATCATCCAATTCTACTTATTTTGCCAACTTTATTGTTTTCTATTTAAAAAAATGTTTAATTCTTTTAAAAATATTCAAGTGATAATTTACTAAATACAACTTTTTAGTACGGTGTAATAAATCATTCCAATTCGAGTCCATATGGCAATTTTGATAAAAAAAATAAGTTTAAGCATATCTTAAAACGCAGCTGTTTTCTTTAAATTTTACAAATATTTTAAGCTTTTAAAGTTATATTTTAAAAACAACATTGCAAGATTTTTATAATTTGCGGTATTTTCGTCAGTGTGTGCTTTTAAAATGCATTCAAAGACCTTAAAACAAATTAAAAATTTTAATATTTTACCCACTTTATGTTTTGTGTATTTAATTAAAAAAAAATAAACATTTAATCATTTTACAAAAATATACAATTAACAACAACAATCAATGTAGTTTAAACTTTTTCAACAGAAATATAAGTAAAAAATATAATATTTTATATATTTACTAAATTTGATTAAAATTAGTGATAACCCTCTTATGATTAATAAATGCACTTTAGTTTAGTCTCGTTTGTTGAGTTTACTTGCACTAAATTTAACCCAATTTCTTAAATCTTATAGTTCTTCAATGGATAATAATCTTTGTGCGCATCAATGTGTTGCCCCAACTCTTGCATCTGCTCTTTGAGATGTTGTGGCATTTCAGCATAAACATCTTCAAACATTTCCTTCCAATGCGGCTTTGGTTTCTTTTCCGAAACAGAGATTTGCTTTAGCACCTGCTTGCGTACATCTTTGACAAATGCATTTTCGCTTTCTTCGTCAAACCAGCCCTTCTGTACCATATAGTTTTTCAATTTCGAGATAGGATGCTCAACAGAGTTCCAGACCTCAATTTCTTCTGCCGAACGGTAGGCGGTGCTATCATCGGAAGTCGAGTGGTGACCAACACTATAGTTTATGATGTCGAATTAAATAGTTGAGCATATTAACAGCAACAACAACAATAAGAACTTTACCGATAAGCCATGGCCTCAAAGACAATAGGTTTATTGTTTTTGAGTACATAGTCACGTGCTATTTTCATAGCATTGTAGACAGCGAAAACATCAGTGCCATCGACACGCATTGTTGCAATGCCATAGGCTGGGCCACGTCCAGCAATACCATCGCCCTTGTACTGCTCATGTGAGGGTGTAGATATAGCAAAACCATTATTGCGGCTGTAACATAGACACTTTAATTAAATACTTTAAGCTCGACACACTGTTACACTTGCCAGAATAGTATTACGGGACATTCGAGCGTAGCAGCAAAATTGAAAGCTGCATGTGCATCGCCCTCAGAAGCTGCACCTTCACCAAAATAACAAATAACACAGGCATCATTGCCTTCACGACGCTTCATTGCATATGCCGCGCCCACAGCTTGAGGCATTTGAGTGGCTGCGAAAAATTAAAAACAAACAGAGTAAAATCAATTTCACTCAAAGCAGAACTAAAACAAAACCTACACAGCGGACTTGATATGGTTACAAAGTTGAGTTCCTTAGAACCATAATGCACAGGCATTTGCTTGCCTCGACCCACATCATCAATATTACCATAACATTGATCGATAAACTGATTAATGGTGAAACCACGCCACACTAAGACACCCGCCTCGCGATACTGCCCGTAAACCAAGTCGCGCATTTCTAAAGCCGCAGCACTGCCAATATGCGATGCTTCTTCACCAAAGTTGGTCATATAAAAAGAAATACGACCCTGACGTTGCGATTCATATAGAATCTTGTCCATTGTATTTAGCAACACCATGTCACGGAACATTTTCTGCACCACATCCTTACCGAGTTGAGGATCTTGCGTCGAATCGGCTATACTACCACTACGATCCATTACTCGATAGATGGGTATGGGTGAAACATCATCTGGCATGGTGAGCGAAGGTTGGCTTACAAACGGAGCATGTGCACCAGGAAACATAGAAGGATCATCTTTGGGGACAGTGCTGCAGTGACGTGTAGCAGAAACAATTGCTGGCAGTGTTTTTTGTTGTTGCTTAGCACAATTTGCGGCAAGTCGCAACAGTTTTGTTGTCTGGCGCAGAAAAGACATGTTTAAAATATTACAAAAAAATAAATGTGTAAAAAATAAATATATAAAGTAGAAAAATCGTGCGCCACACAGATCGCGAAATGATAATCAACTGTCAGTTACATAAGATCGGAAAATGACATTTAATAATTGTAGTTGCCACCCGTTAAAATATGAATAAAATGAAGAGAATTTTTAAAAACATGATTCTCACTTTGCAAGTCAACTTCAAGTCAAGAAAATGATATTGCAATGCAAAGTTGTATTAAAACTGCATTTAAAATTACACCGATCTGCGCAGCTCGCCACGAAATACCGAGAGCTGCCTGTGCCGTATTTGTGTAATTTTTTGTTTGTTTGATTGTGAGAAAAGAAGAGAACGAAATACAGTTGAATTTCAAATCAGACCTTTCATGACGTGAACGGCAATACATGTGACTTAAGCGCATGTCGAAATCTAGTTATTTATTTATTTCAAAGTATCCACAGATGCCAAAAGTCAATTCTCATAAGAAATAATTTTATTACATATCAAATATATAAAAATAACTTGTGAGACTTATTAAAAAGCCAAAAGTAATTAAAATATTGCACAGAATATATTCCATGGGAATTGGAAAAAGTACAAAAATCTCACTGCTAAAAAAATCACACAACAAAACCACAATGATTTAAAAAAAAAAATAAAAATTTCAGCTAATCTCAAGGCTATTAATTATTTTTCAAAAATTGCTAATTAATGGAAGAAATAAAACTGATTCGATATTGTTTTTGAATTTAAATGGAGAGATTACGACTTCCGGGACACCACCTTATGACTATGAATTTTAAGTAGATTATTAAAAAGAGGAATTTACTAACGGAAATTGACAGTCTCATATTTTTATTCAGCAACTTAATTTTTTTAATTCAGCTCGATTCTGTACATTTAAGCTAATATTAATCACTTGAACTAAAAAAAAGTGAGTGAATTTGAGAATTACATATGTAGATCAAGTGTATTCTGCCCATTTTAACATTCAATAACAATGGAGTTCACAGCTTTTTCGCACATTCTCAGCATTAATCTATTTGAAGCCACAATCCAGATGTCATTGAAATATTTCAATGTTTGGATTCCAGTGGCTCAAAAAAAAATTTGGGAAAAATGTACCCATTACAGTATGGATTAGGCTCAGGGACAACACAGAACATAACAACTAACCATGCAAACACAAATACAGATATAACTACACAACAGCTTTCAATCTACTTTTGAATGTAAGTGAATGTGAACTGTAAAATGTACAGTTGTTAACAGAGGCACTCATAAGGTTTAAGGAAGCAGTAGCCATGTAATTTGTTACTGTAATTTCTAATTAGTAAATGTAATTTGTAATTTGTCTACTAAATGGTAGATAAATTAAGTTGTTAGCATTTCTACTAGTTCTTCGGTCATACCATGTTCTCACTATCGTAATTTAAGGCTCATTCTTAATTTATGCATAAATTATAATGAAATAGAATTAAGACATAATTTATGCATAAATTAAGTAATTTCGCCGTGGAAAATCTGTCATTGAAATAACTTTGAAATTAAGTAATTTATCATAAATTACCATCCAAATTAACATCCAATCTGTGTCGGTTCTAATTTTTTCGTTTAATTATCGACACAACACAAGGTGTCAATAAGAATAAAATCATGCAAACAAAATAAAACAAAGTAAACAAATATGCGAGTTGTCATGGAAATTTAAAAATAAATTACGAACAGCTAGTAAGAACGCAGTTGATTTAGGAAAGTAATTTGTGCAAATTAAGTAATTTATACCCTAATGTGAACGTAGTATTAGAGTTAAAGTTTATAAGAGAAAGTAATTCCGGACAATCGAATTCACCGATTAGGAGTTGGTGTATATAGATGATATCTGCAGACTTCCTTCACAAAAAGGAATCCTTAAGCAGATTGCAATTTTAAGCAGGAGGTACCATACCACCTCTCAAAAACGAATAATAGTTGTCGTTCAGCTCTTGTAAGCAAGCAAAATTTATCGAATTTTTAAATAATTTCTTTTGAGAACGAGCATATATTTGATGTGGTATGTTAAAAATGTAATTCGATTGAATTGTGGAAGACGAATGGGTACTATTTATTTGCTTTGCACACAATAGTTATGAAAGAATGTAGGACGGATTTAATTTTTATCAAATAGTTTTTAATGCTTAATTTGACTCTTCATAAATCGCATAATATTTTAGGGTTGAACACATAAAGACGTTATTTTCTATTAATTTTTTAAAATAAAATCTATTTATTAAAATTATCTGAAAAGGTTTTGTAAATCGCCAAACTGTGTTAATTCTTGAATATTGCGATAACTTTTATTTTGTCCCAATGTTAATATGGAGTACAACATTTTTTCGGGCTAAAGAAACATTGTTGCGCTTGAATTGCTAACCATGTACCACTTTTCGCAGTTAGGTTTTACTTTATGTTATTTTTTGCGGCCTCAATATTCTTGGATATCACTGAAAATGAGAAATCGAGACAACAGCCACATTTTTGAAATTGTGATCAATGCATTAATTGAAGAAATATGATCACTTATGGTGATTATTGTTTGAAAGTTAGGGAATCCAGCCCCAGGAGGTATTTTACAACACACATTTTGTTAATCCTTAAAACTTAAGTGTCTCTGATTGTTTTAAAAAATGATGTTAAACGTGTTGTTAAACGTGAATGGAGCTCTTCTTATAGATAATTTGAACTGTTAAGCACTCTTTTTGACTACACATTTGCTGTCTAAATATTATTAAGAAAATAACACATAAATAAATTTATAACAAATATTTAAAACACTAAACAATTATTGGGTATTAATTCTCATGAAAAAAACACATATCTACGATTCAATGATATTCTTTAAAAATTTAATCCGAATGATATGAAAGTTTCTACAAATAAATAAAAAGGTAGACAACACAACATTTTTGAGGGCAGAATTTTTCAACAACAAAAGAAAACGGAGTTTAATTTAGTTGTCAATCCCGTTACTATTCAGTCGAATATAACAGACAAAAAACTTAAAACAATCATTAAAAATTAAATTGTACTGCATCAAATTCAATTTCTTCACTTATCGATAAGTTTATATCTCAATATTTAACATTAAAATCTGGCAGCTCCAAGAAATCTTAACCTCAAAAAACAGCTGTTCATGTCAACAAAATTTAATGTCCAAGAACTAAGATAATTTAACCAATTTACCTTTGTCCAGGAATAAAGGCATGTCGATGGAACCACTAACGAGAAAAGCATTTTGGAAATGTGTATTAATATTTTTGCGAAATTTCCATGCGGTGAATAGAAAGATTTTTGCTTGCAAAATAAACGGAGTACACAGAGTGCTGACAGGTCTGCAATCCATCGACCTCGAAAATGTAGCATGGCAATCGTTGAATGATCTACAGCTCTGCGAAAATATTGTGTTGACAACAACTACGGAAGAAGATCTAACAACACATCTTGAGAACTTCACACAAAAACAAGTAGAATTTGAAGGCTTTGTGCTTTCCATTAGTTTGTTGAGTAAAAAATTAACTAAAAATATTGAGACTCTTGGAATTGTGGGTAAGTTAAAGGCACGAAATAGAAATATATTTTAAGCACAGTTTTTTACTAATAACAGATTTCAACAGGTGTGTTTACGTTTTGAAATTTATTGCATGCAATCATTTCGATGATATATGCATAAGGCTTGAGGATGATCAATTAAAAGCCGATATAATATCACAACGAGCTGATGTGGAAGCAAGTGCACGTTGGTGTGAATTTGTACTCAGACCAAAGTTGCTAAAATGGTGCTGCAGTAGCGCAACAGACCTTGGTAATGACAGAAAACAGCATGTGAGTTCCTTGCAATTGGTAGATGTCGAGAATTACAATGATTTGTACAAAGTTCTGAAGAGTAAACATGCAGAAACAGCCCTAAAAGTAAGTTGTTATCAACTAGAGTTTCTAAAAATAATTCATCTTCTCTTTTAGTTTTGGACGGATGCCAAAGAATCAACTGATCCGCTTAAGTTCATATATGAAGATCTTGCAATTGCGGCCTATTTGATTTGCCTGTGGCGCCGCACCAACAGCAGTCCTTCAGCGTTTGCAGATTTAGGCTGCGGCAATGGGCTCCTGGTCTATATACTTGCCATGGAGGGTTATGTGGGTTACGGGTTTGACATCAGAGCACGCAGGCTGTGGTCACTTTATCCAAAAGAAACGCGTCTATTAGAGCAGGCAATAGAACCCGATAAATTTAAGCTGCCAGCCGAAGTGGACTGGTTGATTGGTAATCACTCGGATGAGTTGTCACCATGGCTGCCAGTGTTGGCAGCAACAGCATCGTACAAAATGCGTTTCTTTTTGCTACCTTGCTGTGCTTTCGAATTTTCTGGTTCAAAATTTCAGCGCCGCAACTCAAGCTCAAGTGTTTATGCAGATTTCCTGGAGTGTGCCAAAAATATATCGAATACTTGTGGCTTCAAAACGCTGCAGGACCGTCTAAAAATACCCTCCACAAAACGTATTGCGCTTGTGGGAATCGAGAGAATCCACCCGAGCTCTGAGCATGAATTACAAACAAAAGCTGTTTGGAACTTTGTGCGCGCTGAGAGAGCTGCGCATCCCCATAGCACGACAGAAGATATAAAGTTGCGCGAACAGTATGAAAGTGTACGTAATTGTACCCAACTTGATAAGAACATAATTGATGAACTTGTAATAAAGATATTTAAGTTGTTGATGGAATCAGAGCACTCAACACGAGACAACAGCGTGGACTTATGGTGTTCAGGTTCACGTTTAAGCATGCGGGATATTGTTGAAAACCTAACGAAGCAAGATTTAAAACATATTAAGAACGAGTGCGGTGGCATTAAAACCTTGCTTAGAAATAAACATGAAATTTTCGAATTTTGTGGCAATAATTTTATCGGTGTACGTAAGCCGCAAGTTCGAACGTTATCATGCAATAAACCGCAGACAACAAAGAAGCGTTTATGTTTCTTTCAACAACATCATCCGAACGGTTGTCCTCTCTCCGATGACGAGTGCACATTTATTCATATGGAGTGTAAATAGCTACCAATTGAATTTTATGTTACATTTAAATACCGAATTTGAACTCAATTTTAGAAAGGTTTTCTTATTCTAAATAGCTACAAATGGATGGTAGAATCTGTATGAGTTAAATCTAAAATAAAAATTATTTTTATACAGTTCTGCATTCAAACTGACAAGAAGCTCAAAAGTCAGCTTCTTTAGTACCACTTTTTTTAAATAACATGGAAACTTTGATCCAGTAGTATGAAGTTTTTTAAACATTTTCCAGTCGAATTGGATAAAAAAAGTGTCGCAAAAATTATATGTTTTCCTCTGCATATTGATGACTCTTTTGAACACAGATGTCAACAAAAATAATTTAACATTTCATAAACGATAATCGCCTAACTCCGATTTCAATGTTTGGAGGAATCTTGATTCAATATTTTTAATTGCCATTTAAGTTCTATGACGAGTTCTTCGGCTTTTATGCCATAACTTTGCCTAGAATAATGCTGGAAGCTCCAGATTTTGTGTTTATATAATTCAATAAGCAGGAAGAGAGGCGACATCAATGTCAGTGCTTTATTAAGTCGACTTAGGCGGTTATTGCTTATGACCACAGATATTATCTGAAAACATATGAACTGAAGTTTTCATTTCAATTAGATTAAAACGTGTTTTTACAACAAATATTATGTTACGATTTATATTTTTTTTATTAGCCTTAAGATGAAAGAACGATCTCAGAATTTTAAGACAATCGTAGTCTCAGTAATAGCAACGTCTGATTTCCTTTATATAGCCTTTTAGAATTGTTAATATCTCTTGAAAAAATTATAGCCAAGTAATTTGTGAGTTTACATATTTTTATTGTTGTTCTTCTGTTTGGTTTAATACACACAATGCTAAAGTAATTAAGTTATGTAATATTTTATTTTTGTGTACAAATATGCAAATTTAATTTTGTTTTTTTGCAGTTTCTTACAGTTAACTTTTTGTAGTACAACAAAAATTAAATTTGATTTAAAATGTAAACCTAGATTTCTTTTTTTTTATAAAATAATCAGCAAAACATATAATAGTTCAAAAGGAAATGGTTCAGATTATAGATAATTATATAATTTGAAGGCTTAACTGCAATATGCTCATCTTAAATGAAGAAAATCTGTTATCAACTGCATCGCTTCAACGTGAACTTCCTGAACTATTGCTACGCCTTCGGCGACGTATCGGTGATCGTGATCGCCTACGTGGTGAACGACGTCCTCCACGCATTGGGGAACGTCTGCCGCGATTGTTGAATCGATTGAAGGGCGGTGAACGCCAACGTGGCGGCTGTCGTCGCATTATCGGCGATGGACGTCGCATTGGTGGACGCACTTTTTGAGAGAGAACAGGTGACACTGTTACCTCTTGGCCATCGATTTGGCCGCCGTCCATCTGCTTCATTGCAGCCTCGCATTCTTCCGGCGTTGCGTACTCAACGTAGGCTATGCCACGTCCAAAGTTCGGATGTAATCTATCCGCGGGAAATTCAATAATTTTGACTTCACCAAAGCAGCTGAATATTTCGACAACGTGCTCTTTTGTTACATTACGTGTCAATCGGCCAATGTGAATTCGTACTGGTTTTGGTGTGGGTGAACGTTCGCGACGCTTTGGTGGCGGACTACGATCACCGTTACTGCGTGCACGTCGACGAGGTGAACGTGAATTAGAACGCGAACGTGTACGTCGTACACGTTCTCTTTCTTTGGAGCGATCTCGTTTGGAATTATTTTCGGCAGCGCCACCACCAATACGTTCCTTTGAAACTCTACGTCCATGATCTCTGGAACGAGAACGATCACGTGATCTAGTGCGCGTGCGACGTACACGTTCGCGATCATTGCGCTCTCTGTCGCGGTCCTTTGATTCTTTGCGTGTTTTGCTTATCGGACGTGGTGATTTAGAACGTCGCGGAGATCGCGATGCTGTTTTACGAGTTACAGCTCTTCGACGATCATTACCACTCCTTGCAGACTCGGTGGATGAGGATGAAGACGAGGAACCAGATGAAGAAGAGCTGGATGAGCTAGAGCGGGATCCAGAGCCTGAACTACTTCGTGAAGAGCTACTGTCCGAAGAGCTTAAGCAAGGAAATATTAAAAATATAATTCATACAATCGATTCTCTTTGCGTTGATGTATACAATTACCTGTCACTAGTGTCGCTACTTGACGACGCTGAACCACGGCGCCTACGGTCACGTTCCCTTCCGCGAGTTGTGTTGGAAGATGATGAAACTTTAGGTGCAGTTGTTGCCTTGGAATTTTCCTTGCTCTCCTTTTCTTTCACATCTTTTTTATCTCCATCTGCGGAGGCTGATCGATCGCGCGCCCTAGTCGGTGAATGTGAATAAAATAGAAAAATCAGTCCTTGAATTGTTATTTATGTGATCTACTTACATGTTTCTTTGTTATTGTTAAAATACAGTTTAGCTTATTTATTTTTTAGTTAATATTGAATTTTTCATTAAAAATGGCCACAAATTATAGCGAAAGCTATTTTACTGCGGGACTTGGATAAATGCGCTTGTTTGACATTTACGTTTACCGGTATGTGCGAAAAAGAGAAGACTATATATGCAATGAAATTATTGAACAATACATAGATGCCAGATTCGTGTGATAAATCACTATACGTGATTTAAGTGCCGTGTGACAATAGGTCTGTTCAATAACAAAACATTGTTATACTATGTTCACACTGAGATCAAATTAGGTAATTTCGTGAGATAATTTCGAAATTGTACAAAAGTGTTCACAATAGGCTTGGATAATTTCGTTTGACGTTTGATTTATTTTTTTATCAAATCAGTATTGGCCACATTCATCACTCTCAACAGTTGCCAACTTAAATATTGAATTAAAAATAGAAAATTTTTACTCAAAGTTTGCAAAATTATTTTTCAGATATCCGTACTAATCTTATCGTATCTTATCAATTGAAAACATCGCTCACCTAAGTTTCACTGAATGGGTTGCTAATCGAAGGGTCAAAACAGCCAAGTATCTGAACGTGGCCATTATCATGTGTCATGTATGATTTTGACGGCTCAGCTGAAATGGACAACAAGATTGTTAATACGTCACAAAAAGGCTATGTTTAATCCACACTATATTCAGATTTCAGGGTTGCAAGTGCATTTTTGCCTAATTTCGTGAGTAATTTAAACGAAATTACCTTGTTTGAGGTAATTTCCAAATCAACAAATTGTATGGGAAATTACTATAGTTCTTAGATCATTTCAGTCGAAATTACACAAAAGCTCGAAATGACCTAATTTGATCTGATACTATGTTCACACTGAGATCTAATTAGGTAATTTTGTGAGATAGTTTCGAAATTGTACAAGTGTTCACACTGGGCTTAGATAATTTCGTTTGACGTTTGATTTATTTTTTTTTCAATTCATTATTGGCCACATTCAGCATACTCAACAGTTGCCAACTTAAATTTTCAATTAAACATAGAAAATTCTTACTCAAAGTAAGTTTGCAAAACTATTTCGCACATAACCGTACATCTTATCAATTGTACAACTCTAATTCATTGAAAACATTGCTCACCCAAGTTTCACTGAATGGGTTGCTACCCGAAGGTTCAAAAAAGTAAAGTATCTGAATGGGGCCATTATCATGTGTCATGTATAATTTTGACGGCTCATAGCCTAGACACATTGACTGCGGCTGCAACATAACAACACGAAGTGAAAACGAAAATGTTGGCATGTTGTCTACGACTTGATTAATTTGGATGCAGAGCGATAAGCCGTATTTTCATATATTTTTATTATTAAACATCGAACTACCATTAAAAAACAAACATTTAATACAAACACAATGAACAACAATGAACAATAAAAAACACAAAAGAAGCACGAAATTAAACGAAAACATTGACAAATGCCGATGTTCTTACTCTTGTCGCACGTCAAAATAGAAAAAGTTCTAAATCGACGACAGCAACATTGCTGCAATGACGCAGTGTCGTTGCAACATTTTCACCACATTCACCTCCATAAGAAAAGCATGTAAAAAAAATTTGACGTTTGACGCAATGCTGCAGCCGCAGTCAATGTGTCTAGGCTATCAGCTGGAATGGATAGCAAGATTGTTAATACGCCAAAAAAAGGGTGTGTTTAATTCACACTTTATTCAGATTTCAGGGTTGCAGTAAATTTTTGCCTAATTTCGTGAGTAATTTAAACGAAATTACCTTATTTGAGGTAATTTCCAAATCAACAAATTGTATGGGAAATTACCATAGTTCTTAAATCATTTCAGTCGAAATTACACAAAAGATCGAAATTACCTAATTTGTAGTGTCCGACCGAATATTAGGTTTCGGTTTCGGTTTCGGCCAGTTTCGGCCCTTTTAGTCAGTTTCGGCTATTCGGCATCAATATGGCCGAAACCGAAACCGAATAACTCTAAACACTAAAAAGTTCCTTAAAGTGGTTTAAAAATTATCTCTTTATTTATTATTTTAAAGTTGAACTTTGATATTCAAAGAATATTTATCGTATGTATACGTTATTATTATCTGTTTGAATTGTTTTGTTTTTGAAAGCTTTTAATTAAATTTTAAAAAAAAAATAAAATGTTTTTAAAACAAATTTGTATGCAGACTTTCAGTTTCGGTTTCGGTTTCGGTTTCGGCCGAATATTACAAAAATGGCCGAAATTCGGTTTCGGTTTCGGTTTCGGCCAAAATTTTGGTTTCGGTCGGACACTACTAATTTGATCTCAGTGTGAACATAGTATTACAAATTGTTACTTGAAAAGCGTTCATGAACTCAAAAACTTACAACGAAGGAGGACAATCAGAGAATAAAAGAAATTCAGAGGAAAAAGTAGCTACAAGTTTTTGCTAGTTAAATTTTAACTTGCAAGAATTTTCAGCTGCCGTAAAAAAATTGTTAAAATATGAACAAAAATATACAAAATTATTTCTGATATCATATAAGCTTCCAAGTCGTTCAAAAATCTGCTTACTTGCAAGTTTCTACAAGTTTTCCGTTTACGTACTTTTTCTGCTATTTTTCTCTTAATGAAATATTTCTCTCAATCCTTATTTTTCTCTTTTGCAAGTTTTAACAAGTAAAGTACGTGAATAGACCTAATGTGTGATTTCTTTAATAAAACGAGTGATTTTTCACTCACACACTTTATTGTTGAGGAGTGCGTTCAAGTATAGTACCGAGCAAACCCACAGATAAACATTATATTAAATTACCAAAAAGTTTCATATCTTCTTAATTTTAGTCTAGTAAATAAGATATAAATCAATTTTTACCTTTAAACTTTTACTAATATAACAAAATAACAGAAAAGATTTCATTAATTGTAAAATTTTACGGCATTAAATGCTCTTTTATACTGTAAAATTGCAATTGCTTCTGAGTGATTTTCTGTTCTGTGTGATTTTGCGTAATTTTTTTTCAGTGTATGATTTTTTTGCTCAAAGTGTCACACTGTAGTGATTTTTATAAATATATGATGCGTGATTTAGTGATTTTGTGTGTGAATTTTGGTTGGCATATATGGAGCATTTGACGGAAAGTCTCCATTTGACGGAAACTTATTAAAAGGGCTGTTCAAAAACAAAACAAATTGGCCATTTCAGCCCTTTAAAGGACTTTGACCGAGCTTCTAATGATCAATTGTGTTGTATGTGTTATTAAATGTTTGCACACAATTGACCGAGAACTGGACCTACATGTTTTATGCCGACTCCGAACGGCTAAAGTTCATGTTCTCAAGAAGCTTTACATGGCATTATTGACTCTCTGAGGTTTGCCATTGTCTGCAGAGAGGTGGTGACCGATCAGAAAAATTTTTTATTGAAAAAAACTTTTCGCCACAGCTGGGCATCGAACCCGGGCTCCGAGCATGCTAAGCCACACACTTAACCTGCATGCCACGGTCACCACCAAAAGGGGTGTTCACAACACACAAATTTAGTTACACATAGATTCAGACGAGAAAACTAGTCGCATTAGATTTCTTGAATTTTCTTCTAAAACCACGTTGTGTTGTTTAATAACAAAACATAATCGTCAAAGATGTCATCAAGTAGATCAAACAATATAAATTAAGATAAATTTTTATTCTCATCAAACGATTTCATGAACGTTTGAAAACAAATTTGTGAAGTGTTAAAAAAAAAACATATGACCTGAGAAGTGTTTTCAAATTCACAAATTTTATTGAGCTAATTATTCAAAAGGCTAACGCAGCATATGTGCGAATAAATTATATTATTAAATATTTCTTACCATGAATATTAAACGCATTCGTTCATATTAAGGATGGATAGTCGAATTGAATAACTGGTTTCGCATTTTTTTTTCTTTTTAATTTTTAAATGAACGGTTTTTCCGAAGTCTATTTTTTTCGCCCGAAAAACCGGGTTTATCCGGTTTAAGCCCATATAATACAGTTTTTTTTCTGTATTTGTTTTTTTTTGTATCTTGAAACAAGCTCGGATGAAGAGACAAGAAATAAGTTATCAGTTTTTAAAAAAAATGTAAGCAACAAAGCATGAAAGATTCGTAAAGTAAATCTAAAGATTTTAAGCTGCTAGGGCTTAAAAAGTAAAATTGTGTTAGTTTTTCTGCTATTGGAAGTGGCATTTCAGGATTTTTTAAAATTACTTTTTACACCAATTGAAAAATATACCTGCTTTTTTGATGTGCTGGTCAAAATTGCTTTTTCAAAGTTGGCTGCGTTGTCTAACAAATTTTTTTTTTTAAAGTTTGCTGCTTGTTTTCAGGGACGGATAGTCGATTCAAATAACCAATTTTAGATTTTTAATCGAAAACAATAACCGACTTCAAAAAAACCTAAATTTTGAAGGAATAATCGACTACTCAACTATATATGCCTAGTTCAAATGGGTAAAGTTCTTATCATAGTATAAATAAGATCTTTTGCTGTAATTTTGTAGCAAAAACTTGCAAATTGTAGAGTAAGCAATCTTTGAGCAAGAAAAATTGCAAAAAGTACTGAAACCCTGTTTGGTAAAATGTAGCAATGTTTGGTCAAAAGTCAAAAACAAATGTTGAATAAGCAGTCATACATATAGCTCATTTGATCGAATAACGGCATAACTCAAAAACGCGATTTTTGAGTCAATGATGCAAAATTATTTTTTATATCATGCTTTATATTGTGTACAAATTTGAAGTTATTATCTTGAACACTCTCTGCGTGAGAAAAGAAAAGTTCTTCTCTTTTTTATGCAATGTATGAGTAAATTGAAAACTTAAATTTGAAATTTGATAATATGTACATATACACTATATGACAGAATGAATTATTTAAACTTGGAATTTGATAATATGTAGATATGAAGGGCTTTTTATAAGAACATGATATGCCACATAAAAAATATTTCGAAATAATCGACCTCAAAGTTTTTAAAAAATGTATATTTGTATGAAATCATTAAAATGTTTTAAATAACTATCACGTATACGGCCAAAATTGATCGGGTAATGGTTGCAATATTTTCACTGGATATTGATAATGCATCAAGGAATGTAATGAACATAAAATATGAACTTTTAAAGCAGTGTGGCATATCATATTTTTGCAATAAGCCCTTCATATGTACTATATGACAGAATGAATTAAAGTTTTGAGTGTCATAGAAAAAACTGTTTAGCCTTTAAACTCAGTTAACGCGCTTCAATTTATAATAATTGCTGTTCTTATATTATTATAATTAGATTTTTATGATGAGTTTCTTATTATTATACGAAAATGTGTCTTATTAAAAATGTTGCCTGGTCTTTCGGATTAGTAACTTAAGCAACTGTTTAACTATAATAAAGAAAAAAAACATGCTCTTATCTTTACATTATCACTCAGGTAGTGATTATTGTTGCTGTAAATATTTAGGCTTCAAAGGCCTTGAATTAACGACATGTGCAATTCGTATTCTGTCATTCCATTATTCATATCATAGTCGTATCATGTTATAAAAAATAACCTGGAACAAGAAGTTATAAAAATAAATTTGATTTATAATTGGTGTATTTTGTTGACTTATAATTATTTGATTAATTTTATTCAAAGATTTGTTGATGCTTAGGCATTATTCACTGAACGCATAAACTATGCTATTTTTGTATTAACTAAGGAGGTAAACAAAACACTCTAGAACTTTCGGCAAACTTAATTTTTTCGAGAGCAGAAAAAACTGCCAAGATTTTCTATCACAGTTTACTTTAATTATTGCTGTTTCACCTATTCTGGAGAACTAAAAGTGTCACATGTTTTTATTGAAGCATAAGATGAAAAAATATTTTACAATAATAGTAGATTTGAATTGTTAAAAATGATAAAAACTAGTTTTATTACATATATTTTTTAACTGTTTTGCTCTGATAAAAAATAATCTAAAATATTAAAATGTTTGACTTTCATAAAAATGTTTTCACACTCAACAATTGGATTCATACATGTGTACAATAAAATCTCTTAAAAGCTTTTTCTTATATATACAAGGCTTTTAATTGCAGTCTCGAAATTTAATTCTTTATCCAATTCAAATGTTACACTCATTAACCCATTTGGGGCTAGTGCACTGAGTTAAAACTCTAAAGTAATGTGCGGATTTTTGTGTAAAAAATGTATGTCACTTTAATGAGCAACTGAAAAACATGCTTCATGTAAAAAAAAAAAAAAATAAAAGTTAAGTCTGTCTAGCCCTACCATGAACCCTACCAAAATTGCCACACCTAACCTTTGAATGTATAATTATTAGAGGGGATTTAAACAGTGAAACTAGTCGCATGAGACTGTCAAAAGTGAGGGTGCGCAGTATGAAACGAAAATGAAAGGAAAAAGTCTTTCGGGCTGTGATTTCATGAAACTTTTTGACGTTATACTTTCATATTTTCGTCGTTGACTGAATTTGCAGAGCAAAGTCTCTGCACTCAGTTTCATCATGTAATTTGAAGATGAAACTTTAAAAGAAAATCGAAGAAAGTTTCATGCGACAAGTTTCATTGTATAAATCCCCTTTTAGTAGAAATAATATGACATTTATATTTCATAGCCCGACTATGAAACACATTCCATACCTAGCACTTGAATGTAAAAGTGAGGAGTTTACATTCAAAACCAAATAAGCCACACAGATCGAATTGTTGGGAAATCGAAAAAAAGTCTTCATTTTGACACACATTTTTTATAAACAAACCAATTATGCAAAATTATACTCACAGGCTGGTTTTGAAAGTTAGAAATGAATCAAAATTTAGATTCCACCGTTCGGGGTCTCAAAAGTTAGAGGAAATCACCATTCTGCACACTTTTTTCAAATCTGAAGGTCCATTTGGTAAACAAAATTTTTTTGCTTTTAACCCTTTTTTTTTACAGAAGGCATAACCAAATCCGCTAAAATGTTATCTTTATTACTCATACCAACGTTTTAACATAAAAAAGTTTTTAAAATTTGAATGAAAACTACGCAAATTAAAACTTGCTTGGACTTATCTGGTTTTGATTGAAAATTTACAGTGGACATGTCTGCTTTTGATTGAAGAGCAGAGTTTTGAATGCATTTTTCTCTAGGAGTTTTATAATTTTTATTAAACAGGATTTTATGGATCGATTTGCAATGGCATTTCTAACTACAAATTTTTTCCTGTGACTTATCTGGATTTGAATGTAAACTCCTCAATTATTAGTAGAAATAATATGATAGTTGTGTATAAATCTAAATAGACTTATGAGCTACATGAACACCTCTATTATTACACCCTAAACTTGAATGGTCAGGGTATATAAACTTTGTGCAAACGTTTGTAACGCATGGCACGAAGCGAGTCCGGTATAGAAAAGTACATATATCCTTGATCAGGGTCACTTCGTGAGTTGAGGTGTTGTCTGTGTGTTGTCCGTAAACACAGGATAAGAAGAAGGAGTTGAGATAATTGGATTAAACTTGGTATACGTGGTCACATAGACCCAAGGGTCTGCACTATTGAATGTTTTTGGAAGCCGTCGACGGACACGCCTACCTCCCATACAACGCAAAAATTTAAAACTGCATAAATAAGCTCATAATTAGCCTACAACAACAGAATTTGGTACGAATGTGTTTTGTATCAACACAAAGATTTCTTCGAAATATGGGTATCATCCGCTTACGGACACGCCCACCTCCCATAAAACCCAGAAATTTAAAACACAATAAATAAATCTCTGTTAAACCTACAGAGATTAAATATGGCACGTATGGTTTTTATAACAAAACAAAGATGGTTTTGAAAAATGGACATCATCCGCTTACAGACACGTCTACCTCCCATACAACGCAAAAATTGAAAACTGCACAAATAAGCTCATAATTAGCCTACAACAACAATAAACACAAAGATGTCTTGGAAAAATGGGAATCATCCGCTTACGGACACGCCCACCTCCCATACAACCCAACAATTGAAATCGCAATAAATAAGCCTCTGTTTAACCTGCAGAGATAAAATTTGGTACGTATGTTTCTTATGACTAAACAAAGATGGTTTTGAAAATTGACGTCACCCGCCCACGGACACGCAATAAGTTTAAAACTCAATAAATAAGATTATGTTTTTTAAAGAGAGATAAAATTTGGTATGTATGTTTTTATACCAAAACTATGGTGTGTTCAAAAATTGGGAGTAATCCGTCCATGAACACGCCCTCTCCCATAGCGAAAGCACAATAAAGGCATTAACTGTGAGCTACAGGACTAAAACTTGGTATGTTTACATTTTTCATCAACATTTTAGTGCATTTAAAATATAGGCTTCATCCGCCCACGGAAACGCCCATTTTCAATAATATTATTTTTTTTTTTTAAATTAGGTTTAGGGTATTTCATAGTCAGCCTAGACCGAATTTAGGCTTTCTTTACTTGTTTTTAATTGAATTTTTCTAAATTGAAGAGCATTTGTGTGCTTATAAATTTAGATAAGGGGATGCTAATAAATTGTACAAAAGAAGATTTCATATAGCATAAAAAGAGCTTGCATGCTGTAGCATAAATGTCTTTAAGCTTATAACAAATAAGAAAAAACTAACAACGTAGGAGATGCTAAATAGACTTTTTTTCAACCTCTTTAGTCTAATAAACCTTAAACTATTGGAAATTCCTACATAAAGTTTAATTGTCTGATTAGCAGAACGTTAAAAAATATGTGAATTAAATATGAAGCAACTTGTGTAACATTCGACAGAATATATTTTAAACAATTTTTTTATTTGCTTCGTTTTTTTCAGTTGAATTGAATTGATTTGAATTTGAATCTGAGACAAGTGTCATACCTTTACCTCAGTCAGTTCGAGTTAATAAGCAATCTCATTCCATCTCTACCAACAACTACAACTTTCAAATGTTGATGAATTTTTAATTTCAGTTGATTAGAAATCAGACAGAATTAAAGAAAGGTAAAAGCGTACGACCATGGCTAGAACGGGATTTGAACTCGGAACCTCTGGGTTAGCAGACAAGCACGCTTACCACTCGACTTCCGAGGCCCCTTCAATAGTACTCTTAAAAAATAATTGTAAATTAGTTATAAGAGAATACTGCTTATTTTTTAGCATATGGATTTTATAAAATTACTTATATTATATGTACTAAGATATGAACAACTGTCATTATAAAAGTTCAAACTGAGTGTATGTATTTATTTCTTACTTAAAAATAGCAGGTAATTAAATTAAAAGCAACGCCACTTCAGTGACAAGCTTGAAACAAGCATCGCGTATTGTCCCTCTTGTAACTTTTTATCTGCTTTTGCGTTTTTTTTTTTATCTGGCGTTGAAACTCTTAAATAATTTATTAAAGGCAAACAAAAATAAAAAAGCAAACATTAATTAACTTACTCAAGTGATAAACATTAAAAGCTCAAAGCTTTCCATGTACAATATCTGAATAAAATATTGTCAGAAAGCTCTACTTTATTCAAGAAGTGACTAACAATATATAGCTTTTGAATACTATCAACAGCAGCAACTAACGTCAACGTCGATCTCTATCAAAAAAGCGTTGATTGAGGTAACCGAAGCTAGGAATTTAATTGGGTTCTAATCGACTTTTAGTATTGATGCAGCCATCGCTTGGTTAGCAGTTATTTTAAAACAAATATATTTTTTTTTCTTTATACACAATTAACAGATGTGAGCGGGTGATAGATAACGAACACTACGATCTTCGTGCAAGGCATACATGGATAAAAATATTAATAAGTTTAGGAGAAGTGTTAATTACAAACTTTTATTGAGTGTGCAGAATGCAGTGTTGGTGAGGAGGGGACGGTCGGTTCGGTTTGATCTACATACTCGCACAGACAAAGCTGCTTAAACTGTTTACATCGTAGTCTATTACTTCTTTTGAAAAAAAGGAGCGTCTGAGTTAGACTTTTTTTTTTTAAAAAGAACAACATAAAATAGTTCATGTTAGATTGTAGTTCATGGACAATAATTGAAAAATAATATTTATCATACAGCGGAAGTGAGTGTGATAACAACCATCTTTTTTATGAATATGTTAACACAGTGATTTTTAGGATACGTGAAAACAGTTTTAGAATTTTGTATAGTTCTTAATGGAAAGCAAACACGGTTGAATGTTTGTTTATTGTATATAGTTTGAAACCTATGTTGACAAGATGGTCACACTTTAAAGTATGCCACATATTTACTTAATATACATATCATTATCTATAAACAAATCAATGAAGTACAACAAAATATCGCTTATGACGAACATACATTTTTTTCTATTAAAATATGCAAATTTAAACACAACAATTTTTTCATAGATATAGTAACGAACAAGTACATGCTTTGGAAAAGAAAAAGGTTCACCACTTAGCTAAAGAAAAACTTGAAGTACGATATATTTACTGTAGATAGAAAACTTTAAACTAGTTGTTATAGAATTGTTGCTTTTAATTACAGGGATTCGAATTTAGTTACTTTGCTAGACAGTTCTAAAACTGCTATATAAGCGTTCACCTGTGCTGTGATAATTTGTTATTCAAGGTTTACATTTATCATAATACTAGTTGATGAATCTGGTCTTGCTCCGATAGTATAACTTGCATATATTTTCACGAGCTTTTATTTCACAGCTAATAAATTGATGGTTGTGGTTTTTTTTCAAAATTTCTATGTAGCCTATGGAGAGTTACCAGATTGAGGGAAATTTTATTTATAAGGGAAGTTTCGTCGTAATATATGGTAAAAAAGGAAAAGAGCATATTATTCTGTGCAGAAGGAAAATGGGAGTTTTTGATATCCGAAAATTCCTTACGATATTTTTCAAAGTCTCATCACTATCAATTATTATTTATATAAAATATATTATAATACATCGCCCATCACTATTTTACTTTATTAAAGCGCTGAGAAAAAAAATCAAACAAATTAGGCTTAAATTAAACAAACCATGCTAGAAAAAGCATCGAGCACGATTTTGAGTTGTTTTAAGCAAGTTTGTGTTTGGGTAAAATGAACAAAAATATTCTTATTTCGAGCACAGACTTGCTTGAAACAAGAATTTATGTCTTCAAAAAGACAAAAATGAAATGATTTATTTAAATAATTTTTCTTGTTTAAAAAAGACCACAATTCTTTTTTTGAGATGTTACTCTAACTTGTTAAGGGTAACACACAAAATGTTGTTTCTATTCAAGCAGCCATTGAATCATAGACTCCAATAATGTATAAATTAATTAATTATATTTAAATTTGTATACTTACTCAGGCGGGACTCGAACCTATTGTCCTCCAGTCGATCACTCATCCACTGAGCTGTTGGTAACATTAATTTAACCGTAGCAAAACATATTTAACTACAGTTCATCTCAAAAGCTGTTAGCAAATTTGTACAAAAATACAAAGGTTTTTGTATTTGTTATTGAATTTTTTAGTCCATTCATGAACCCAGAAATTATTTTATCCTCTGTTGCTTAAACAAAATATTATAACACACTCGATCACTAAGGTAATGAATTTCTTTGCTTCTATTCCAATATAAAATTATTAAGAATAGAGATTTGAACAAATTATTGTTTGAAATAAGAATGCGTTTATTTAAAAAAAAATTATACATTTCATTCTGTGGTTAAAAAAAAAATATTACAAAAATATATTTCGGTTGTTGCCGGGCTTGAACTCGGGCACGTGTAGTGTTTTAATAACTGTGGGGAGGTTCCCAATTGTAGTCGTCGTTTAATCGACCATTCTTCTTGATTTTTTCATTGCTTTTGCAACAATCTTAAAACTTTTATTTTAATTAGAGTTCACCGGTGGCCGAAATTCAACCTTTTTACATACATTCTCTGTTTATTCGATAAAAAATTAATGTCAAAAACTCAAACAAAAATTCGACAAAAAAATGTCAAATGTCAAATTCATCATAAAATTAAATTAAATTAGTTTTAATATTTTAAAACAAGTAAAGAAAGTCTAAAGGTGGCCAGGCCGACTATGAAATACCCTAAACCTACTTTTCAAAAAAAAAATTAAATTTTTGAAAATGGGCTTGTCCGTGGGCGAATGAAGCCCACGGACAATATATTTTATATGCATATATATATCGATAATCGATGTTGAGCTCTCGATGTCAACGCCGATGTCATCATCGATGTTTTTTCAACATCGAACATCCATACTGCCAACCCATATTCCCACAGAAAATAAATTTTTTCCTAAGCAAATTAAAAAATTACCACACAAAATCCCAGGGTACTTTTTCATTAAAAAATATCACATTGATCAAATATCGATTTGATTCGAAAAAAAAAAACAAAACTATTGATTTAATCTAAGAAAGTGACATGCACTTCAAAGTGGTGCACTGAAATTTCATTTTTCAACAATGTCAATGTCGAATTCGCGTTAAAGTTAAAAGCAGAGCCCACTTTGTTTTTTTAAAACTGTTTATAATATTTAAAAAAAAAATAATATTTTTCACTAAGAAAGGCAACAGCCCCTCTGACCGCCCGCTTCGTGCGCCTCTGATAAAAAAACAAAACTAATGGCTTTGTTAAAAGAGAACAAACATATTCATTATTAATGGAATCCGATTTTATTCATGAATCTACCCCGACTGAGCTTTGCAGTAACGTTTCGTGTCAATTCAAATTTTGCCAGAACTTCCAAGGTTTCGTTTCTGGTTTATCAGTATAGATTTAATATGTAACCGTAATTTACGATAAGAAACTGAGTTTAATTAATTTTATTTAATTTAAAAACAAAATACTTGCATTTAGACCACCTTGTATTTTTGTAATAATTTATGAGTTATAATAAAATACAAAAATAATAACTTGCAAAGTTATCGCCAGTGAGTCAACACATTCTCAACAGTCAATACAATAGACTAACTGATTCATAAAACAACTTTGATTTCACATAACATATTTTCAATTTTAAAATTTTTATAAACATATGTGAGTTAATCAATTAGTCTAGGCCATCAATAAATTTACGGTGGACAAATTCTTTAAATCAAAAAACATAACACAAAAGAAATTTTTAATAAAATTTCAATTATTCAATAATAATATTTCAGAGTTTTAAAATATTTTTTCATTTTGACAAAACGGTAAATAAATTGTATTATATCGATCATATTCAATTTTTCTTGTTTTAGTAAATATTTATAAAACTTTTTAAATAAAAACACAATACAAATGCATATAATTGGCAAAAATACAAAATGTTATCTTTTACTTAAAAAAAAATCTTAAAGAACAATGGCTTAAAATACAGTAATTTTTGCTATTAAAAAGAAGGGATGGTCATAGTAATGAAACCATAAGCTGCTTAAGACATTTGTGTATCTTATCATCATAATTGATAATTCTTATCGTGTTCCTTTTTAAAGCCATTAAGAAACTTTATGTTTTAGTTAATTCTAAACAAGATAAGAAAATAATAACTTAGAAACATAGGAATGAATTTTATAGAAATAAAACTTTTAGAAAGTTTTATGAGGAAAGTTTATTAAAAGAAACAAATTTTGAAAATAATATTAGAAGTAATGTTGAGAATAATATTAACGAACTCTTGTTGATTTTAACCTATAAATCAATTGAACAGACGCATGAAGAAATGTGTTGCCGCTGTTTGAACACATGTTCGAAAACACATTTCTAAATGTTTTCAATTCAGTTAACAACAAAATTTTTCATGCAATATTTTTTTTATGTATTTCTAGTTTAAAGTACAAAGATGACTGATTCCAGCATTTCGAAACCTGCCAATGATGATCCAATCTGGTTGGACTCTCAATATGTTACAAAAATTCTGCAGCACCACACAAAAAATGATCTTAAGGAATTGAAGAGCTTTACAAAATTAGCTGCAACAGAAAAAGGTGAAAATTTTGCCAGCAGCATTCATCTTTTGAATGTTGAGTTCACCACAAATAGTGCTGTGGAAACAACTCAAAATATTTCTCTCATTGTGAAGTCACGACTTGATAACGAGTTTATGTCACAGATTGAGGAAGATTTTAATGTTTTTCATCGTGAAGCTCAAGTATATGCAATAATATTGGACGAGGCTATGCGATTGATGCAAACCATTGGTGAAGAAATACATTTTGGACCAAAGTAGGTTAAATGGTTTTTTTAAACAAAAACACTATGACTTTAAAACAAGAACATGAAATAGAGCTCTAAAATACTTTTTAGATCCTTACATAAAAATATTTTCTTAAATGATTTTAGAGCGATATACATCGACGATCGCATTATTGTTCAAGAAAATCTTAAGCTTAGGGGCTATTGCATAGGAGATGTCAAAAAAGGATTTACCATCGAGCAGTGTTCAATGATTCTAGAAAAATTGGCCAAATTCCATGCAGTTAGCATGGTGCTGTATAAAAAGGTGCAACTATTTAATTGAAAAATAATATTAATTGTTAACATTGTCTACCTTAAGAACCCGGATGTGTTTCGCCATCACTTGCCAGGAAATGTGTCTGAAAATCCATCACCGTTGCATGATCTGTACAAAAATGCTGTGCTAACCTGTATTGAATATTGTCGTAACACTCCTCGGCTGCAGAAATATGTGCCTAATTTGATGGCTTTTGCTGATAAAATCATACCAAAAATGATAAATGTGTTTAGCCGCAACCAAGCAGACCGCTTTCATGTATTGAATCACGGTGACATGTGGGTCAACAATATAATGTTTCATAAAACAGAAGCTAAAGAGGATGATTTACTTTTTGTAAGCAAAGATTGAAGTAAAACCAATTTAAATTTTTTTTATATAAATGCTTTTTAGGTTGACTATCAGGAGGGTTTCTTTGGTTCAGCTGGCATAGATTGGAACTTCTTTATATTTTCATCTTGGCAATCAGATGTGTTTCAGCATAGACTTGAGAACTTGTTACAGGTGTATCATAAAAATCTTGCAAATGTGCTGGAGAAGTTACATTATGAGCAAAGAATCCCTACGCTAGAGGATGTTAAGAAGGAAATTATAAATAAAGGCTATCATGGCAAGTGCTTCTTTTTTAAAAATACATTTTTAAATTTTTAATGAAAATTTTTAATCTAGGCCTAACAACTGCAACTTGCTTGCTACCGATTTTGATAAGTGAACACAAGAATTTGGCTGATCCAGAGAATTTTCTGCTAGATACAGAGGAGGCCAATGAAAACAGGCGCATAATCTTTGATAATCCTTGTTTTGCCAAAAGATTGGAACCATTTTTAGCTTTCTTTGTCGAAAATGGTATATTATAGCAAAATACATATAAGTAGAATGTTCTGTGTTGTGATATGATCCTATAGCCAGTATTTTTTAATAAACTGATTATAATCTATTATCAATATATATTTTTAATAACATATGTTGAAGTCTGAATAAATTAATTAGAATTTCGACCGTTTTGCTACACTCAAAAAAATACTGTAGTAAAATATACTACACAATGTGTATTTATTTCCCAAAACATGTAGTTTTATTTATTTTCAAACACATTTGTAGTTATTCGGTAATTTTTTACTGCATTTTACTTTTAAATAATTAATACTACATGATGCAGTTAATATGTAGAAAGTACTTATTTAAATCTATTTATTTGTATGCACAAAAGGTTTTGAAAAAAAAAATATTTTCTTGTAGCTATCTGTGATTTTTCATTTCAATAAATGAAAAATTATTTAAAAAATAAAAATAATATTGTCAACTAAGACTGCACAATGCTGGTAAGTAACCAAATTTTAAATTTATTAAATAAAATTTTTAGTGCTTATATAAATAAATAATATCTTTCTAGTAGACGATATTTGGCTCCTACCACTATAACCAGTCATCCAGATTTCAAGAAGTAAAGCTTTGCTGAAAATTCATGAGAGTTTAATTGTCCACAATATTGGCATTTAAATAAAGCTCTTCGCGTAATTTTTATGGTTTTTTTGCTCCCGTTTTATATTATGTTCTTTTTTATCATTCTATGTTATTTTTCATTATATTGTTAACATTGTTGTAAATATATTCTTAAGATGTTGTTATTTATTAATTTGTATAATTTAATATAGATATTAAAAAAAAACATTTTAATAATTAAAAATAAAACACCAAATTTCTTAGTCAATTTAAAAAAAAAGACTACACATGTAGTAAGAATTACTACACATGTAGCAAAAATTCTTTTTGAATGCTGCATAAAAAATTGGCTTTTAAATTTCGTTTAAATAAATATGTAGTAAAATACACAACGCTTGTACAACTGCAAAAAAATAATCTTATTTAGTAAAAATAAATACATTTTTATTTGGACAGTGAGCTACTACTTTACATTTGTTTTAAATACATTTTTATTTGTTTTTACTACAGAATTATTTTGGGTGTACATGAAGAACGAATTCTGATGTACGTCAGTAGTGTCAAAAACACTCAACCTTGCTGAGCGGAAAAGAGGAAATTATATATTTTTGTATTGATTTTGACAGTTCTTACTTTTAGAGATAAATAATTTTCAACGACGAAAGTAATTTCTTTATTTTACCATTATCTTAAGCAAAAAGCAGCATAATTGACAGTATTTGGCATTATATATCATTAATGACAATTGAACGTTAAATTTTAACATTTGTCGCCTTGGTATGTACTCAAATGAGAAACAACTTGGCGAAACATCTTTAAAATCTAAAAAAAGTATAGCAATTGGAACTTTGCGTTCTTCGTTATATCTGCGTTCACTGCAAGACCCATTCGAAAATCGACACAAATCCTTAGTTGATGTTTTCATTTGTCAACAGTTGAGCAAAGTAACGTAGAATTTTCCTCTTGATAAAATTAGCGTTTGCCATTTTCGCCTCAGCAGTTTTACTGAGCGTCACCCACGTCGCCAAGTACGTAGTACGCTGAATGTAGCCGTTATTACATTCTACGTCAGCTGTTTTTGTGTGCCCAGAACTTTATTTTATTTTTGACAAACTCTGTTCGACAAACGAACTGTCATGTCGACAATGTTTATTCTACCCAAAGGTGACATAGTTGACATGGTTGTGGTGACTTTTGATCTCTGCTAAAAACTTCTGTAGCACGTATCTTATACACAGAGAGTCTTATACATTTAAGCAAATGCTTAAACCATGTACAATAAATATCATTTACAATGAACCCTACTTGGAATTCACAATGCACCGAAAGGTGAATATAAAAAACTTGCCCATGTTATACCACACAGATTGTCATTCACTACCAGAGATAAAGAGATGGGAAACTTAAACAAAATTCGTCAAGAAAGAGATAGCCTTCTGTCGAAATTACGCCAATACCAACGTAAATCATATGAATGTGTTAGTAAAATTTTTTTATAAACTCACCAGTAGGGAGGAGTTCACCGCTAGGGAGGCAAACCGATTCTCACCACAAGGAGATTTATTCACCGAAAGCGAGCCTTGGTCACATTCAACGAACTGCATTAGATTTTTCGCTGAATATTTGATACTTGACACGTCATAATAGTTGTCAAACTGGTGATATGTAAGACAGTAAGCCAACAGTTTGGAACACTTACGAAAATATAATTTATTTTTATCACTTTAAATAAATAAATTTTTTAAAAAATTCTCATCAAATATGCATTTTAACGACCGCAGTATGTTTATTCGTTGTTATTTGGTACTTGGACTTGCATTCGAACAATTTTTCAATATTTTTGAAGTCTGACTTAACAATTCAGTTATAGAAAAAAAGCGCTAAGTTAAGAATCTCTACCAGAGCATTTGTATCGTCTGAAGACGGTCACTGTTTTAATCTGAAAGCCACCACGGCCTGAATCTTAACTGCAGTGTTGCTTGAAAAAGTAGTTTTGTATTATTTGAAGTAGGTTTTTTCGATACGAATTAATAAGTACGAATTTATAATAGTACTGTACTAGTACTATTTCATTGAGAATAATTTTATATAGGTCGGGTATGCGTTACAGGACGTCTCCACTAGGTATAACATCAAGGCGCAGAACAATTTAACATTATTTCTGCCCTTATTAAGAATTAGCAGTTTTTCGGTTCTTTTCTCAAATAAACTATCTTTTTAAATTGAATCGTGATCTTTTCTCTGAAATTTTGATCTCAAAAGTAAGATTAATTGCAGTTTCCTCTAAATATTCTGTCCTCAAATGCTACAAACTGAAGGAACAGAAAAGTGAAATGTTAAGAAATAAATTAACATTATTATTGATATTTCATTTAAGCACCAGCAAAATCCTTGCTAACATGTTATCGATAAAGTAATCCCAAAAGTGGAAGTAATCGATGAAGCTTTCGCTTGACACAAAAATAATTATGTTTCATCTCATATATATATATATCATATATATATCTGTGAATTCAGGACATTAAATGAATAAGTTATCGTAATAAAACTTAACATAAAATTAGCAATAAATTTCACTTAAATATTTAAAAGACGTTTATTTTCAAATATTCAATCTAGAAGGCCATGAGCAGCTTAAAGTAAAAGTATGAGTGCGTTGTATTTTGGCACAACTTTGCTTAAAATGGTAAATAATTTAATGTTAAAATAAGTTAAATAATTGAAGTAAGTTTACCGTTTGAATTTATTGTTATGTAGTGAAAATTCGGCAAAAAATTATTTAATTTTCCAAACTTTGATGAATTTTATCTCCTAAGATATAAAAGAGCTTCTTTTATTTTACCCCCATTGAGTTTAAGAAGCCTATATACATATGATCAGATTCGAAAACAAAATAAAGAGGTGTGGGCCATAAACTAGAATTATGCAAAATATAGTTTGTTGCACTTATCTCGACTAAGAAGAGGTAAAAATTGTTGAGTTCAAGATAAAATTTAAAATATTCTTCACTCTCTGCTTAGAGGGTCAACAGAAAAATGTAATTTATTCTCTATTTCTTTTAGAAAGAAAAGAAAATGCCATAAATGTCCACCGCTTACGACATTTTAGTTCAAAGCAACTTTGATTTAGGAGTACATTTTTATTTTTTTGCATTGCAACCCTATTTATAAAATCTGACAATAATACTTGACAACTATGAGGTGAATCGCGTACACAATACATGAGCCTTCGAAAAGTATACAAAAAGTTAAAGAAGAAGCATGAATATGGCGGGAAACATGAAAAAAGTCATTGCTAAAAAGAAGTTTCCCATCTCATTATCTCTGTTCACTACGAAATTTCAACGCATCCCTCAGACGTATTCGAGTCGCAGGTGAAATAAGAAGGTAAATCGCAAATAATTGCTTTAAGAGATAAGAAAATCTCAATGCAAAAAAAAAATTAAATAGTTTGTTAAAATAACTCGCTTGTGTGTTACCAAAACAAAAAAAATATTTTTAATGTTAATATAATCTGTGAATTCATATGCATAAATAAAATTATGTAAATAATTAAAGCAAAATATGTTGAAAAAGAAGCAGTGAAAAATCATTAATATGAGCATGTATAAAAATCTTCACGGTTGCAGTGGATACCTACATATATATAGAATATAATTGCTTGGTATTGTGGTATGTGGTGAAGATGACAAAGAAGTGCTGTGTGGGGTGAGATGAGCTTGTAGAAATAGTGTTGAAAAATTTAAAATTTCGATTTTTTTACAGTCGCTCTCTTGTTCGTAACTCAATTTGTTCTCTCACTCTCACTTGTTCCTTCGCTCGTTATATACCAATTCATATTATTCCGTCACCGTCGTTTTCATTTGTTTCGTATTTTTATTTTTTTTTGTTATCTTTGGTGCCTGCGTTATTTAATTTAAACCTTTTTCATTCTCCATTTAATGAACGTAGTTGTATACATTAACACTTATTAATTTTTAATTTAATTTGAAAACTAAAAAAAATTAAATAATACTTTAAATAAAAATATATAACATGAATGTGTTTCTATAAAATTATTTATTATTGCATTGTTTTTTACGACTTCCAAACTATTTGGTGTGTGTTAAAGCCTATATACACTTTGCTGTATACGTATTCACCACTTCGCAGTGACCCAACCTATTGACAATTTATCACTTATGAAAAAGCTGAATTTTCAGCTGTGAAAAATATGACAGTGTCTGTTTTTACTTCAGTATCTGTTTATGTTTTCTTAATCACATCATTGCTTAATTATAACAACTGCATGAAATATGATGTTTTTATTGTATTTTTTCTGTGAATTATTTTGTTTTTTATTTGTTTCTACTGTGGTGAATATATCTCGCTTGTAGAAAAGAATAACAAATACCCGAATTTGTTTATCTTCAATTGATTTCACCTCTACTTTGGCAGGAAAACTGAGTAAGTTACTTTTTCGTAATAAACTTACTGCAGAAACTTGTATGATCGATACCTACCTATATAAATTTATAATTTATTTAAATAATAATTAATAAATGATAAAAATAATAATAAAAATAATAATAAATTTAATTGAATGTATTATTTAACATATATAAATGCACCTAACCACTTTGATTTTTATGCCTTGATCATTTATAAATGGATAAAGTCGCACATGGAAACTTATTCGCTTAAAATCAAATCTTTAAAAATGTGGAATACATTTTAATAACCAATACTATTTTATAGCAAAAATTTTGAAATGGAAATCAATATTTTTATTATATATTCGATTTTTTTATAAAATCATTGTTATAAAAGTGTCATAATATTATTTTTGTAAAGATAAAACTACTTAAAGCTTTCTATCGTTTTATAACCAGTAAATGTACTGGAATGTATAAAGAAACAATTTTTTAATAACATAATCAACTTATCAAGGAAACAGATGTGTATAGATGACGATAAACATATAAAAAACGCGATTTCTGAGTTAATTAAACAGAGTTATTTGTTATATCGCCAGTATTGAAAAACAACGTAAAAAATTGTTTGAAATGCGTTTTAGTAGGTAATTGATATACCCAAGCGAGTAGTCAAAAAACGACTGCTTACTCTCTTAAGAATGTTTTTTTAAAACTTGGAAGCATTTTCTGAAAAGTCAAAAACGTAAACAAGTAAACGAAAACAAATCTGAAAAGAACAACAAACAACTGACAGCAAAATTTGCAAATCAACCAGTCTTTACGCACGGCTGACTGAATATATTACACTAGGTTGTAAACAAAATTTTGTTTATGTTCTGATCAAATTTTTCTAACCAATTTTTGACAAATTTATTTTATATATCAAAGTTTTGACAATTAGTGCTGCATAAATTTTCAGATTAGGGCTACCAGATCAAAATTTGGATAAGAGGACAATGGACCAAAAAAGGAAAAACATTTGTTCTAGGGAAAATAAAAAAAGGAGTACACATAGGTAAACACTTTATATTTTTTAATAATAAAAAGTGTTTTCAAAAGGAAAAAAAGTGTTACGTAAAGAAAGGAAAAAAAACTACAAAATATTTTGTACTTGTAAAAAATGAGGACATTTGCGACTAAGAGCAGGACCATGGTGAAATGAATATAAGGTGTTCTCATCCCCAATATCAGAAAAAAATAGGCTGCCTTATTTTGACAATTTCTTTTGAAATCGGAGTAGGCTTGCATATTTTTGTACTTTCCTGATACTGGTACTTTTTTGTGATGGTACTTGAATATGATACTATTATACATGTAACAATGAAATTTAAGATACTTATTGTTGAAATAAGTAAATTTTAGCTTTTATATACTATCAACTTTTAGATATTTTCTAGAAGTTTGATCTTTTCTATGAAGATTGCATTCGGTTTTAGAAGAGAACCGCTTGACACTTGACAACATAAGCCCACAAATCAGAGCTTTCTTGACAATCTTCTAAATTCAGTTTACTTATTACATAACATGCAAGTACTCTAGAGCATCTTCTTGTAAAACTCAAAATTAATTGTCTAATCTTTATATAAATAGGCGTGGGGAAAACAGTTAAGAACCATTTTCTCCTGTGTTTCTCAACTGATTTTGATTATTGTTTTTTTTTCCGAGCGCGGAGAAGGAGAGCGCCGACTATTTTTAATAATTAAAATGGTATAATAATTTTCAAGGTAGTATTGACGTTTCAGTAGGAAACAATCATGATTCAATAAATTAAAAGGTTATCCCAATATTTGACGTCTTCTCAAGAAGTTGCGCATAACAATAAATTTAAAATAGAAAATTTTTTATTTGTCGGTAAGTTTCCATTTGCGGTAAAGTTTCCACTTGACAACTTTTCTGACACTTCCGTAGCGATAGCTTCGCTCCCCGATGTGTCGCTATCACAACAGTTGACACAGCCGAATGTGGCCAACGCATATAACAACGAACAGCTGTTTTTGAAAGGAACTCAATTACTTGTAGATGAGAAAATCAACACTTGTCAATGCTACCTTGTAAATTATTATGGACCCAGGCGATACTCGTATACATGAATATTCATTATATATGTAGTCAAATGCAATTATAATCTAATATAATCAGCCCAATCATGAAACATTTTCTCGCGGGAGTTGTAAATGGGAGTTCCCGTTTAAAAAATAAAGTTAAAATACTTTTCGGAAATTTTTAATGCAATTTTTTTCATCAACCGCCTATATTCATGAGTTGATGAACAAAATTTTTCAAAATAAAAAATGAGATATGTTTATCTGTTATCTTAAAACAAGATACTCCCATTTACAACTCCAGGGAGAAAATGTTTCACGATTAGACAGAATAATAATAATCTAAAATAATAATCCAAGTCATAATCATGTTTCGAGAAATCTTGCTAAAAGTTTTCATATTTATAAAAATTCTATATTTTATAAAATTCTGTTTTTTTGTGATAACTTTTGCTAGAATCAAGTTTTTTTATATAAAAACACGACTTGTGTGTTTTACTTACCAAAAATAAAAAAAGTACTTTTTTTGAGTACTGAACGGACTCAAAACAACACTCTTAAAAAACATGTATCTGAAACCCTTATAATTGTCAAAATAAGGCAGCATGTCAACAAAAATATTGAAAAATGTCATGGGATGAGAACACCTTTCAATTATTTCACCATGGAGCAGGACATTTTGTTTAAAAAAGGAGGACATGCGTTCTTTAGAGATACCATCGGGTAACTCTTCTCCTGGTTCATTTTATTAATTTTGTTGTAATAGTTGTGCAAATATCATTAAGGATGGACCTTCATTGTATTGCAACATTGGGCATTATGTGCAAAAATATTAACGCATTCAGATGCGGCCGCCATATTAATTGTACACCTAATAAAGTAAATAAAACATGTTTCTTTCCAAGCACAAATAAATAACTCAACGTCAACGTCAAATAACTCAAGTTGATAACTAACGCATACAATTTTTTGTGAAAAGTTCTAAATTTGAAAAACGAAAGAAGAGACGTTTTAGTTCTTTTTCTATTTTAATATATAGTTATACAGGCTTTCACGTGTGATTCACTTCATTAGTATAATAATTACACAAATATGTATAATACAAAATGTTAATACTATGACCTCATAAAAGTCTGAATATGTGTTTTTAGCTTGAACTTGATTTTAAAAAATGTTACTCACACTGTATGATTTTTTCAGTTTGAAATCATTTTCATTGCAAATAATTAAAAAATGAATATTTTTTACAAGTAGAATATCATTCATAAAATATCATATTTTAATTTTATTATCATCATATATTTTGAGCTAAAATCCATTTTTTTCTTAAAAAACATCTTAAAATAAATAATAAATCAAATTTTAATGTGAGTGTATTGAAGCACATTCTGCAAAAGCTTTCAACAGCTCGCATCTTAAGTCTGGAATGGCTCCGATGCAAGAAAACAAAAAACATTTTGTCTGACCAGCTTCATTTGTTTTCTTTGACTGCAATATTATTGTCATAAAAAAATCGTGTTTTTGTGCTGGCAGTTCTTTTTACTCAACTAAACTCACCATTCAATCATTCACAATAGTGTGCGAGCAACTCAACATTTCCTATCGGAATTCTCTGAAGAGAGCTTCGTTGAAATTGTTTTCAAATTCAATTCAATCTGTTTCAATTTAAACCGATTTCAAGCAAATATTTCAACTGTCACACTACACTGTGTTTCTGTCTTTCAACGCGAACGCACAAAACGACGGATAAAATTGTATTTTTGTACATTATTTTTTTTTAAAACATAACTTTCTTTATGCAGTATCAACACCAACAGCAGCAAACTTAGAAAAAGGCAAGAAACTTAAATAACAAAAACGTGAACGCGTTGTGTCGATGTGTGCGTGTTTGTTTGCAGATTCGTGTTGAAGTGTGTGTGCGTGCGTGTGTTGAAATGTCAAATTAAGCTGTTTTATACGAAAAGCGAAGTGAAGCAAGAGAAGAGACAGAAACAATAAATCAAAATAAAAATAGAAAAGAAAAATAAAAGTGCTTTAAAGATTTGCATAAATTTCGATGCAATAAATTGATTGAATAAATATTTAATTAAATACTTATACTTAAAATATATCTGACATTGTGAATGTGTACCTGCGTGTATGTGCTATTTTATTCTAAAACAAATTTTGTTATCATTGTTCTTGCTTAAAATGCAAACATAAAAAAATCAACCAATTTAGCACCTTCAAAAACATAAAAAATAATAAACTAAAAAAAATCGAAAACAAGCTAAAATGCGGATATAAGCAACAAAAAGGTGGGGAAATGTTTATTTAAATTTTTAATCTATGTATAAAATTTGTTTCTGCTTTATTATCTTGTTTAATGTTTTGAATACGGTAATTCGACTGGAAACCGTCACACTAGCCAGCTAACCTATTATTATTAATGAGTATTTGTTATTATAAATTTATCAAACTTGCCTACCTTCAGGAATGTAGTGAGAAGCATCATTAAATACGCACACAAACTGGCTAACTGTTCAAATTTTTGTTATTTTTGGAGCTAATAAAGTACATACTAGCTTGGCTGACAAGTTGAAAAGTGGTGGTTTTATTGATTTATTTAAAGCTTGCTTAAAGTTCTATTTCTATATTAACTAATTTTGCCGTTAAAACTAATTTTTAATTTTAACTAAAGATTTGCGTTGCTATGTTCCAAGTTCCCAAAGCAATTATTGCTATTAACATACATCATACCAAATCTGAATTCTAGCAAATTAATTTAAAACTCCCCAAAATGATTTACAAATTAATATAAACAGCACATGCGGAAGTGAAAACCTTTACAATTATTAACATTGTTACCAGAACGCGTCCTTAAGAAGGCCTCAAACACATTAACGAGGACGAAACAATTATACATATAGACATACACTCGTACTCCCGTAATATTCCTTTGAGATGAAAATATAAACAGCAGCCTTAAAAACACTCACAATGTAAATGGCTTTGTTGTTTCATTCAGGTGGTGCATACTACAGTATTCCCTTAAATTTTCAAACTTTTTACAATATCAAACCAGTGTTTGTTTCATGGTTAGTGGTTGATAGCTAGTGGGTGGGTGTTAGGGAGTATTGACTTAAATTTGTGAACGAGCCAAAAGCACACAAACCAAGCAGACCCAGACCCCCAGTCCACATTGAAAATACCCCATAAATCCAGTTTATTCATTCACATCATATGTGAAATCGCGTTTGTACGAATACATGTGCGTGTGCGTGAATGCTTGTTTGCGTGAGTGTGCTGTCCGCAGCAGACACGGAATCCACTTCGTCTCGTATTCCCAGCAAAGGATTATGAAACATTTTTACTCCAGCTGAATTGTTTCTACAACTAGGGTGGCAACTCCATATTCGGCTCCAACTTTTAAACATCCCCTAAGGCAAACATGGTGGGAGACATCATTTTCAAATATGTATGTAGATAAAAGGGAATATTTGCTTGCTTAAACATGCATTAAGCAACCAATAAAAGTGTGCTGTTACCAGACTAATATTTTATAAAAATTAATTAAACTTTTGTAAATGCACGTCCTTAATATATTTCTCGACGGTATGCTTGGGATCATTGTCCTGCTGAAATTAGCAAGTTATGAGGGTATTTTCATCTGAATATGACAGCATAACGTTTTCAAGTACTTCAATGTACTTGAAGCTGTCGATAAGACGCCAGGACACCAAACTCAAAATCACAAGGTTTTGAGCTGCTCTATTGTAACTCTGGTATACTTTGGATCAAACTCTTATTACCTTGGCCGATGGATATGTTTTCACATCGGATAACTCTGGATATATTTTAGTTTCTTCTGCAATCAATGGTCTATTCCATTTTAATGGGTTCGATGGCGGTTCTGTTTTGCAAATTCAAACTTCTTGCAGCTCATCTGTCTAGAAATTCTGAATAATAGGGGTATTCACAATACAGTGCAGTTGCCAGTGCAGTTGAGGACTTGTGCACTTTACAAAAATTACGTCAAAAATCTACACAGCTACATTTCTACTACAGTCAAAACTTGAGGACTTGAGGAAGTGAGCGGTTGTTTATATTGTGAACATTTAAAAATTTGATTGCTTTAGAATAGAGCTGCAATATTAAAGAGTTTAAAAAATAGTTACTTGATTAATAATAATCTCAAGCCAATTATAGATACAATTTCAATAAAAGTTATATTAATAATCTCAGTAAGAAATATGGTGTGTTCACCTCAACCTAACCTAACTGGATAACTGCAAAAGTCCTCAAATGCTCAACTACACTGACAACTGCACTGCATCGTTAATACCCCTATGCAATTTTCAATTTTATAAACCACATGTTTGTTGCACTTTTTTTACCGAATACCAAATTGCTTCACTTTTCAAGAACCAGAGATTCACTAGAACGAACTTACGTTATGTTTAGAGTACGTTTTTATTTTTAGAGTACTATTTTTATTTGGAGTATTGTTTTATGATGGAGCACTACTTTATTTGAAAATACTTGTTATGTAAGTTGATGGATGAGAGTACTCTCGGTCTGATGGGTATTATTTACTGTGCGGGGCAATTATAGTTTTTTTATAACGATTTGAAACCAAAGAGAGAAAGCAGTATAGATTGTGAATGAGATGATGGAAAATGAATAAAAAAATAAATTTTGGAGACGAAAGTGTTTTTGCTTTCCTACAACTTTAAAAGCGATGGGAATTGAATAGGTTTTTAATGGCAAGATAGGAAGTAGTTATTTAATTCAGAAATTTTTATTTTTCTCTAAAAAACAAGGTTTTTTGAAAATTGCATAGAGAATCTTTTATTATAAGTGTTATACTTGATCTTAATGCAGTAAGATAAGTGGATCTTTCATGCCCACGAGCAGGAAGATCTGAGTTCGACTCACACAAAACCTTCTCAATAGTAATTACTTTCAATGTGGTCTTTACAACTGCAACATCACAATTACAAGTCTCAGAGAGCGAAAAATGAAATGTAACTCTTCTTAAAGATATGATCTCACACAAAACAATTGATTGTGATCTTTTTTAAGACTGAAAAATATTGAATTCGTGAATATTATCGTCAAATTAACTAAAATTTTGAATTTTTTGGACAAGTTTAAACAAAATTTCGTTACACTATTCCGTCTCCTTAATATATTTTTCATATTTAATATAAAATTGTCTTAAGCCTGGTTTTCACTATGTCATTTTCAATGGTCAGTCTAATGAAAAATGCCAACACGTTGTTAATTTTTTTTCCGTTTGATAATGGCAAAAAAATAGGAAAAGCTCTTCACATAATTTTAGAAAAATTGCATAAAAGTTGTTGGTTATGTTGTTGGTTGGTTTTTAATTTCGTTTTCAAATCAACAAAAATTCTCAACGTCTAAAAAATGTATAGTAAAAGTGCATAGAAGCCTGAAATGTGACGAAATATTATCGAAAATGTACAAGTAACGTTTTCTTTTTATGTCACCTTTTGCTATTGATAAAGCTAAAAAATATAGTTATTAGTTACTCCCATGAAAAATTGCCACTAAAGCTTATTCATAAGTTTAGTTATAAATATAAGTATGAGTCAATCTGACGTAGCTTATTCGCTGAAATGAAAACAAACTTCGAGCTTAAGTTAAAAGTTGTTCACATTTATTACACCTCATAAGACTTCAAGATATTCAAGACCATAATAAAATTATTATTATGAACTTACGCCTGTGAGCTTTAAGTTTTTGTACATTCCTCGAAAACATAAAAACGTAATGTTAATTTTACACAATGAACTCTTACTTTAAATTCTTGACTAAGAGATTAAATGCATTTAAGCTCTTATTTTTTTTGTCTAGCTCTTAGAAAACGTAATCCAAACCTTGACTTTACACTTGGAAAATCGTGCTGTCGTGGAACATGTTACTTTTCCATCACCTTATTGTTACTCATAACCGTAAGCGAACAGAGGAAACACGATCGAAACTTACAGAAACCCATATAACAATAATACCCCCAACGCACAAGAACTCTTTTATTTACATAAACTTATATTTTACAAATACATGCACTAATATTGAAGATATGTGTACGGGTATCCCCAGTATGTAATAAATATTCCAATAAATATCCAAGTCGACTGATAAGCTGAGTGGAGCAAAAGTATAAAACGACCAGAATTACATACAGTCTGCACTCAAACCACTATCGTTACGAAACCAAACAAAGTCACTCCACATAAATATATATACGAATATATGTCGTACCTCAGTGTCGTAGTCGAGGTTTTCTTCGAGGGAGCTTTTGACTAAAAAATATATACATAAGTGCTCAAAGAAAAATAAAATAATTTGTTTTTGTGATCTTTATAGCGAACTCCAAAAAAGTCTCCAAATTAATTTAATTTTAAAGAGTACAAGAGTTTGATGTACAAAAAAGAGTGCAGAACGAAGAATGTTTCACCTCTCGCTGGTAGACCAAAAAAGTTCTTTAATAGTTTTAGAGGTTTTCTTATCATATGTTTTTGGAATCAAATATTTATTAGCTTTCAAAACTAAATTGAGTATAGAAATTTAAAAAAAGTTTCTAATGTCTTAAAAAAAATGCGGATGAAAAGAAGGCGTGTGCGTTAATGTAGAAGGCCTCATTTATATCATGATAGAACAATTTTACCAGGTAGTGTTGACAAATGTTGATTCTCTCAGCTACAAGTAAAAAAAAACAAAAACTCTTGCCAAAAACAGCTGTTCGTTGTTATATTCGTTGGCCACATTCAACTGTTGTGACAGCAACACATCGGGGAGCGCTATGATCGGTACTGAAGTTTCAGAAAAATTGTCAAGTTTATGAAATATCAAGCTTTGTATCAAATGCCAATGGAAATTTTACCGACAAATAAAAAAATTTCTATTTTTAAATGCATTTTAATGCGCAACTTCATATTTATGTGCATCAAGTTTTGACTTAGCAGTTGGCAACTGTTGGGTATGCTGAATGTGACCAGTTAAAATTAATTGTATGCTATGACGGATTGTGAGCGCTCTCTTTCTTGTTATATTTTTTGAATGGTTATAGCCCATCCACAATGACGACAACGGGCGAAGGACGACAGGTCTCCACTCTGTCGTTGTAGAGAAATTTCGGGCGACTTGAATTTTTTAAACGCGACAACAACAAGCTACAGCAGAAAGTGCTTAGTGAAATCAGCAATATTTTTTCAGGTTATTGAATCGAATTAAAATTAAATTATATTGTTTAATAAACTCACATCAAAGTTTGCAATTAAATATATAAATTGAACACAAAAACGAGCACTCGAACAGCCGGCATGAAAAAAACACGAATGTAAACAATGGCTGACATTTACTTTTGTCGTCTGTTTTTGTCGCCAAATTAGAATTAAATTGAAGCTGGCTGGCTACAGCTACATTTGATGTCGGGCAACAATGTCGTCGCGATTGTCTCCAAAAGTTCATCCCATAAGAAATACATGTGAAAAAAAAGTGAAGTTTGACGCTCGTCGCTCGTTGTCGTCATTGTGGATGGGCTATTACTAATTAATGATTTTATTTGAATCTTAAGTCAAATTTCAAAAATTCAATTTCAGTCAATAAAAGGAATATAATAAATACTAACGTCGCCTCAAAAATTTAATATTTGAAATTAAAAAAAAAATTAATTCTATGCATAGCATTTAAAATAAAGTTAAGTCTCAATTAGTTATTTCCTAAAATGTATAAATTCCGAGAAAACTGCCTAAATATTTGACTTTTCATATCTTGGTTCGAATATTTTGAGTAATTCTGATACGAAAATGCTATGGTTTAAAGGTTTCAATGGTCACTGATTACTGATGGTCTTTGAGTCTGTTTTAAAAAGTCTGTTTTAAAAATCCAATATCAGCAAATTAAAGGAATATGTACTTTAGTACTCAAAATGCGAATCTAAAAATACTGAAGATATTTTTCTGTGAAATCCCGACTCTATGAATAACAAAAAAAAATATACAATATTACTATTAAATTACGTTTCATTACATGTTGTTTCCAAATTTAAAATTTTTCTAGCGAACTTACGTCATATTGGAATCACCGTCAATAATGTGAAGTCATTTCAAAAATCCAAGCTCAGCCAAGAAAAGGAATAAAACCCTTCACTCTTGAAAATTTCCAACTACAAATATTAAGGTTCTTTTCCTGATGGTATACATTTTTGGAACAAAATTTTATATCCTTTCTTTTTGAATTATGCGGAAAATTTTCGAAATTCGAACTGCTGTTCTTTGGCCATAACTTATTTGCAAGCTTTAAGAGGAAATTAGGTCAGCTTTGCTAATAATAGTAAATTTAAATATTTCAGCCCTCTATCAATTTTTTTATGAAAAATATCATCTTATACATTTATTAGTACCTATGAGGTGTTTGAACTCCGTTAACTCCCCGTGGATACGACGCTGTTTCGTGTGTGTGTTTTTCTCGCGTACATGTGTATTTGAATGTATGTATATTTTGCTCGACTGTTTTGTGAGTGTTTATCAAGAACAGTCCCAACAAAGAAAGTGCCAGTCGTTGTCCTCTATTTTTTCCGTTCTTTGTTTTTTGTATCGGTTGTATTGGTGCCTCCCTGTTTGTTGCAAATACAAACAGCTGTTGTTATTTTTGAAGCTTTTAAACTGGCAGGATGCCTTCGTATGTCTTTAAATTTGTTTAGGCTGTGGTTTCATTATCAATATTTGTAAACGAAAACAACGCTGAGATCAATTTGTGCTGAAGATTCAATAAAAATGATTCTTCGATTTACACAGTACATTTTCATCGCTAGAGTTGTATCCTTTTTAACTCTTATTCATTGTCTTTTCGAATTTAATTTAATTTCAAATGTATGTCTTTAATTTAATATTGTATTTATAATTAATTTATAGCTTTTATATTAACGACTGTAATAAATTTATATGTTCTTGAGTTGTATGTTATTTTTAATTCGAAAAATTCACTGGAATATCTCCAAGTTTTTTTATTTTGAAGCAAAAACAAAGAAAATCCTATCGTAACATAATTTTTTGTTTTGAACGTATATATACGTTATAGCATAATCCACTAAAATACACTTTTGGCACGTTGCCCTTTTTGCTACTGCTAGGTTTTGAACATACAAAACACCTACCTTTCATTCCTATTACCACTATTGGCAAGTCAATATTCTGTTATGATTGCCAACATGATAAACCAGCTATGTATCGTCCCATAAAGAGATAATCTCGACACGACGTGATATATTTATGTTTATTTACCACTAACTATATTTTTTTACCTGTAAAAAACATGTTTATTTAAGGTTTTACGTTGATACGTTATGCCAAATATTCGAAAATAAGGGGTTTGAAAACAGGCAAAAGCGTGTAAAAAACACAGCTTCGTTTACACCTATGTGGCACACAAGGAAGTGGAAGTCATAAAAAATACTTTGGCAGATGCTCAACGTGCTCGCTCATTCAGCATTCTGTATCATGTGTGAGTCTTTTTGCAACTGCCATCCAATAAATTACGAAAATTAAATCTGGACTTAATCCAAAAAAAGTTATATTCATTGTTTTTCGACAAATCCTTTGGTTAGTCGTATCTTTCTAGAAACTAGATACTGTTTTTGGGTGAAGTTGGTTTAGTTGTTTATTGTTAATTTATGTCTAGTTATTGAGGAAAGGCAAATTATCGGAACAGAATAACCGGTTAAAAAAAGCTGCTCTTCTTAATTGTAATGAAACGAAAATTGAAAAGTATATATAAAGGAAACGTGTCAGTATCACCATATGTGACATCTTAATAAATACAATATGATTTACACAAAATTGTACGTACAGTAATTTCTTTATCAAAAAAGGTATTCGTTTCCTTAAAGTAATTAGTGTTACTTCAATTTTTAAAAATTAAGTACCCTTTTAAATTTAAAATTTTATGACATCACTGTAATTTTGATAACTTGTTGTTCCATCCCTAAGATTAAGTGCAAAACACAGTTGCATCATATTGTACATACTTTTGTACTATTTAGAGTACGCTTTTATTTTTTATTAGAAATTAATAAATGGTTTTCTATACTACTTTTTTATTTGTGTGAACTTTTATAGAGGTCGTATGTTATATATGAAAGTTTGCGAACAAATCAAAAATATATCTTTCTGCAGGCCAAAGAAGTTAAATATAATTTTTAACCAAAAACGGAACAAATAAAAAATGTATTTTTGTGCTTGACCATATGAAAACACTCCTTTACAAGTCACAAAATTCCGTGCTTACCATGTTTCCATTCTAATCTATCCATTGATAGTGGTTGTCAAAACAGTCGATTTGACATATCAATCTGAAAATTTTAGTGAAAGATTGTTCTTCACAAATGACATTTAACCTTGCCCTCCTATATAAAATGTGTATGATCAAGTCGAAATGATTTTTATTTTGGTCATTAAATTTCATGAATGGAAAATCTGCAAATTTACTTTTGCATATGTAAAAATCTTTTTTTTTGCAAAAAAAATTTTCGGAAGAGGAACAGTAGGATATTTTCCGTATCGAAAATTTTGAAAAGAAGTTTATAATTCGGAGTAATTTTTCTATTTATCGTAAATGTAATCCTGGTGCAAAATGAATGAATGCGTTGCCAACTAAATTTATTTCTTCGTAAAGGGCCCGCCCAACAGACTTATACAGACTCTCGGTCAGACATGTTTTTTCTTGTCATAGCGACGTCATAGCTCACCAGACTTTTACGCAGACTTGATCTTATGTAATAAATTTATAAAATTTTTATTTACTTTTCGTTAATATGCGTCTTTACACAACAAAACTTTTACGATTATGGCAAGTCTGTGTGGTTTTCATCAAACACTACACAGACGGTCTGTTCAAACACGATCGAAAATCAATAAAATATTTTCATAAATGAAAATATTTTCATTTTTGTCAGACATCTAAAAAGACCTTCAAAGAGCCAAATATAAGACCATCGTAACAAACACGTGTTTGTTCAGACAGTCTGTGCAGACTATTATGCTCTTAATTCAATTGCAGCATTGGATAGCAGGTGCTTAAAGGTACAAATAGACTGCACGTCTGAACAAAAACGTGATTGCAGAGATGGTCTAATAGTGTATTTGGCTGCTTGAAGGTCTGTACAGATGTCTAGGTGAAAATGAAAATATTTTTATTTTCGGTTGTGCTTGCACAGACCTTCGGTGTAGTGTATGCTAAAATCCACCCGTACTTGTCATAATTGCGAAAACTTTGTTGAGTGAAGCTGCGATTTTACGAATGGTCGTAGCTATGACAAGAAAAAACAGACTATCTGTACAGTCTATTTGGCCCTTTGTTACCAAGAGGTACCGTTATTTTACGTTGTATCCTCTTAGATTTGTTTTGTCCAATATTGAACATGACGAAATTGATTCTTGTTAATATTTGCAATATGGCTTTAGCTTAATGTGCTATTATTTATGCAAATAAAATTCTTATTAAAAATCTATTTATAGCAGTGACAAATTTTGAAAAAAGAGGAGTTTTGTTGACGATACTTTTTATTGTTACTGTAGTTTTTTAAGGCTCCATAAAGAAGCTATTTGTATGAAGTTATCTCTGGGTTTATTTTAATCTTTGATGGTTTGTTGGTTTTTAGTCTTATATCTTATCAGTAATTTTTTTAACTCTATTCTATTTAAGTCAAGTCAGTGCTTCAAATGACAGCAAATGCAACGAAACGTTGTCATATTGCCAGCTCTGATATCCATTGAAATTGGAATTGTATTCATGTTTATTTAAAAAAGAAAAAAAAAGATGTCAATACATACGACTAACTCTCATTTAATCATTTATGTACTTTGTATATTTATATAAAGTTCGATAAGGCTGGTTTGTTTGTGTTCGGTTACGATATCTTATTTTCTTATGAATTCAATGGCCCCGAGTCACAGCGCAGAGGAAATAATAACATTTGTATTGTTTTGATGTTTACAACTCATACATTTTATAAGATATACAGTTTTTTTTCAGTTTTATTATTCAGTTTCAGTTTGTTATCCCTTCTAAATCAGAAATTTTTAAAGGAAATTTATTTATAAGAGTGTTATATTTTAAAGCTAGTTTTGTATAGATTTTCTTTTTTTATTTTTTTTTATTAACTTTCTACAATGCATTAGCGTGACTGCAAGCTACTTGCTAATTTTTGACGCCCACTCAGCTAACGTTAAGCGTGAGACCACGTTTACACACCCTCAGACTGAAAACAAGCATTCACAAATTTTTCCTATGTTTTCAACAGTTCACAAACACGTAATATAAAGGCGAACGTCTAAACGTGTTTTTTCACTTTTCTCAACAAAGTTATCTTTGCATATCACAATAGCGTGTTATAGGTTTTTTTTTTTAAAATTGTAAATTGGTTTTTATAAATTAACATGTGGTTGTCTCGACGTAAGAGGCTAAATGTATTGAAAAATGTAAACATTTTTGATTAGCTTAAATAATCTTCTATAATCTTAAATATGTGTATGGGTGGACAAACCATATAATGAAGATATTCAATTAAATCAAAATTTATAATATTAAAATTAATTAATTTAGTAATAAATAATTTTAAGGTAATTTACACCCTGCCTAACTGTACACTCTGCTTACTATTTTTTCTTATTTTCATTAAATGTTACTTACAAAAAAACAATACTGTGCATTAGAGCGTATCACCAAAACTAACCTATTTTTGACCCCGCCTCAATCGTTAGATATTTTCAAGGCATTTTCGAAAAAAATATTTTTTTTTTTTTAAAGTGGTCCCTATGGTGCTATTTTGGTTTTTTCGTTATATCTTCGGTGTTTCTTGTTCGATCCGGAAGATTTTATATCTGTGTGTTTGTTGGTATTATACAAATATTTTCTGATGTTTTTTTACCTAAAATGTTTTTTTTTCGACTGATTACACAATCGATCTTCGTTCCTACCATATTATCCTGCTCCAAAAAGTCCAACAAATTAAAGCTTTGAAAAAATCATTACAACCATGGGAAGCAGTGAAATCGAAAAAATGGATTTTAGATAGAAGCACTTCCGACCTATTTTGCAAAGAAAATAGAAAATAGAACTTTGGATCATAATAACATTTTTTTTGAATTTTCGAAATTTTTTCGGGAATCAAGGTGGCTGTAACGCTCGCAACTGTCAATTTTCGCGAAAATGTGCCCCAATCGATTTTCGTCAGTGACTGCTGTGGCCGACTTATGTACTATTTGAACGAAACGCTCCGTGTTTTGCGAGTGGCAAAGATAATCTGTCGAAAATTAAACGTGATACAAACGGATTAAATTATGACGTCAACATTACATCATTCAATTATTTAACTAATGTTTTCTATGGTGCTCACCTGGAATTTTAATGATTTCGTCTGAATACTATCTGATCTACGACAGTTGGTCTTGCTTGTAAAACTGGAGACATGGCGGGTCAGTGATCTGAACTCTTGACCAGTTGATCATTTCAGTGTAAGTTGTGCTGCTATTGTTGATGTGGGGTTGGTGGTGGGACCACGAAATTGCCGAATTTGGCTTCGGTTGTGGGTCATCGACACTATTGGTATTTTTGCGCCATGCCACAATCTTGAAACTTCGTCGTATATATTTTCTGTGAATGTACTGCGTTTGCCTTTTTAATTATGCTGAAGAAACAACGCGTATTCCACCACATTTCGTTTTGTTGGTAATTTTGTTCTGTCCAAGTCGCGCTTACGGAAATGTATTTTGTTTAAATTAAGTATTTTTGCACGTTTCATGTGAACTTAAGCTGGATTTAAAAAGACCGATTTACTTTTTGATATGAAGTGACCGCTGCAGCCACCTTAAATCCAATGTTAAATACGAATTTCTGATTTCGAAAATTAAAAAAATTATTATGATCCAAAGTGTTATTCTTTGCAAAAAAGGTCGGAAGTGCTCCTAAAATCCATTTTTTCGATTTCACTTCTTCCCATGGTTATAATGATTTTTTAAAAGCTTTAATTTGTTGGACTTTTTTGAGCAGGATAATATGGTAGGAATGAAGATCGATTGTGTAATCAGTCGAAAAAAAAAACATTTTAGGTAAAAAAAACATCAGAAAATATTTAGATAACACCAACAAACACACAGGTATAAAATCTTCCGGATCGAACAAGAAACACCGAAGATATAACGAAAAAACCAAAATAGCACCATAGGGACCACTTTAAAAAAAAAAAAATATTTTTTTCGAAAATGTCTTTCAAATATCTAACGATTGAGGCTGGGTCAAAATAGGTATATTTTTCTGCCATACAAGGTGATACGGTCTACTGTGCATAGCACGAATGCAAAAACCGAAAAATATAGACAGAGAGAGTGAAATTTCAAATGTAAAAAGTAAAAAACCAATGTGAAAAATTTATAGGTATTGGCAATATTGCATTTTTGCTTGCAATCTCTGCAGAAAATTACAGTTAACAGCGTTGGTTTGCATAATCAATAGATGAACCAAAAAAAAATGTATATTTATTGTACCGAAAAATCTTCACAATGTTTTTCATAGTTTTGTGTAATTAAATTCGATTCTTCGTATAGTTTTTTGCTACTTATGCCTAAAATATTTTTTGTCAATAGCATACTTCAGTTATATTTGCCTGCTGTTGCATGAGAGCCCACACACCGCACTACCCTATTTGCAGACAACATATAGTCACCTTAAATACAAAAAGACGTTACAGCACTTTTTATATTTTATTAGGAGAAGACGAAAACGTTTGAAAAGGTACATGTTACAGTTCAGGTTTAAGAACCACTCTTTCTTTTTAACCGATTGTATCGTTGTCATCAATGTACGCAAGGAACTGAACGTTTTTGTAGAATATGGTGCCGTTGCAATGTACACCTGTCTTTCGTAGTTATCCCTCCATGGTGAAATTGAAGAGATCGCATGATAGCAGGTTGCCTTGTCTGAAACCTCGCGCAGTATTGAAAGTTTCGAAGAGATTGTTTCCTAACTTGAAGGATATATTGCTCAATGTCATCTTGTAGTCTTCTTAACTTTGTAGGTATACCGAACTCAGACATTGTTGTGTTCAGGCAATCCCGAATCGGGCTGTCGAGTGCAGCTTTATAATCAACAAAGAGATGGTGGGTGTCGATTTGATTTTCGAAGGTTCTTTCAAGGATTTGATAAGTATGCTCGAAAGGACTTTATACGCGATAAAAATAAGAGTGATACTTCGGTAGTTGGCGCAGATTGTCAAGTCTCCTATTCTAATATAGGACAAAGTATACTGAAATTGCAATCGTCCGGCATGCCATATTATGCTAATGAGTTGATGCATGTACCTTATACCGTCGACGAATTTCCACTCCATCACCGTCGATTGGTGGCGTCTTACAGCATTCTTCGAGGGAGAAATTGTTGTGATTTTTGCCCCCAAGCAGATTGGTAAATTTTTTTATTTTTGCCACCATAATCTTAGTGCGTACTGCATATTTATAACCAGGTTTCCATTTTCGTCTCTTGAAGTGAATGCGCCGGGCTGGAAATCTTCAGTTAGACGCTTAACCTGTTAATAAAATGTTCGTGCATCTTTTTTGTCTTGATCTATTTTCTCATGCTTATGCTGATTCTTTTTTTTTGTGCCTGAGAAGGGGCTTTCATCCTTCTTTTCTTCGTTGTTGTTTTCGCGCATGGCTTGCATTGCAACTGATTGCAGCGTCGGAAACTAATGCTGAGAGTCGAACGGAGTAAGCTTTGGCGGTCTGTTGTGATTGTAGCTTAGCGACATCTAGTTTTCGCTTCATACTTGTGCGCACATAATTCGCATTACACAATCGCATGCGCATAATTAAATACCATGTTTCGTGCGGCTGCGAAGTCAATCCGTCTAAGACCGTTGTTCGAAATGGTTTCTTGTAGATTGAATCGACCGACAGTGGAGTCAAAGATGTGTTCTCTTCCAAATTTTGCGTTGAAATAACCGAGTACTATTTTCACGTCGTGGACCGGGAAGTCATCATAAACGTCCTCTAGGCTCTAGGCCCTCGGTGCGTGCGCGCAAATAAGGCTTTTGTTGAAGAATTTTGCCTGATGCGAATTGTGGGCAGCCATTCTTTTACAAGTTTGAACGGGGAAATAAGGTAGCATAGTTACCGGCTTAGGACGAATGTTCATCCAAATTAGTGCTTCTCTGCATGTCAGCTGTAGTGGACACCTTTTCCTTAATGGACCCAGACATTTCAGGTGCATATCTGTAAATCATTGTCCGTTTTTTGTTAGCGGTGGTCGTCAGCGTAGTAGGGGTTCATATCCGAGGTTGGTTTAATTGCGATTAGGCAGCTATAATGTGGTGGGAGCCAAACCCGTTTGCAAATTCCATTTTTAAGAACTTAGAGAGTCTCCTTAAGTTAAGAGTCTAGAGGAGACAGGGAGTTTTGAGTTAGGAGCTTTTAAAGCGGTTCCACCTCACCTTGACTTTACCAGTTGCGGACAAAAGAAATGGGGCATGAACACAACTTGTCTGTAGCTTAGACTCAGAACTAGAAAATACCCTAATGAATATTGAGAAAATATAAAGCTGAGAATAAAACAAATCTGATGCAAAGAAATTGTTGGGATTCATAAAAACTAAGAAATTAGATAGATCATCTTCATCGTTCAAAACTCTTGATGAATTTAATGAAAATGCCGTCATTGTGGCATATTTTAAATTATTTTTAAATGTTAGTTTTGAGTTGATTTTTTGTATTGATAAAGGGTCTTTTAAATATAAATTTGCTAGTTGTATACCTTTTTTAATAAAAAAAAAACCATAGTGTAAGAATTTAAGAACACACGAGCGCAAAACGCACGAAATACATCAAAATTGGACTTTATAATGCAAATTATTGTTTTTATCTGCTTAATAAACCTTTAAAACTTAATTCCTTTGCTAGCAAATTCTCTGCTTTGATATATTATTGGAGATAATCAAATTTTTTTCGTAATTATTTTTCCATTCTGGTCGTACCAATTAATATATAAGCCAGACTCAAGAGTTCTTTCAACTTGTTTTTATTTAATCGACCGACGACGGACTGTTAGATGTGTGCGTCTCTGTGATAGTCTGAGTGCGTGCGTGGTGGTTTTACTAAGTTTGGTTAATTCGTTGAATACGTGTGAAGCGTGACGTAATTTTAAATAATGACGAATTTCTGGCCCGAATCGAAACCAACAATAGGAAAAATATAAAAAAAGTATATGCCTCATTTAAATATTGTCGAAAAAACCTTTCAAGGCTTATTTGGGCTACTGCGTCTGTTGTTTATAATTACAGCTCCATAAAAAGTTTATGTTGATTTTGACACAAGTAAGGAAGCAACAAAAAATTGCTTCAAAAGCATTAGAGTTCAGTGATCTTTGCTAGAATAAAGCGGACAATTTTCTCAAAAAAATTTATTTTAACTTATAAGCGTTAAATGATGTATATTAGTTTCAAAATAAGCAAATCCAGTGTCACTCACGTTTCAGTCATAGTAGTAAACATAAGTTTATCTCCATCAAATATAAAAGCTTTTTACATAAAATTATATAGGTATAATAAGTCTTAGGCTCACTATTATAAGTTCATGTAAAAAGTTTTATTTATATTTACACATCTCGAAAAAACTCTCTTTAAATGGTGTGACACTCACGTTTTCGTACGATTTTCATTTTTCGAGTTCTTCTAACAAATTGTTTAAAATCTGCGAATTGTTTGAGTTACTATAAGGAATACAGTAATTTTCAGTAACGAAATTGAATAGAAATTTTAACTGCAGAAAAAAATTTAGTTTTCTCTCAGAATTTTAAGATTTTTTCATATACTGATTTTGTCACTCACGTTTCACGTCGATGTCACTCACGTTTCAAAACAATTTTAGTTGTCCTTTTTTTGCATCGTGGTTAATCTGGTGAACTTTATTATGCATATTTTTTAAAAAATTTTTTTTTCTTAATATTAAGGACATTTTTAAAAAAAAGAAAAAAAAAATTGTATGGAAAGAATTATGTAAAGCATAATATAGTTAAATAAATAATTCATAATATAAAAACAACACAAAAACTATTTCAGAAATATATAATTTTAACAAAATTTATTCCGGTTCTGCATCCGAATCTGTATGTATATCACTAAGCCTAATTCTTTGATTCTTACGCTAATTAAAAGCCAAAGACAGCGCCAAATTTGACTATATGACTGGCCTATTAGCAATTCCGTCGAGGCCAACGACATAAAATAATGATTTAATGAGATCTTTTTAATATTTGCTAAATTTGTTTTCTTATATGAATCCGGATTTAACTATAATTTTTCTCTATCTTTTTTCTCATACTTTCTTTTAGGGTCGGCTTTCATTTTTTCTTGGTGTTTTCGTCATCTTCTTTCATTTCTAATAAAAAAAAAAAAAATTAAATGTCACTCACGTTTCACTTCTTCAAATGCTTTTTTAATGAAAAATAATTGTGTCTGCTTGATTTAAAAAAATGCAAAATTCACTAATCTTATATTAAAAGTAAATCCGAGACATAAATTATGCCAGCCAATTATTATCCAAGATAATCCAACTTATCAATAAAAATTGTCACTCACGTTTCATTCTTGAATCACTTTTTTAAATTTTATTTTTCGATAGAAAATTAGTTTTTTTAAAAATTTGAATATTCACTTTTCAATAGAAAATGTTTCAATTGCTAATATTATGTAACGGTGCTTTGATATTTAAATCGCGAAATACCAAATTACGAAAAATAAAAAACCTACAATTTTTTTAACTTGGTACATATTAAAAATACATTCAATAAATTTAGTTAAAATTTAAGGATACAATATGTTGTTTTTTAAAATGCTTTTACCGTAGGAAAACACAAACAATATCCTTAACGTTCCATGTATTTTTATTGAGCTTAAAGCATTTTTATTTTTTAAGGTTTAGGTTTACTTTTTCTGGATTTGCCGACAAGCAATTTGGTTATTTTATCCTGTATGCCTATATTCTTCGTATAAGTTTTATATATCTAATATAATATAATACCTAAAAAATTGTTTTTAAGACTATCAGATCATTATTATAAGTAACAAGCAATATATACCTCCTTCAACACAAAGTTCACTAAACAAAATATAAATCTTCAAATTCTTTTAACAATGTTGGCGTTCAAATGAATCCGTTTTGTCCTTACCATCAGCATCAGATTCGACACAGCATCATCTATCTTTTTACATATACGATCAGGGGCGGATCTGGAAAAAATCTTGGGGGGGGTAAATTATCAAATACACACATTTTCGATTTGAGAAAATTTTGCCTGATGGAGAAAAACGGAGTCTATATTTGAAATCAGCAGCCAAAATTCATTCGGTATTGTTTATCGGGATCTCTGCACCTTTCATAAAGCTTAATTTTGTAACTGACAAAATCATATGACAAAATCATCGCAAAATTATCAATAACTTCGTTAATATTTATTTAAATGTCTCTAAGTATATGCAATAATGCGAGTCCATTCAATCGTTCTCAATTCGAACGGAACCATATTTTTAATCGTCGCAGTATAGAAAAACTTCGCTCAGCTGTTTCTACACTGATAGGAAGCGTGGCAAAGATAGCAAACGTTATAGAAATTAGTGGAAAAATGTCATTACTGTCACATTAGTGTCGCTCTCCTATTTACACTGCCAAATTTTAAGTTCATGAAATAATTGAATTTGAATTAGTTCCATACTAAAAGTGGACTAAAAGTGGCAGTTTTATTTCATGAAAGTCGGTTGTGGTAATTTGGTTGGTTTGTTGCAAATATAATTACTAGTACCGCGCTGGGGTCGCAAATCGCCCAATTTTTGTTTGTTTATTTATAGTTGTATAAAATAGTTGGTGCACTTCTTCTCCGCACTCTAATTCATTTAAAAACAGAAAATGGTCCTTAACTTAACCTTAAAACACGGGAGAAAATGGTCCTTAACTGTTTTCCCTGCGCCTATTTATATAAAAAGTAAGTTTAGGTAGGCTTGAAAAATTTCAGAATTCCAAACAATTTAGAATTTACTCAAACAAAAATAATTGTATGCAACAAATTATTTGCGCAGTTGATACAATTTTAGCAACTTTAACCTAACATTAATTCACTTCAAAACAACCCTGTTATAAAGGGTGTTTTTTTAAAAGCTTGCTGATTTGAAATTTAAATAAAACACATGCCGAATTGTGAAACAGCCAAAAAAATTTTTATTTGGTAGATAATTTCTTGGCATTTAACATTTAGATATAATTTTGGGCATATGACCACCACGACTTTTTTGCACAAAGGGCATTCTGGAGGTCCACTTTTCGACCCAAAAGTCTTTGAGGTTCGACCCAAAAGTCATGGTTCTGTATCGATTTCTATTCACGGTAATGCGTCGTCCTTCCTCATTTTCAGGGACAAATCGATAAATTAACGTTTTCTTCGACACTGGCCTCAACGACAACAATATTTTCTTCTGTACGCACTCTTCTCATTCTTCTCGGTGGCTTGGAATCCAAAAGAGTGAATATAGACCGAAATTTGGTGATTACGTTCTTTATGGTGGTCTCAGACGGACGATTATGTGCACCATAAAATTCGCGAAGTGCTCCATAAACATTTTTAATTGAACACTGTTTTTGAAAATAAATTTTCACGATTTGGAAGCGTAGTTCTGGAGTTAACCTATTCATGATGATTTGCCAAATAATACTGAGTAGAGACGTCACTTTCAACTGTCAAAACAACTGTCAGACAATAGAGTAATCCATATTGAAAAAAAAACCTCAGAAAAAAACACCCTTTATATCATATATGACAAAAAGTATTACAGATGTATATAATATTTTCATAAGGACTGAATATAGCTGAAATATTTCTAAGAAATAATTTAACTGATGATGAAATAATTGAAGTAAAAAACTATTGGATTTTACATTGTTTGAATTTTTTTTTTGAAAATTTATAAAGTGAAAACTGAAAGTACAATGCACGTATTGTTTTTTTATGGTAAAATTCGTTGGCACATAGGTTGCAAAAAAGTTTGGCAGGTTTTCAGTAAAAATTTAGAAGAATAAAATATTTTAAGTGGCAACTTTGGTTTGCATAGCCAAAATCTTAATTGCGCTCATAACAAATCAAAATCAATGTTGCTTGCTCAATGATTTCATATAAATGGCATTTTTAAACTAATCGTAAATGTCTTGCAAAAATATAATTATTATAAAGCAAACACTTACGCTAAGGTAGTGACTTCAAGTTTTTTATTTGTAAGAAAATAAAGCGTCTTTAAAGTTGATTGTTTAAAAAATGGCTGTTAATTTGAGAACATAACGATCTGTTACTTTATTTTCAATCTCATTTTTTAAAAAAGCGAAGTTACTACCTTCACGTAAGTGTTTGCTTTACATATAATTATATTTTGGTTTTTGCAGATGACTACAGATCATGTGATTCTACAAGCAAAATGGTCATACTCTTCTCGCATCGCTTCATAAAAACGTCATCTACACGCAAATGACCTCACGAAACAAAAATAAACAAAAATTTTTTTTATATACTTTAATAATTGTTGAAATCAATAAAAAAACTAGAGTTTAACAATGTCTCTGACCATTTTTTTTAGTATTCTTTCAAAACACGCCTTCAGAAACGCTGATGTATACATAAAAGTACCCTTAAGCTGTGGGCATAACTATTTTTTCCAAATAAAGTATTAAAAAAAAGTATTTGAGAGTTCTTGGGGGGGGTAATTACCCCCTTTACCCCCCCCTTGTATCCGCGCCTGTATACGATATGTACATATGAATATATTTACTGTCTGTCGGTAACAACAACGAACCCTGCAATACTTTCGTTCTTGTTGTTGTTTTCGCTTTTGAGATGTTGATTACCATCGCCACAGATGTTGGACGTGTCTGCTTTGGTCTTCAAGTTCTATACACATATTTTATATTGTATACATGGCTGTATATAGATGTTTATATAATATATATATACTCCTAGCTCTTGTTGTTTTTATTGTTGTTATTATTTTTATGCACTCGTTAGTTGCTTTGCATTCATGCATGTTTCTATATTGCAATTAAAAAAAATAAAATAAAAGAACCACCAGCAGCATCATCAGCATCAGCATAATGTGTGAGTTTTATTTTTAAGGTTATTCTTCCTGCTTGATCCCCATTCACTACCCCATGTTAGAAAAATAAAAAAAACAAAAATCCATCGTGCTTTTTCTTTGTTCATATCTTGTTGTTGTATGCCGCCAATACACAGCAATTCCACTTGAAATGCTTTGAATTGAAATAATTTTATAACCTACAGCAAAGCCGAAACAAAAACTCCCTGTGGCAACCCTTCTTATTTTTGCCCAATGATGCCAACGCTGCCAATTTGTGTAAAATTGTTTTCATTGCAGACTCAACTCGATTTCATTGCGTTGCCAACAGCATTCCGTGTTGGCAGTGAAATAAATATGCGCTCGTTAAGCATTCATGTAAAAAAGAAAAGATGAGAGGAAATACGTAGATTTTTTGCATTTATGTTAGCATTTTCTCATTTTCGCCCCCATTTATTTTAACATTATAACTGCACGGCTTTATAAAGCGCCAAAAAAAACTGAATATATTTTACAATTCAAAAAATTAACTTGGAACTTTAAACGTCACAGAAAGTCGTTTAGAATAGCTTATTGATATAGGCCACGCCCCAACATAGACGGTAAATTGCAGTTAACTACATCAGAGATACAAAGTGTTAGACATTTTCATAACGCACCAACAAATTCTGAGCAGAATAAACATCATCTTTAAAATTTGATTTCATCATTGGCAAAAGAAAAAACATTTTTGCTGGAATAAGTTTACAAAAAATCGAAAAATAACAATGAATAAATTTCAGCTTATGCTCTATCCTTTTGTCTGTCTGGAATTGGAAGACCGAGTTTTGTATTTGAATTAATTTGCAGCGTTCTGTCTCCCATCGCTGCCCTGCTCCATGCCTCTCATTCAAAGTTAGCAACTTTAAGTTTTCTTTGATTTATTATTTTTATAGCAACCATCCAATTTGAACTTTTTGCTTTGAGGTGCTGCTTCTCTTAGTTCCATTTCTTGCTCTTGCATCACTTTGGTAATTAATCTAATAAGTATTTCATGGCTATTTCTCTTTCTCATCTTTTCTCAATAATAAAAATGTAACTCCGCGGTTTTATTGGTCAGTTTTTAACGAGTTTTAATTTTATCTTTAATGCAAAACTTTGATATTCTTACGTAGTTACCAAACTTTAGTTTAGGTTGTAAAATATTTAATTTTTTGTTTATACAGATTGTAGTAACGAAACGCTTTTTTGACATTTTAAGGAGTCAACTCAATAGTCATGTCAATCAAAATTAACTTCTGGTTAAAATTGCTTTAAAACTAAATTATTTGAATTACTGAAAAAAAAATTAATGTCACTTCATATATGCTTCGCAAGATTATATTTCTAATATTATCTAAAATTGCCTCTCTACACGTCTCAATAATTTGGTATTTCAACTTCGGAACTCTCATAGTTCCATCTTAGTGCTTTTCATCATATGACAATCCATTTACGGTGATGTAATTTCAACGTCACTTGTATACAGCCTTTATGTTCTTCTTTATTATCTTTGAGGGAATAATCACCGATTTATATTTAATAATTTCAATAAATCATAGTTGTTTTTAAAAAGTACATGTTAAAAACAATTGTACAAATTTATTAGTAAATAGTAAGTCAGCATTATTAAATATAATTGCTTATTATCTTCTAGTACAACTCTCACTTGATTTTTGCACCATATGCCATGTTCTAAACTAAGATTACTCCAAATTGCACAACACCTGATCAAGTTGTTCAATCGTGTTTATGTTTTTCCCTCTAAGCGTCAGTTTTATTAAAAACCAAACAATTTTTTGTAGTCGCATTAGGACTTTGAAACGGGAAATATTTATAATTTTTTCCTTTAAGACCATTTATTCATCGAGGATTTTTGTAAATACTATTAACTTTTTGAAACCATTTTATGAACATAAAATTTTTCTTGTTGTCCAGGTGTATATTCTGCGTAGCCTAACGCTAAATCTTTCTTTTGAAAATAGTTTCCTCAGTAGAGGTTTACGATTTGGTAATACTCTTTTTTGATGTCAGATTCTGCCAAACGGTGTCTTATTGTGTTAATCCCCTTCTTAAACAATGTTTTCTTTTCCGTTTTCATCCGAATCAATTCACTAACAACTTTATTGTCCTAAATCGATGTCCTTGCTTTAGTTCGCTTACCTGGACCATGATCAACATTACTGACTGGATTTCATACACCTTTTTATCTCTTTAACATTTATAACTGCTTCTTTATTATTAGCAGAGCTATTATATCTCTTGAAAACATAAAATTACTTTTGTTTTTTTCAATGACAGTCTGCTGCCATTTTATGTTAAATCACTACCTGAACGCTTATTCTAAGCGAATGCAACCAAAAGTTTACAAAAAATAGATCCGAAAGCTTGTTCATGCTTAATTTTATATACGGAGAATACGTTTTTCGCAAATTAACTAATGCCATGTCAACACAAAAGTTTAGTTTGCGTTTTGTTTGTGTTTAACCGAAGCTAGTCACACAGAGATGCGTCTGCAGAATTGAGTTTATTGTCGATTGAAATTTTCGGCCAATACTGACTGACTGATGAGAAAATCTCATCTTCTAAACTTGTCCAAGTTCTTTTATTTGCTTTTTGGCTTATTTTTGTTAATAATAAATTACAAATAAGAACTTCCACAATTGAGAAAAAGCTGTTGTTGACATTTCTAACCGTTCAATATCCCGAACGCACCCGAAATCTAACAGAACGCATCTTTTTTATCTAAAGATTAGCATACTTTTAGGCATTTCTCAAATTGAGTTTTGGTAAACGTAGAAAGCAATCCGAGTTGTGTTTTCTCCTGCATAATTGTACTGGAAACGCAAGCGTTTATATTGAGTCCAAGGGCAAAACGCAACTTTGTACTGGAAACGCAAACTAAACTCGCTGTGTAGACATTGTATAAGGGTGGCCTAAATTTTGAATAGAATATTTTAAGCTTGGCAACACTATTTCAACATTGCACGAAAAGTTGAAGGATCAGCTTAAAACTTGATCCACCACTTAAGTTAAAAGTATTAAGCTTGCCTAACAAAAATAGACTTGCCACGCCCACTTTTTTATAGGTGGGAGGTATAGAGTTGAATTATCAGCTTGAATTTTGATCCAGCACTTTGGCTCGAATTAGTAAGCTTCCAATAAAAGATTTACTTGCCACGACACTATTTCTACAGGTAGGCGGTAAAAAGTTCAATAAATGTTGTAATTTTTAGGTTAGAAAAAGTATTTTTTTTTAATATCGCACAAAATCGCAATATGAAATGTTGTGCAATAACACATAAATGATTTTGAACTTTTTTTTAAACTCTAACTAAAGTTTTCTTTTAAAATTAAACAATTTCTCGTATAGGTCACTTATAATAAATTCACTTTCTATCAGAAACATTCAATTTAATAGAAATTATTAATTGATATATTATTTAACAAACAATCACTAGTTTTTTTTCCATTTTTTAATTATCTTAAGTTGCTGTTAGATTTTGAGGTACATCCATTTGAACACGATATAAAAAAAATAAATTTTTAACTCATTTCGAAACAACATGTTTGGGATGTACCATAGCAGTGGTAAAACACATTATCCCTGCTATATAAAACCAAAAATAGAAAGATTCAAACAAGTTGAAAAATTGACTTTTGGTCTTAAAATGGGGCCAAATTTTCCAATTTGCATTGTTGCGAACGAAAAACATTGTCGCGATTTAAAAAAAAAAAACTACTACACATTTGATTCCTAGTATTTGTTTAATAATGTTGCCACATTTTTGTCACTGTGGCATATGTTGTGAATTAAGCAAATTTATTAATTTGTAATTATCTTTTTCTAAGCTTTGCCATTTATTCAGCCTCAAAATAAATGCTTGCCTTAGCATTAATTTTCCGGAGTGTGTGGAAATTTTGGAGGCCATTCATTTATTTCTTACATTGAATGTTTTATTCGCAATAAATATAATGAAAGACTTTTGTAGTTGTGTTTTTGTTTTTGATCAATGATCAAAATTAACATTTATATGTATGCAATGATAAAGTTTTCAAACATTTCATTGTTAAATAAGAAAAAAAAACAGCCGAAATACTTATATATGTATATAGAGAACATTAAATACATACTAATATATGCGAAGAATAAGCATGGAAAGCATGATGGAAACCAGCTGCAAAACTATTATAATTTATTACTGGCAATTATTTATAAAATACTATTTTTATAGCAATAACAAGGTTTTTTGGTGATAAAAGATGGTTAGATATGTGTTTTTTAACATTCATAAATATGTTTCATATGAAGCTTTGTTTTTATTCAAAACCATGAAATTATTTGTACACGAGAATTATACACTTACATAGCTTTTTCTGTATATGAAATTTGTATGAAATATATAGATTAAAATTAAATTTATTTGTATTTTAGTTCGTATGATATGTCTCCGCTGCTTATTTGAAAATAAACATTTAAATACTTGCTTAACTCGCCAAACACAATTTTCTTTGTTTTTAAATTAAAATTTTAAATGATTCATGATGTCAATTTAAATATATATATACGTTGAAACATATTTAACTTATTCTGAGCTTGTTCTCCTTTAATAAACACAAGAATGACAAGCCAAATTTCCTAACGTATCTTTAATTTTTGACCATATTTTAGCTTAATATTGAGTTTATTTGATAACTTATTCCTAAGAACTTTGTTTCGGCGTAATTTTTCGACTGAAAAGTAGTGTTCTTCTTATAAGAAAAATGCAAAATAATATTTTCCTTACGTTTTACGTGAAATTCCAAAAGAGTATTATTATGCTGCTGCATAAAATTCACGAGTTGAAATTCAGAAAGCCGAAAGGTTGGCTCAATTGATAGCAATTCAGTTGGGCCAATTAATTTTTTTTTAATGCAGCACATTCCACAATTGACCATAAATTTTGACAGTGTTTTGTTGATAATAATGGGTTGATCATGCTGGTCTGTTTGCAATTGGAATACATTAAACAAAGAAAAAAAAAAACGGATGGCGATATGCTTTTTCCTCACATTTATTTCGACACGCAGCAACGCTCCATGAATTCAAATTTACAGCATGACGACAGATGTCGAAAGTTATACCAAATTTTAACAGAAACTTTCATGCCAACCACTAGCTATTGTTTGTTTTATTACTATTAGGTATAATTTATTTTCTATATTGTTATAAATACAAACAAAATAATTTAAAATTCAGCAGTTTTTTTTAGGAGAATTTATAAGAATCTATGTATCACAACAAAAGTAATTATTTCTAATTTAAACTTCTTCAGATCAATTCCAAAAAGTAGAGAACATAGTTAGCTTAAATTGGCTGTGTCATAATATCACTTGTCAGAAAAATAGTACAATATTGCCAATATTGCCAAAATTTCCTTAAATTATTTTTATGTGTTTATGTTAAACTTGCTTTAAGTTGTGGAAATATGGCAACGTCGCACACTCCGTGTCAAATATGACAACACTGCTTGTATTGTGTTGACATTGTTGCCACGTTTCGTGCTTAATACATTAAGTGTTTCTGTAAAAACCACGATGGCAATCAGTATATAACGCTTTTAAGCTAACTGTTTTTTGCTTGACTTTTCGTAACTTATCGTTAAGCATATTAATTTCTCTAAAACATACCAAGTGGTTCTGCTTCTGTTTGTTTGTTTGTTTTGTTTCGTAGCATTATTATTCTTTTATTGCATAGCCAAGATTTTATTTTGCGGAAGTTAATACTTTAGCTGCGCATATGTAATGGAATATTAACGAAGCCTTTTCGGTGAATCCATTTTATAAGGCCCACCACAATCTGCTGTCAAAACACAATCATTATATATGTTCCTTAAATTTCTGCCTGTTACGTAATCGGAAGTATATTTCTTTACATTGTGGTAAAGTGAATTTTTTATTTAGAATTTCAAGTATTGATAGCTGCAATTTATTTTCAAATATGTGTTTTTTAAGGAGTTTTTGATCCTTATATATTTTTTGATGCTAATGTTATTTTTTGCTCCATTTATTACAACGTTCTGTTTTAGCTCCCTGATTTCTACTTTCGGACGCTCTATTCTCACTTTATTTCACACAATAACGCTGTTAGCCATCCCACCCATAACCATATCCGTTAAGTTTTCTTGTTGGTTGTTTGCAAATTAATTTTTTTTTCTTTATGCAATGCTGTTTGTTGTAATTCTTGTTGTTGTGGTTTTTGTTGTTTTTGCGTGTTATTGTTGCTGCGAATGGTAAGCAGTAGATACTTTAAAAGTTTTTCGTAACTTTTTATTTTTCTCTCCTATGTTTTGCTTCCTTTTATGTTTTTAGCGAATTCACTGATTTATGTTATACCTATTGCGTGCATGTTTCAAGAAAGGATTTCCGGTCGTAAATACAAAATACATAATATTTACTAATACATACAAGGACACCATATAGCCCGACTTCAGATCGCAGGTCAAACTTGCTTTAATGGTGACTATCTAAAAGCTACTTTTTTAACATTCAGAAAAATTATTGCATTTTCGAACTATTTTCATTTGATGTGCCATAAGTAAAGATAAATTAAGTTTTTACAAACGTTTTTTATATCTTGAAGTAAGCGATTCTTGTATAGAAAAGTATTATATTCTTAAGACGATTCAGCTCTGTCCGTCTATGTTTGTCCGCAAACACCGAATAAAGAGTTGGGACAATTGCATGAAACTTAGTATATATGTTCACATAAATCCAAGGATCTGCACTTTTGCATATTTGAAATCCGCTTATGGACACACCTAACTCCAGTACAACACCAACATTTAAAACTCTACAAATAACCTTATGTTTAAGCTTAATGGATAAAATTTGGTATAAACATTATATATTTTATGTCAAAATTAAAAAGTATTAAGAGGGCATCATCCGACTACAAAAACGCCCACTTCTCATAGAACTCACAATAGCAAAAACTTCATAAAAAGAGTTTGTTTTATGCCGTCTTCGAACGGCTAATGTGCATGTTCTCAAGAAGTTTGTGGAAAGGCCAAATAAGACGGCCGATTAGAACAAATTTTATGTTTGTGTTTATGTTTATTTAACAAAATTTGTTGACAAATAAGAATAAATCTTTTGCTTGCCGCTTTCAAGATGGAAATAACAACATCAAATATATAAAATAACAAACTAAAAATTATTACAATTTAGATACTAAATATGAATCGAGTTTATACAATGAAAAATTATTACAAGACCAAAGAATATAGATTTTATTTAAGGAAAAATAAGAGAATAGTAAGAATGCGTAAAAAGAGGAAGTTAAGAAAAGTATTCGAATATTAAATGCTTAAAGTTTTGCTTGTCGGAAACGGATTTGATACTATAAGGAAGTGAATTCCACGACCTTATAGCACTGACGAAAAACAATCTACTAGAGTTAACGAAATTATATCTAGGGACCACGAGGTTCATTCTTCTAATGGATCTGCAAAATTTTATTTTTTCAAAAAGATACGTAGGACTACGAGTGTAGATAATCCTGTGTAGAAAAATGCAATGTCTCGCTTCAAGGTATTTCAGTAAGCAGAAGCCAATTAGCTTTTTACTATAAATGGAGATATGATCAAATTTTCTTAGGCCATATACATATCGAGCAGCATTATTAAAGGCGACCAAGAGCTTGTGGGACGACCGTGAATCAAGTTTGCAATACACAACTTCAGAGTAAGTTATTATAGGCATCAACAACTGCAATACCAGTTTTCTCCTTGTTTCAACGGGCACAAAACTTGATGTCATTCGGAGATTTCGGAGCACATAGTATATAATATAGGATAATTTTGAAAACACATTCTGCCAAGTGTGCGGACGGAAATCGGGCTATCGAAGTTCTTTGGCTTGCACGACCATAGCTGAAATTCAATCTAATTGAATACAACTTTTAAGTGAAAGTTTCCTTTAAAATTTTACTTTAAGTGTATATTTATATTAAAACTTAATCATATTATTCTTCAATGTCTATGTATGTAATTTACTTTGATAATTTACGTGTTTCCTGTGTACAAATACATACTTTGTAGTCAATTAAAATAGACTGATTATCTTATATTAACTCAATTTTTTAATTTTATGTTTTTGTTGCATTTGTTTTTAGATTTTTTTTTTGTCTCTTTTAACTAGTAATTACTTTAATTTCGAGCTTTCTGCTGAGCTCTGATGCGTAGCACTCTTAACTAGTGGAACCTAATTTAGTTGACGTTTACAATCGTAAGTCGGTTTTGACCTCATCTAAGAATTTGCGGTGTATCGTTGTGGGTGTCGATTTGTTTTTCTACTGTCTTCTTCAAGATTTGTCGAAGTGTAAGTATTTGACCTATGATGTATATTAAAGACTTGTAACCACATTGATGATAAGGTTCAATGGCTTACGATGGACTTTAGTCTTTTACATTTGTATGTAGTCGTTTCGACTTATATCACGGTAGTTGATGCAAATAATGGATGAGATCTTCTTTTTTATATATAGATAGGACAAAACACACTGTGTTTCCAACCGGTTCAAATGCATTGTACGCAACACCATGAAGAGAAACAAATCGTCTAATGGGTCGGCCACGCACTGAGCGATAAGCGACGTTACTTAACAATACAACATGTTTGAATTTTGTGAGCGATTATCTGTTCACATAGAAAAAATTCAAAATCGCTTATCGCTCAGTGCTTGGCCGACCCGTTTAGACGATTTAAAATTCAATAATGCTTGCCTTCCCAAGTTTTTTTTTTATTTTTTTTTCGGGAACCTTCAAAAAGCTTCGCCGTGCAGGCGTGAATGTTTACGATTCTTACTTACTTAACCTAACTTCCGCATTGCATCTACCATCTTGTATGAATCTAATGGAACCGCTGATAGGTATTAATTGATGGGATGAGGAAACAGCACTTATTTCAAAACTGAAGGATAAATTTTGTCAGTGGGGAGACTGATTTATGCCACGTGAAGATCGACTCTTTGTTCTCAGACATCGTCTTGTGGTGTTCGAGCACCTACCAAACAAATACAAAATCACTCTTTAAAGTAAAAAAAAAAACATAGGTAAATTCTATCAGAGCTAATAACATTAAAAAATTTTAACTAGTTTTTACTTTGAAACGTTTACACTTAAAATGTGATATTTTGGCACAAATTTTAACTGCAACTCCCAAAAAAAAACAACGATGTATTAGCACTTATTAAATTTTGTTCTTAAAATAACACATACAAGTAAATATAATAAGTGTTAATCAATACAAAGCACATGGGCAGGATTCGGTCTACGAATTATGGCACCACCCATAAATTTTCAAATCTTATATCAGAGTACTTAAAAACTAATTAAAGCTTTAGTTTCGCAATATTAAGAACTGGGGAAAAATTACCACAAATTATCACCAAACTATACATAGTGGAACAAGACATTGGTTCATACAGAAAACATATATAACCAACACCCAAAATACAACACAGGACCCTAAAGAAACATACCTCAGATTTCGAAATTTATTGGAAGATGGTGACTCAAGCGCCAAACCAACAAGGTTGAATGCTTGTAACTTGTAAAATCGCATATTTTGTGTTCCATTTTTTGTAAAATCCCCATTGACTGTCCCATGAACTGTTACAGAGAACTTTTTCTTAAAACAACTGTTTTCATATAAATTTTGAAGGTCGTAGTGTAATGATTCCTCTTAAAAATAAGGACTTGTAAAGTTGTTGCAGACTAAACACCGATTTGAAAATCGTGACGTGATACACATATACTTCATGACATATAATCATGCATCTTCTTTTTACTTCTTCGCACTGATTATATTTTTCGACTTTCATCTAAAATATTCGGTTAGCTGTCCACATAAACCACAAACAGCTTGGATTTCATGTTCCTTTTTATATAACTAATAAGCATTTTTTTCACTTCTTGTCTTTTTGTTTTTTTTCGTCGTTCATGGTACTTGCCTCTTTCCAGTTTCTTATCACAGCATTTATTTTTTTTTTTATGGATTCCTTTACATTTTTCTTTTCTTTTCCTTTGCTTGTACAAAGTTGTCCTTTTCTGCTTTTATTTTCCTGTTTTATTTTTTGTTCGCTCCATTTTATATATTTAATCGTTTTGCGTCCTGTGCTCTTTTTATCTTTCATGGGATTCATACATTCCCCTTTTTTGTTTCAGTTTCTCCTGAAAGGTAACAGCTGTGGTGTCTCCGGTTACAACTTACACTTGCCCACAGGCAAGGCGTTTTCATTTCTCGTTTTATTTTTGGTCTACTTTGTTATTTTTTCTTTTTGTCTGTGGCGTGGGATCTATTTGTATGGACCGCTGTGCGTTGTCAGGCTTTGTTGGTAATTTACTCCTCTACGTTGTCAAAAGCGTTCTTGTTTCAGTGATTTTTATTTCTATACCTGTGTATGCTGATAAATTGGGTAAATAATTATTTTATCATTTTTTCACGAATGTATCCATTTTTCGTGGCATTTCTTGGGCAATAATTTCGAGTTTTATCAGAATAAAAATTTGGTTAGATTTGTTATTTGATATACTTTTATTAGGTACAAATAATTTTTTTGTTGTTCATAGTTCAGTAAAATTTTTAATTTTTCTTAAAATCAAATTTTGTTCTACAATACAACTAAAACGAAATTTTTTTATAGTTTTTGGACTTGTTTTTATTCTCTAAAGATTTTATTTCTTTCGAATTTTTTCTTTAAAAAACTTTAGTTTTCCACAATTTCTTGTTGAATTATTTTCATTTTACTCGATATTAATTTTTTAAATATATTTTAGTGGAAAGTATTAAGTTACAACCTAAGTTACAAATCAAAATGCAGGTTGCCATCTTTGTTTTTCATTCTGAAGTATTCACAATGAAGCTATTTTTTTCTATTCATTTGTATGCATATTTTTTTCAGTAGAATTTTTTCTGCGCATATTTTCTTTTGTATTGCCGAGCCGCTTAATATCGGCAGTGTCCAGGGAAGATTGTTATGTTGAGTGAAACAATATTTTAGCAGTTTGTTACACTATATCGCCATACAACCTGCATGCTCTTGTCATTTCTGGCCATCCACATATCGGTCCTTCATCCATCCAGCTGTTGTTGAATTTATGTTTTGAAAAAAAGTAAGGGTTTCTGACCTTATTTTCTGCTACTCTTTTCAGTCGTTTTCATCTACTTCTTTTATGACGCTTTTGTTCATTTTATTATTTATTTTTCTCTTTTACGCTTCAGGTAGTTGGGTTCGTTGGCTGACGTTTAACTGCTTTGCCCTTACCAGAGTTTTATTTAGTTCTTAATATCTTGCCTTATCTATATGAGTTAAAACTTGGTGTTATCATTTCGAATTTATTTTTACATCGTTAATAAGTGAGTTTCAAGTTTTTAGAATTTGTGTATTGAGTTATATATAGTTTAGAGTTATATATAGAGAAATATAGTTTTTCAAGCAAGTAGAAAATTTTTAGTGGCTTAAAAAAAATTATTTTCTCATTTATTTGAAGATTTATATAAAATAATTTTATTTAATAGAAGTGGCTGCTGCGAATTATAGAAAAGCTTCATAATAAGTACAATTAATCTAAATCTATAAACATTTATATTCACTGATAAATGTTTTACTCACTTACATAACTGAATTCTATTATTGGTAAAAGTGAAAAGCGATTTCGATAAATGTGAAAAATTTATTTTATATCTGTGCCATAAACGATAATCGCCTAACTCCGATCTCGATATTTCGAGAGATCTTGCTTTAAAGTTTCGCATCGTCATATAAAATTTTATGACGAGTTATTCGGCTTTTATGTCATAACTTTGGATAGAATAAAGCTGGAAGCTCCAGATTTTGTGTGTATGTGGATCAATACGCGTCAATAAGTCAATTCTTTCTTAAGTCGACTAAGGCGGTTATTGCTTATGATCACATATATAGTGATATGAAATAAATGCTTATATTTCTTAACAATTTTTGTCCTTTAAAAATGTGTTTCTAAGAAGTCAGTAAATAGTCACTTGTCAGCCAAAATACAAAACTATGAGTTTTACTAATTATGTAGATTAACCATGAAAACTTAATGTGATAGAAAGTTATATTCTATGTTAATATGTAGAAACAATTTGTTAAACAGGTTTTGACGAAGTGTTTTTTCTTCTATCACTTTAATAATAGTTGATATATGTCGGTGATGTACAACAAACAACATTTACAATTTATTTTTATTGAAGCTATTTTAAACTTTAAGCAAAAACGTATAAATCCGACTTTATCTGATGCAGAAGCTACTTAAAATTCGAGAAAATAAATATTTATAACTTGTACGTAACCTTCTAGAAGTTGTTCTATGATTTGTCAAGTCTAATGTAGCTTATTTTTATATAAGTAGTAATAAATGAATATGGCACGGTAGACCCACTTCCTCTATATTTGGGTGTTTAAAATTTTAAAATTTTTTAAATAGGTATGATCCCAGTATCTCGAGCAAGTGTTAAATTTGTTCCTAAAAATTTTCCAAGAAGTTAGTTTTATCCAATGAAGATACAAACTGGTGGTTCATATTAAAATAATTGAGTAGAGTCAACACAATTCCTCCTTTTTTGTCCAATAAATATTTTATATCAAGTAAAATTGTTCCAGCGCACACTGAGGCCAAGTGGGCTCAAAATTCAATTTGAAATAACACAATTTTTAAAAAAATTAAAATGCAGTTATATTCTCCTTAAAATTATGCATCTGAAAGTAATTTATCAGCTTTGTAGCGTTTTTCTGCTGGGAGATAAGCGTGCCCAAATATGACACATTTTCATATTTTTTTTATTTTTCAAAACTGAGTTTCGAATCAGCAATTGAAGTTCTTACTGTAAGAAAACGGTACAAAATTTCGTGATTTTTTTTTTGCCTTAGTTCAAATGAAGTTTCTTTATTTTTTCGTAGTATTTAATTTGACAGTATGTGTTTTCAAAAATTTAGTGTTCAAAAAACTAACCTCACCTCTTGTTTGATACAATGTAATTTTTAAAGTAATTTTTTAAAATAGCACAAAATGCTTTTAAATCTAGCAGCATTATTTTGATTAAATATGATTCTTCCTTACTGAGACTCCGAGTTCAAAACCAAAAGCACTCTGCGCCTTTTTAAAAAAATTGTTTTAAAAATTTCACTTTGATTTAAAGTAAAATACAAAAACTTCAAACAGTTTTTGTTTGAATTACATTGTTTACATTTATGCTTTATTACATTGTTTGTTTGAATTTGAAACTTAACATTTTCTTTATTAAAGCATAAATTAAACTGATAATGTAACCTTAAATATTGAAATTAAAATTATTTAGATATATTGTAACTTAAATTTACTTATTTTTTGTAATAATCTGATAAAAACCAACAATATTTAAAACAATTCATATTTCAATTTCACATTGAAGTGAAAGTTTTAAACGTTTATTTTTGTTATATCCAGATGTTATCCTGGTCGCTAGTTGGCTAAAGCAAGGCTATAAGCAACTGGTTAATCGTTTAAAATTCGTATGGATTATATAATCAAAATTGATTGGTTTAAGTTATTGTATACCATTTTTATATACAAACAGTCTAAATCATGGTCAAAAATAGGTTAAGTCAAGATCATAAATTGGTAAAATATTTTTTTATTTTGCACAACGAAATGTAATAAATTAAATTTTGCTTAAGACTTTATATCAAAAAATTTTGTCACTAATGGGTTAAAACATGGTCCTCAAAGGGTTGAGCTGTCAAAAATTGCAGCAAAAGTATAGATCAACCTAGTTTGAAGGAAAGAAAAATATTTCAGAATTTTGAGCACCCACTTATATGGGACGGCCCCTGTGTGCGACGTCCAAGCGTCATAGTCAGCAAACTAAATTTGTCTTATGAATTACGAAACAAATTTTTGAACTATTCTATAAAAAGTTGTTCATAACTACAAAGTCAAATAATAGCCTTGGTCTGCAGGCCACTATCCTACATTTTAACTTTTCTCAATCCTTTTTACATTTCTAAGCAATTAAATAAAAATTCACCTATATACGACTTTGAAAGTTGTATTTGATCTTAGAGAAGTTTGTGGATGGGATTGCTTATAAAGATGAGTAATATTTTGATGACCATAAATTAATCGCTGTGATTATGAAGACCATCATATGTCATCAAATACCATCATAGAATATACAGCGAGTGTAACGCTATAGAACGACTGAGATTAAGAGACTGCCAAATAAGCCTAGTAGAAAGTTTAGATTATCTGATGTTGGTTTTCGATTTAGTATTTTCGCTGACCAGCAGCAAGAGAGTAGCTAGCGGCATGTCAGATGGGTTCTGAACCGTTGATGTCAAAAAGGTACAGTTTCAAGCGTGCTCTTCTGCCTTTTCATTGTCATTGACAACTTCACGCCTAAGGTTGTCAAAAAGAGTTATGCTTAAATAGATATACCACCAATAAAGTACAGCATTCTTTGGCTGTAGTGGTCACAAGTCAGTGGTCACTTGTTTCAATGATTTGATCGCAGCCTGACTGTCAAATAATATAAAAAATTCTCACGTCAAGCAGCTAGCTTCCTTATTGTCAATGAATAAGTTTTCTAAGAACTGCGTCCTTAAAAAAATCCCTGCATCACTGCTCATCTCTAATTGCTTAATTACTTCTATTAACTGAGGTGAAGGCATGATACTTGCTTCATATTTAAAGTTTGCAGTTTTCCGTCAAACATAGAACATTCTTATTTTAATATCTGTTTCTTTCTTACTTATCTATCAACTCATTTTCGAACCACGGCCGACTTGACTGAATAGATTTTGATATCTGAAATTATTGGTTCAAAGCTAAAAAAAACAATTACAAGTGTTATTACTAATCTGTACTGTGGTATAAGTTAGAACATTCTTTCATTATATTTTGATTCGATTCGATTTCGATGTTTCTTAAACTATATAGAATTTTTAACTATTTATACGCAAATATTGCGGAAGTTCCCTGTGAAAAAAATTATAACATATTACGCGCACTTATATTTGAAAGTGAAAAATTAACGACTGCAAATGAACTTGCGAGTAAAAAAACTTTCGCTTATTTAAGTTTTATTTACCACATCAGCATATTTCTTCTTGAAGGTATCAGCCGTAACTGAGCGTAAAGTAATGTAAGTTTGTGCACAGCAAAATAAAACGGAAGTTTTATTTTTTTCTTTCGATTTCTTATTTCGTTTGTAAAACTTGAAAATTTTAAAATCGAAACAACGTATTCGTGAAGTTAAGCTGTCATCACTACAGTAATTGGCGATGCTGAACGAAATCGTTATTTATCAACTTCATGTTGTTGTCAAGCTTGTTGGTGTATTGTTGAAAGTGATTTCAACAAAAATTCAACCTTATTATAATAAGGTGGATTGAGTGGAGGGAGGGAAGAATAAGAAACAATACATCACAAAAAGGCTATAATTTTATCCAAGTTGAGCTCTTTCGCTCCTCTTAGTTAGCTTTAAAATCTTTTCATTTACAAAATTTCTAATTTTTGTTATTCTTCTTTTGTTGTTTCTTATATTTTCCTTATTCTTATTTTTGGTTTTATTTGCTCAGTTTTTTTTGCGCTTGTTTGATTATTATTGTCTACGCTATTAAGTAAGATTTTCTTATTTTTAATCTCTTATCGCTATTGTGTTTTTTCACTTTATTTTATTTTTACTTTGCTTGGTTGTGTTTGAGTTTCACTTTTTATTCAGTTGTTTTTTATGCAATTTCGTTTTGTTGTTCATGTTGTTCAAATTTCCCCTAACTGTATATAACTATCCATAGACAGTTTTTCAGCGAATATTTTTATTTTAATCATTAACATGCATGTATTTAAATTTTTAAAAAAGTTTTGATGAGCTTTCCATAAACTTAGTTAAAAATATATTAACTATTTATTTTAATGATAAGACTTATAAACTAATTGCAACAACCGAGTTAAGTACTTCTCACGCTTATTAGGCTGGCCAATTTTCTTTAATGTTCAAGGGAGACACATTTATATTATTTAAAAGAGAACTCTAATGCTAGCTTTATTATTCACCCTGACTAGCCCAAAGTTTTGGTTTATTTTCTTATAAATACTAAAAATTTTTTTAAATAAATTTAGATTTCTTGAAATGATTGTTTGACGAAGTTAATAACTGAAAACGCTGCCCTACTAAAAACAAACAAAAAATTTGTACTATCTTTCGTTGGTAAAAAGATAATGGCCTCAAATCTTAAAAGATAATCCAATTTCGGCTTCAGAGATTTAAATGCCTAACCCAAAAACACCCCTTGGTTGCGCTACTGGCAACACAATATATAACATTAGAGAACTACTTAAGGTGTCAGTAGGTCAAGAACTATTAGTTTATTGATAAGTGATGCCGTTTTTCAGGTATAAACGGTTCAAGTTTAAAAGACAGGCTTAAGACACAAACTCGGTCTAATGTGAATGAGTGTGATTTTGAAAGCGAAGAACATCCGATTTTCAAAGATTATTATTAGTATTATATTATTAAAGAAAGTAATACAAAATTAAAAACACTATTTAATATAAAAAAACATTATAAAACGAGAACGACTCAGCCGATTTGAAAATAGTTAGAAATGCCATTGTAATGCTTATGTTACAGTACATAGATCCATAAAATCCTCTTTGATAAAAATGATAAAAATACTAGAGAAAAAAGCATTTAAAAATCTCCTTTTCAATCAAAAACAGACATGTCCACTGTAAATTTTCAATCAAAACCAGATCCATCCAAGCAAGTTTTCATTTTTTTTTTTTGAAACAAAACAAACTTTTAAACAAAACGTTGGTATAAGTAATAAATTTACTTTTTTAATTTAGTAGTACTTAACAAGAATGATAAATAACAGTTTGCGAAATGCGCATGAGTTGCTACGTCACAATAGATCTGATGTACAATTCAGTTGAATTTCGTTCTCTCACAATCAAGCAAACACCCAATCACACAAATATGAAACAAGCAGCTCTTGGTATTTCGTGACGAGATGCGCAGAGCTGTGCAATAGACCGTATCACCTTGTATGGCAGAAAAATATGCCTATTTTGACCCCGCCTCAATCGTTAGATATTTGAAAGACATTTTCGAAAAAAATATTTTTTTTTTTTTTAAAGTGGTCCCTATGGTGCTATTTTGGTTTTTTCGTTATATCTTCGGTGTTTCTTGTTCGATCCGGAAGATTTTATATCTGTGTGTTTGCTGGTGTTATCCAAATATTTTCTGATGTTTTTTTACCTCAAATGTTTTTTTTTTCGACTGATTACACAATCGATCTTCGTTCCTACCATATCATCCTGCTCCAAAAAGTCCAACAAATTAAAGCTTTGAAAAAATCATTATAGCCATGGGAAGAAGTGAAATCGAAAAAATGGATTTTAGGAGCACTTCCGACCTATTTTGTAAAGAATAACACTTTGGATCATAATAATTTTTTTTTAATATTCGAAATCGGAAAGTCGGATTTAAGATTTAAGATTTCAGATTTAAGGTGGCTGTAGCGGTCACTTCATATCAAAAAGTAAATCAATCTTTTTCAGTGATCAATAAAATCGAGCTTAAGCTCGCATGAAACGTGGAAAAATACTTAATTTAAACAAAATGCATTTCCGTAAGCGCGACTTGGACAGAACAAAATTACCAACAAAACGAAATGTGTTGGAATACGCGTTGTTTCTTCAGCATAATTAAAAAGTCAAACGCAGTGCATTCACAGAAAATATATACGACGAAGTTTCAAGATTGTGGCATGGCGCAAAAATACCAATAGTGTCGAGAACTTACAATCGAAGCCAAATTCGGCAATTTCGTGGTCTCAACCACCAACCCCACATCAACTATAGCAGCACAACTTACACTGAAATGATCGACTGGTCAAGAGTTCAAATCACTGAGCCGCCATGTCTCCAGTTTTACAAGCAAGACCAACTGTCTGATCTACAGTATTCAGACGAAATCATTAAAATTCCAGGTGAGCACCACAGAAAACATAAGTTAAATAATTGAATGATGTAATGTTGACGTCATAATTTAATCCGTTTGTATTACGTTTTATTTTCGACAGATTATCGTTGCCAGTTGCAAAACACGGAGCGTTTCGTTCAAATAGTACATAAGTCGTCCACAGCAGTAACTGACGAAAATCGATTGGGGCACATTTTCACGAAACTTGACAGTTGCGAACGTTACAGCCACCTTTAATCCCGAAAAGATTTCAAAAATTCAAAAAAAATTTTATTATGATCCAAAGTGTTATTCTTTGCAAAATAGGTCGGAAGTGCTTCTAAAATCCATTTCTTCGATTTCACTTCTTGCCATGGTTTTAATGATTTTTTCAAAGCTTTAATTTGTTGGACTTTTTGGAGCAGGATGATATGGTAGGAACGAAAATCGATTGTGTAATCAGTCAAAAAAAAAAACATTTGAGGTAAAAAAATATCAGAAAATATTTGGATAACACCAACAAACACACGGGTATAAAATCTTCCGGATCGAACAAGAAACACCGAAGATATAACGAAAAAACCAAAATAGCACCATAGGGACCACTTCAAAAAAAAAAAAATATTTTTTTTCGAAAATATCTTTCAAATATCTAACGATTGAGACGGGGTCAAAAATAGGTTAGTTTTGGTGATACGCTCTACTGTGCAACTTTTTTATGCTCTCTTTGCGCTATCTTGTTTTCTATCTTTCTTGTTTTCTATCTTTCTTGAGTACTTAATCAGTGTTCCTCAGTTTGTTTTGAATGAAGCTATAAAGCTTAATTAAATAATGTTTTTTGTTTCATGGCTTGCCATTTAGTTGAATAAAAATTACTCATGATTTGAGTTGAAAAGGTCAATTTAGTTTTTATGAAAATATACATCAATTGTTTCAGAAAGTTTTCGACTAAAAATGTTTTTAAAATTATTTTATCAACTTCTATAACATTAGATAATGCTAGAGATTTTTTAAGTGTATGATTATGTTTCTCGTTTGTCTACTATTTCTCAAAACCATGCTTATGTTTGTTAAGCTATTTCATAAAAAAAATTAATAAATAGAAGCACACAAACACACATGTTTAAATGACATCATAGCCGATAACTCAGTGCACACTGCTTAATCATCTGTCTGTGTTTTTAAATGTGCTGTTGCTCTTCCCATACCGCTTGTATTAGGTCGGTTTGCCTAAGCATGTTAAAAAAAATGTCTAACTGACCTTGAATATTTTATTTAGCGAGGTGGACGGACGGACGTTTTCTGTTGAGTGTTTATAAAAATCATTTTATTTAACAGAATAAAAAAGTTCTGGTATATCTGTTTGCGACAACACCAGATTTATAATAACGTTACCTACGGCATTAAAAGTTTTGTTGGTCCCTTCATTAAAGCTGCTCTTAAGGAAAATTTAAAAAATTTCATTACATAATCAGTTTATGTGAAAACAAATTTTATCTAACATATTTTTTGTGTAAATTTTTTACCATATTGTTGCGTGTAAAAACTAGAAATTCTCCAAAACGTATGTAGATATGTAGTTACACAACAAACAGACTAATAAAATTTTAAATTGGTCGGGTCGATTAGTTTGTTTGCAGTAGTTTGGCTCGTTTTGAAAAAAGTATGTTTCGAGTAAAACGCGTTGTAAGTTTTCGAAACACAAAAAATACTGGTGCACCGGGTTTTAAGTGCTGTAGAATCTGTATTATAGGCGGGATTGATTTGAACATGTTTTAACACATTCTTGAATAGTTGTATGTACAATTAATCATCAATTAATAAAATCTATTTTCAAAAAATTGTTTGCCTTAAACTTCTTAAGTATGAAAACTTCCTTGATTTTGTTTGAGGCTATTTTTAATTCTATTATTAGGCGATTTTGTAGTATTTTGCGCTTTTCTCTTATATCTTTCTAAGGAGCAAATTTTCTTCTAATGGAATTGTTGTTTCCGCAAACTATTTTTGTTGAAACCGGGCCGCTTTGCCTCACCCATAGATACCAAAAAAAAAACGAAAGTGCTTTATATTTAGTATTTACCTGTATTTGATTGCATTTATATATCTATTTATCAAAGCGCACCCTCCCCGAGGGATAACCCCGGCCACAAAACTGATTAAAACAAGAAAATTTTGTAAATTTTTCATTATTTTTCGTGGGCACTTTTTTCATTGGGAAAAGCATAGCGATCATTTAACTAACTTTAAACTGTAAAATCACCAACTATGGTATTCACCTTGTTGTGAGTTTTTTATTTCTTTTTCACAATCGATAATATATAATTCAAGCTCAGTTGTTCCTTTTATTGTTCCGCATATTGTGTTTGTGTATTTTTTTGTTATAATTATATTTTGTATTTTCGCTTGTGAAGGTCATTTGGTTTTATAGCATTTGCTCCCATTGAACAACCTTCAACTCTGCGCTTATGATTTAAATATATATATTTATATACACAAATGATCTCTTAATTATTTTTTAATTTCTGTTATTTACATTTTTGCAGTGCTAATTAAACATTTATTTGGCCTTCTGTGTGTGTATTTGCAATTTGTGATATTTTAAATGTTTTGTTTCATTACGAGCTTGTATTTATTGTTGTGATATTTGTAGTGAGTTTGATTCTGTACGGCAAAAACATGAAAGTTGAATGAACTTTAGCTTGATGTTCCCAGTTTAAGATACTATTACAGTGTGAAGCTGTTAAAAACAACATCTTTTTTATTAATTTTTTTTACATAGTATTATAAAATTATTTAATTCAAATTTATTTACATTATGTACAATTAGAGTTGAAGATATAAAAAAAAAATACTTTTTTTTGTTTTTGTATTTGTTGATTATTTTCTAGAGGTCGTTGAAGTTGGCGTGTTTAAAAAAAAGGTTGTAAGTTGGTTTCTCGTCTCCAACATTTTCAAGGCGTCGGAAAGTAAAAAGTCAAAGTGCATTCTTCAGTAAAGGGTTGTAGTTAAGCACTCTACCTACGCAAATAAAAAAGACAAACAGAACAAAAAAATGGCATGCGTTGAAAAACAAATTAACAAGAAACCCCACTTTTTGGCAAAAATTCTTAGACGTAAAAAACAAAATATTAAAGTTTCTCGGCAGTTTCTAGGTAGAGTGCTTAACAGAGTTTATGAAGATCACAATGAATCAAGATTCATCGAAATCGATCAAGCAGAACTCGAGATATCTGAGAAACCAATTTGAAAAAAATTGTTTCGAGAAAAACGCGATTAGATTATCTTCTATGAACGATAATATATGAATAATACGCGACATACGAATATAATACATGTTATATCTTTTTTTTATTTGAAATTTTTTTCTAAATATTCGTATACGCATTCTTAAGACCTTAAGGAACCAGATTCTAAAAAAAAAACAAAAAATTATTTTTTTTTGTTTACACACTGTAATAGTACCTTAAAGAAGCTGGTTGATTGGCTTTTGAACACCGTTCAACAGTTAAATATAATTTTTTCTTTATATCAAAATTTTTACATTTACATTTGAAAGTTTTTTCAACCTGAGTTCGCAAATGTATTATTTAAATACAAATGTGATATTATATTTTGAAATTAAGTATTATTTAATGAGTACCTTAAAATATACTCTTACTTAAAACTAAAGTATATGTGCAAAATAACTTCTTTAATAATCAACTTTGCCATTTAAGTTATTGATTAATACGCTTTTCAAGGTTAAAAGTAATTTTATTGATCTACATCAAATTTAAGGCGAACATAGCTTTTTGAAATAAGCGTAACATGCTTATGACTGGGTGTGATATGCTTTCCTCGCTTATATTTGCGACAATAATCATAAAACCACGTTATTTTTTTACATTCTTTTACATGCGTACTATTTTAATGCACAAGCGAGTTAATATTTCAAACAAACATTACTATATATATTTCCAAAAAAAAAAAAACTTCGATCTGGTAAACATTTTTGCATACTCCATATAATTAGAATGTACTTTTTTATTAACACAAAATATTTGATTGATTTTATCTTTTTTTTTTCTCTTTATTTTTCTCTAATTTTAGATTTGTTTATTGATAAAATTTTGGTTGGTGGTTATGGTAAATGTTGTTGTTGTTGTTGCAAACACCAAAATAAAATAAATCATGTTGTGTAGCCTTAAAAATTGAACGACCTCTATTTGCATCTAGTACACGAGTTGCTGCTATACAATAATATTGCTACTACTATCTTCCCCATAATAAAACTTATGTATTAATAAAATTTAGTATGTAAACTACTACTTTAAGTTTAATACTATTTTTAACATTGTACTCGCATTGAAAAAAAAAAGAAAACACTTTGTTAAAGCTTTGAAGCATTGAGTTGATGTTTTTGTAAAATATTTATTTTCTTTTTAACTACATACATAAATTTACACGAACTTATTTATTGTAGGTGTATATTTTGATAAAAGTATGGAATATTAAAAAAAATTGTTATTGTCTCATTTTTTCCATTTGTTAATCATTTACGCCATTTTGTTTTTGCGCACACATTTTTAAACTACATTATTTAACAGCATTTTACTAAAAATTTTCATTAACACACTACTCAATATATAAATTAGTTTTAGTTTTCGTTTCTCAAATTTAAGTGCATTTGCGTCCAAGAGACAGTGCTGCCAACTCTCACTGTCATGTTATAAATCATGTAATTGTTTTTACCAGTATTGTACAATTTTTCTTTACTTCTTTTTGTACTTATTTTCTGAAGCATTTTATATTATTGTGTTTCTCTTAAATAAAGCAAAACAAAAACAAACATATTTTTGGTAATTATAGCAAACTAATAATTATAATAATTTTAGGCAATGTACTTACTATTAACCATTAAATTATAGCTAAATGTAATCAAATAAAGCTTTTTTAATTGTAAAATATTTGTTTATGTAATTATATCTTAAGCTTCTCTTCTCAATGGTATATTTATCACATACATATTTATATAGCAACTTTGTTTATAACAAATGGTATTAAAATTCAATAAAATTAGACGATTGGATGGTGTTTCTTATTAGAAAACAAAAAGTACATATTGTGTTTTAATTGTCGATGCTGGTTTTGCTCTTTCCACCAATCCCAACAACTAAGTATAACCTGGCTTAAATAATTTTAACTGTTATTAATAAATCACATCCACGTTTTCTTCAAACGAAGCTAACAAACAACATAAATATGTACATCGACAATGCATTTTTCATTTTTCTATCTCCGCCCCCATTTATAAAATATATCTTAATAAAATTATCCACTCTGCACGTTTTTTTTTCTATACAACCGTTTTATGGCAAGCAAACATTTTATAGCATTTATATTTATAGCATCCACAATTCAGTCGTGTTTGTTTTGCTTTAGAAAACATTAAAAAAGTAAGTATTCTTCTATATAATAGTAAAAAATCATATTTGCATGGCTTTCATAGGCGTTTAAAATAGTGTCGATGGTGTTTTGTTTTTTGTGGTTAAAGATAACTTAAGATTACTATAAAATATAAAAGATCAGTTAACTGAGAGAGAAATGATTAAAGAATTTTATGAAATAATATTTTTTTTTTTTTTTTTAAACAGAGCTCTCGTAATAGAATCTCAATATTTTTGTTTTATATCCAGAAATCCAAAACCGTGACAGAAAATAGAAAAAACATCGCCGTATATTGATGGTATTACGCGAATACTATAACAAAGTTGCCAGTTAATCTGGTTTTTAGTAGTAATTTGATAATATCAACAGAGTATGCATGCCAAAAGAAACATGACTTATGCCAGCTGGAAAGCTGGAAATTCATTCAATGCGTTTGCAATTGCGTGGTTCTACTCAATTGCGGAATCAACCCAGGTGATTGAGAAATAATTTCAATGTTTCACATTCGAAGGAAGAAGGGCTGTGAAACAATTAAACATAAATATTTAATATATTTCTACTGGCCTCTTCTTATATGGTTACAAAAGGAACAATAGAATACTTTGGATATAAAAGTAACAAATTTTGCTTTTATCATGTTCACAAAATTTCTATATAAAAATTCAACTCAAACAAAAATTCAACAGGATGTTGAGAGAAGTATGTCACACTAAATGTGTTCTCATTTTCTTGGTGAGTTTCTGCTTATTACTGGTGACAAATTTCAATTAACAATTAATTTTTACCAAATTTTTTTAATAATGGGGTTGATTTTATTTCCACGTAAATTCTTAAATTTTTCGATTTACAATAGGAAAAGTTATGAAAAATGAGCATGCACATAATATTTCATGTTGGCCAAACAACTTAATGGCTTTAAAAGCTTTATTAATTAAAATTTATGTTGAAGAGCCATCCCTGAAAGTGATAAAAGCTGACAAAACTAGTTTTACTTTGGTCATTTCTAATTCTAACAATATTTTTTCTCTTAAGTTAATTATGTTCTCCAACATTACGCAGATAAACATTGAATTTGCTTCCATAAGCTTCCGCATATTTCTAGTGTATTACATCTAGCGAGTATGTGGATGCAATTGCATCAAATGAACTCCCAGCTAAAAACACCAAGTAACATACAAAGCCTTAGAAATAAAAATGGGTTAGAGAAAAATCTTGTTCATCAAACATAACAATCAACTAAAATATCGAAAGCCTTTTTCTTAAGTTGCCATATCCTTATACGAGTTTCAAATCTGATTTTTTTTTTAAAACTTCCAGTGGTGCAAATAACTACACAAAATCGAGACAACTTATTTTGAAAGCTCGATACACACCAATCACTCACCAGTTTGAAGAAAAATCTTATTAACCAGCTGAAGCTTTCAAATTCTTAAGCTGGCTAAGGCTGATCAAAACTACAGCCCTCTAAAGAAGGTAACCCTCCTGTTCAACAACTCTTAAAATAACAGCAAGAACATCTGTACCACCACCATCTATAACAAATAAAGATGCTGAATCCAAATCATGCCGGCTCATCACGTCGGTCGTTCTCACGCAACGCTCCTGCGCGCAATCACCGCGGACGCATGCTTTTCTCGCCGCACCATCATCACTCCCAGCGCAATAATGGCGGCGGCAGTGGAGTTGGTGGCGGAGTCAGCGGTTGTGTCGCTGGTAATGGTCCTTGGTACAACAAGGATGTGGTCGATCCTTGGAACTCGCTTGGGTAAGCTGGCCTAGTTTACAATATATTTAATAAAGTTTTAAGTATTTTCAAAGAAACAAAAACCCAAAACACAATGTTTTATCCATATCCTATAAAATCCTCTCAATTAACTCAACAATTTTCACTCCCACCCAAACTCCACCTTTCCTACTTTGACCTTCACCAACAAACGAAATTAATACATTTATAAATAAAAAACTGCTTTTAGGTTAAAGGGTTAATTTTGTAATTAAAAAAAAATACTATAATCAAACAAATAATAATAGTTTTGCATATATTAACAAGAAATGAACAAAAAAGAAACAAAGTACGTTTGAATTTTTTGTTCTATTTCGCCCTCTGCTCATTTCAATAAGGTTAAATTTTCTGTTTTGTTTTGTACTTAGATCGTAATTGGCACCAACTATTTATGCATTTTCTTTTCAGTGTAATAATATGCCTTACATACACTTTTTAAAGTAAATTCTATCAAGTAAAAATTTTTTGTTCATTATATTTCTTCAACCATTTTGTATTTTTGTTTATTTTCTTAACCTCATTTGATGTTTCATTATTTAACAGACATCGAAAAATGCATGAAGAGCACCGGGAACAGGAAAAGTAGCAATTATTGTACGACATAAAGATTATTTACTGTTTTTTTTTTGTCTCTGTAGAATTCACTGTGAAGCAATTTTTGTAAATGCTTTTGTGGGATTTTTCTCTTAAATATATTATTTAAAATTAGCATGTTAAGCTAAATTTTCGTTAAAATTAAAAAAACAACTACGCTAGACTTTCAGAATATGTAAATATATAAAGTCTTTATTATATTCAGACCCAAAATAGTAAAACCTATGGATTAATTAAAAGATGTTTTCATTAAATTACATAAGTTGCGAGTTTTTTAATTATACAGGGTGATTACAAACACAAAACTATAAATTTTTAATGCAAGATCTTCAGTCAATTTGAACCAATTTAAAATTTTGAAAAAATATGCCATGAAGAAATATTTCAAACTTAATCAATTCACAAACGAATTTAAACGAATTTAGAATGAAGAGGTTTTGAAACAAGCACGGCTGGTTTAACGGCTATGATTTGGCTTAAATTGTACGCTGCAGTTATGTTTTGCAACCTCAACAAACATTAAGAATTTAAATTAGTCTTAGTCGATAGAAGAACTGAAGTGAAAATCATTTTATCAGCCCTGTTTTGAATCTAATTTATATAATTCTAAGGTTGATTCCGTTGATTTGATATATATTTCGAATTGAAATTATAAATAATGGCGGATTGGATCTGTACTTCATTCCGATTAATGGGATATAAAATCGATATTACTTCGGTTTAATAAGGATATTATTGTATCCTATATGAAATACATAGTCGTTTGAATCACCTGATAAATCTGCTGCTCCAAACTCACTGTAAAGCCGTGCTTAGTTTGTAGTGCTTATTTTTAGTTGTAGGCTTCGTAAACATACATATTCCTGACATTCCAATAGAATTGTAATCAAACATATTAAACTCGTTGTATTACTAGAAATCACAAACAATACAACACAGTAAAAAATAATCGTAAAGCACAAACTGTTTTCAAACAGTAAAAAAGCAAATTTTGACATATTCGAATGTGACATAATTTTGTTTCAAACTAAGACATTCCAATTGAAATACAGTACAGCTTTTATAATTCAATAAAAATTAAATTCCAATTGCAAGCAATTTCAAGCTGGAATTCAGAATAAGGTAGCATAGTTTAGAATTTACGTAAGTTTCGAAAGTTAGCAGCCTGAGAAGTCTAGGGGTAAGTGTGCTTAATTACCAACCGAGAAGATTCGAATCTTGACCAGAATATGGTCCTACGCTTTTAAGTTCAAAGCTAAAAATGATTTAAGAACATTGGGTTCAAACCAAATAAAGATTCAGTTTATCAATGCCAACGTATCATATTTCAAACTATGAGTCTGAATGCAGTGATTTTAATTTTGTATAGTTTCAAATATTCCTTAGAAAAGACTTAGAAAAATGTATTATCTATTCGTTGCTAAATAATTTACTAAGTAACAGGTTGTTACAACATAAAAATTCTTTGCAAAACAAACCAAACGTACTAAAAATGGTTTAGATTTTTTAAATTTAAAAAGCATATTTTCTAAAATGGTTTCTCGGGTGCTATCCTGATTTTTAGTAGACTCTGGTGCTCTTAAGTTCACTAACTTTGAAGAGTTTATAAGTGCGAAGCCAAAACAATCACATCACTGAGGTTTCTCATTTTAACAAAGAATTTTTACTATTTTGATGGTCGCTTAATTTCAAAAAGGTGACTGCATTGATTCTGCAAAAATTTTTGTCGCGCTTTTGTTTATTTGTTGTTATTTTTAGCTTTTAATGATCTTTAACCAAGTTTGTTGAAGCCTTATGTTTAATTAAAATCTAGATTTTGTCATGAAACATTTTTTTAAGCAATAACTGTACGTCTCTACCATTTTATTTGCCATTCGTTACTTACTTTTGTTTGTATTAAAAGAATTTAACTTATACACGAAAAACAAACATTATGTAAGTTCGAAAAATGTTCAAATACAAAATAACACTACATAAATAGTATATTACTTAGAATAAACACCAACTAGAGTTTATTTCCTCTTTTATGCCATACAAATGCTTTTGTTTTGTCTCTATCTCTTTCGCTATCTTTCTATCTGCCTGTGTTAGAGTATTTTCTATTATATTGTGTTTAAAGTATTTGCAAGAATTTTTTCTGTTTTTGGTTTCGGCTTAAAATTCTTTTAACAGTTTCGAAGATTTAATTTAATTATTAAGACAATGAGATTTAAATTTAATTTAAATTTAAGTATTTTAAAAAATTTTTAAATTGTTATTTACTGTGCAGACAGTATATTTTTAATTGAAAATTGTTTAAAAATGCGTTTTTGGTAAATTTTAAGGTATTCGAATCGGATACAGTTGCGTTTTATATAACACTGATCAACAAATTGTTTCTTTTAAGGTACAAGAGCTTCCAATAACATGTTACATATTGACGATTCAAATTAAGATTTTCTGTGTTTTCAAAATACTGTCATCACTTCAATTATTTCGACGGCTTTTTATGAAATCATTCCAAATTTTTGTACCTTATCTAAATTTATAATCATAACTTTACTTCTCTTAATCAAAGTTGGGTTATATAATATTGATAACTCTTTAAGTCTTCCATTTTTGTTAAAATGTTTTAAACGATACATTTTTTTAAAGTTATTGGCGTTTATATGGTCGCAAGGCATTCTATTTTTAAAATTGAATACAAAAAATGTGCGTTTATTGTATTAGTGCCTATTATTTTAAAATAGATACATATATTTGTTTTTATTTTAACTCGAATACAAAAATGCAAGTTTTATCTCTGTTATAATGTAAATGGTTTAAAAATCCGTTGAGCAGAAGTGCAGTTATGATACACAAAGTGAGGCTGGGTACGAAAATTTAAGTGAAATCTATAAGATCCTTGACAAAAAATTCGAAGTACAAAAGTACAGTTTACAAAAATTGTGTAAATGTAGAAAACGCAGGATATACAAAAATAATAAAAGATATATTTATGAAAATGTTTAAAGTAAAATTTATATAATAAATAAAATTACGAGGTGAAACCTTCTGTTCAAAATTCAATCGGACTGTGCGAACGAAATAATAGTTGCCATGAAGCTAGGTTTTGGCGTTAATTTGTCGCTTGGTCTGTCACGTAGTATATTTCTTATTGCTTTGCAAACAAGTTCACCTCGAGTCTGAACTGTGAATTTCATAATGGAAAAAAAGTTGAGCAAATAGTGTGTTTGAAGTTGTTTTGCTAACGGAATTTTTTGTACTGATGCACTGAAAATGTTACATAAAACCTCGGTGAAGTCTGCTCTATCACGTACGCAGGCATTTAAGTAGTACAAATTGTTTAAAGAGGGTTGTACACCAGTTGACAACTCGCCTGACTCTTCTCCAGTGATGTTGGCGGTTTTGTTCGATTCTCAAGATTCGTGCAGTCAAAATTTCTTCCGCAGGGTCAATCAATCAACTCTCAATATTATTGGAGTGTTTTAAAACATTTGCACGGGAATATTCGGTAAGAGGTCAGAATTATTGAAGGGGACAATTCATTGTTTTCGCGCCAGCTAGTAAATCACGCGTTGTATGCGCATTGTTGTACGTATTATGTATTATGTGACCATTTACGCATTGTATTAAGTGACCAAAAAAAATTTCAGTATCGTTCAACAAGTGCCATATTCGCCAGATATCACCCCGTGTGACTTTTTCTATCCTTCAAACTCAAATTGTCCCTTCTTGGAAAATAGTTTGAGATGATTGAAGTCAGAAAAGAGAATTCGCAGAAGGATGGAGCTAAAGGCCATTCCGAAATCGGCTAGCAAAAATTCTTTTAACAATGGCAAAAAACGTTGGCATATGTGTATCGCCTTTGATGGTGATTATTTTCAAGGTGGTAAAATAAATATTGAAGAATATTTAACTGTTGTCGTTTCATTTGCACAGTCCGGTTCAGTTTTGAACAGTAGGTTTACTATCTATGTAACACGTATAGCGGTTCAGTGCACTATGCATTACATAAAAACCAAAAACGGAAGTAAGGCTGTAAATTTTTATTATAAATTTACTGCCGGCACTTTTGACTGAACCCTTTCCTAATTAGGGGTTATCTTAAAATAATACTTCGTCAAATTTACCAGTAGTGAACATTTTTATAAAATTGGCACAGCTCATTGAATCAAGAATAAACTTTGTAAATAAATAACTTTGGTTTTTATCACTGGTATTATAATTTTTTTCCTTAATCTTTTTCCCTTCATAATTATCACCTACAGAACTTATGTAAATCTACATCTTAGGACCTATTGAATAAATAGCTCAATTTTTTTTGTGTGAAGAAGTATGATATATGGAAAAAGAAAAATATGTATATTTAAAACTTAATAAAAAAAAGATGAAAACAGCATTTCTATCGTACAAAGATTTAATATTAAACAATATTTAATATAAATATTTGATTAAATTAAAGCGTCAGCAAACACAAAAAGGAATCAATTTGAATACAAAAATTTTTTGCAAGAATAGAAACAGTTGTGGTTTATCTTTTCGAAATAAAATTTAATCTTAACGTGTTATTAGATATTTTTAACTTAATTAACGTTTTTAGGTTTATTTGAGCGTTACTTCTTTAATTTATTACTTTATTTCATCCTTGCTCTTCTTTCTTGAAACCTTAAAGTTCTTAACATGTGGCACGGTTTAATATTTGCGTTTGAACCATTTTCGGTTACAAGCTTAAAACATTTTATGGAATAAAATGGTAGAGAAAAACTCTTATTTATATCTCAACGAATAGATAAAAACATTTTAGACTCTATGCAAGATATCCAAACCATTTTTTAAGAAGCTTTTTTATATTATTTATACTTTAGAATTTTTTCCATCATTTTAATTAATCTTAGGTTCGATATAAACAAAATTAATTTAATTAAATTTTTTTATTATATTATTTGTGTGCAATTTTTGTCCAAAAGTAACATACTTTTTAATATTTTACAGCGTTAGCAAAATACAAAAATTTACAAAATTTCCTCTTTATCCGAAATAGTTTGTATTCTTATATTTAGACTATTTATTATTATTATGTATGACAATGTATTATTAATGTTAAGCGAATGGTTGCGCATCTCTTAGAAAAATTATCTTAGAAATATGTGATTAAATTTTGTATTTTCGAAAACTGAAACAGTTCGCTTTGCATTTCAATTATTTGCATTTTGCACACTGCGGCTTCATTTCAATATTTCTTATGAAAAACTTTTATATAATGCTTTGAAGTATGAAATAGAACTTACAACTGTGTTAATGTGTATTTTTTGTGTCTGTATCACTTCTCTTTTCAAATTGTTTATTATCTTTTTATGGGTTGTAATATATTTTATAATTGTTTCGTTACATTGAGTTCTTAGTTATGTTAAAAAAATCTGTTTAACCCTTTTAAACGTAATAAATAAACTGAATTTTTTTCCAACACAAAATAAAGCGAAAATAATAGCTCTACTCTCGTTTTTTCTCATTATTTCTTCTCTGCGGTTAAGAGGGTTAAACTTATTTAATATATTTGAAACTTCAACAATGACTGAGTTACACGACTTTATTAGTTAATTTTATTCTAAGACCAATATTGACTTGACTGCGCACAGGCAACGAAGAAGGGTTTAAGAATTCAAAATAAATAATAAAATTTATTTGTTAAAAAATTATAATAATCATCAGAGAAGATATGTTTCAATACAAATAGCCTTTATTCCAAAGTGTTTGTTTGATAAAATTTAAAGTATTTTTGCCTTCAAATAGCCTAAAAATGAAACACAACTTCCTGATAGAATAAGTTTTAGCTTAAAAATTACTGGTTTTTGTGTAATATTCTAAAATTTAAATATAAGATCTATTTTGAAATAAAGTAATTAGAAACAATCGATTGTATTTGAAAATGAGGTTGCTTTATTTGTAATAATTTTCATAGCATTAAATTATTTTCAATATTTATAAAGTTAGTCGCTATAAAGTTTGATGCGACGAAAAAAAAATATGAATTCATTCTTGAAGCTCCAAAGATATGTATTGAAACTATTTTCGGTTCATACATAGAAATTAGCTTAAGTTACTGATAGATTTTTTTAAATTCTTCTAAAAAGGAGTGTAAGTACTTCAAAAATTCTTTTTGAGACCGTTAAATTGCGAAAGAATTATACTCTAAAAAACGAGATGAATTTTTTTTAGATAACTTTTTAAAGCGAAAAGGAGGCTTTTAAATCTGAGTAAAAATGCATGAATACCTTGTTTAAAACCTGTTTCTTTTAATGCAGCGGTGGACTTACAACAAATGTTTTAATATTTTTTAGTTGCATTTTAAAATGAATTTATTTAATTTATAAATATAACGCTTCGATTCAGTTTTCTTTGACCTCAAAGTTAGCAACTTGAAAACGTGACTGCTAGCACACTTTAAATAAATAAAATTAAATTAAGTTTTGTATTAAAAAGTTATTACGAAAAAGTATTGAGTGTTTTTTAAAGCTACTGACAAAAACTAAAAATTTATAAATATAAATAAACAAAAAATACTTATTGTGTGCATCAAATCATTTTATGCATAAATACTAAAATTTGGTGATTCGGTCATTCAATAGCTTTTTACTTAAATAAGTTACTGCTTTTCACCAAAAGTTACTTCAAGAAGTTTTCTTCTATGTGCTATAGTCGACTTTTGGCTTTAACATTCACTATGCACTTTTAGTTTGTTTTCTTTTGAAAATATGAGTTAAAAAAATGTATAACATTGCAATTCGACACTCTGTAATATCACTTTAAACGAACATATTATGACATAGAATAAAGAGTTATAGTTTGTTTTCCATGTTAAGTTTTTTATGTACTTACTTTTTCTATAAACAAAGAAAGCTTACATTCTGATTATTTTCAAAATTTTTTTTGATATTATAAAAAAAAGATAGTTGTTTGCATGATTTGTGACATACTTCACAGCTTTTTACAAAACTACTAATGCACCGCCGATTCTAAATTCATCGAAACCAAGAACTTAACTTAATTGTCAAAAAAATCAGGTACCGATTTCAACCTTAAGTAAAAAATATAAAATATTTTCAATGTTTTTCGAAACATAAAAGGAGGTGTGTCCGTATTTTTGCACTGGTACTATCAAAAAGTTCAAATGCTTAAAAACACATTAGAATAACACTTTGGAACAAATTCTGGTTAGCAAAAGTTAGGTCGATTCTGAGAGTTAGGGGTGAAGTTAATATTTTTTCAATCTGTAAAAGCCAAATTATTGCTAGAGACCTGTTTTGATAACGAAAGACATCATTCTTTCGAAAAAATATCAATTAGTCGACGAGTTATAACCAAAAATCATATAAATAATATGCTGAAAATCGATATTTGACTGCAAAGTTCGAAGGTTGATTAAAATAATTCAAAATTTGTTCCATAGTGTAATGTAATGAGGAAATACGTTCAATTATGTTCCAAAATACTATGTTTTTTATAAATTCCGCATTATATGAATAATTAGCCAGATTATTAAAAAACTTTTAATTTACTAAACAAATTCCTTAGCCTCGTTTTGTTCACAAGAGGCATAAGTACGATTTAGCTCGGGGAAAGTACATTAAACAACCGTAAAATTTACATTTTTAGTTGACAAAAGTCGTCCGACATTAAAAAATGTTAAAATTGATATTATCGCAATGTACTTTTTACATTACGAAACCTACATTTAAAAATGTATAACTGTCACATAATAATGTTAATTTAACACTTAAAATATCAAAAAGTATCAGTAAATTAATGCAGATAAAAAAAATGTATTGACAAATAATTTGCCACGAGTGGGAATCGAACCTGGGCTCAGCGCATCCAAAGCCATAGTCTTAACCTGTGTGCCGCGGTCACCTGTATGTCTCAACGGTTCAGCTCTTAAATAAACATTATATCTGCTTCTTGTTGACATCTACATTTATAATGTTAAATGGATATGAAATACTATCAATTGTACAGTAAATAATGATGAACTAAAACATTTTAAATGTTATTTTAACATTAATAATTGATATTGCAACGTAAAACATTACATTATCAATTTGATATTTTTCTTATCAATTCAACACAATTCATGTTAACTTAACATTTTCTTACGTAAAATCCACAATTTCTGATTTACATTGGAAATAACATTAAAAAACGTTAATTTTACATGGCAGCTTTTTTCTGAGTGTAGGTTAATTTTATTCCAAGCGTATAAATTGCGAGATAAAAATTGGTTTTGTTCCTGATTTATGCCAAGAGCATAACTTGAGAAAAACATTTGAGCTAGAAAATATTTGGGAGCGTAATTTCTTGCTTTTTGTACTGTTTGCTGAACTTTATGTTATTAAGGCCCGTTAACTGATCTCAATTTTAAACAAAGTTTAAAATTCCTTAACGTCAGCTTAAATTGTAACGCCGATACCTCATCTCAAAAAATCTAAGTTTAACTTGGTGAGGCAAGCTTAAATTTAAACACAGAAATTCTAGGTTTAAAACATTTAAACTTAGATTTTGTCATTAGAAATATTCTCAATAATAAACAAAAAATAAAAAAATCATACTTAAAAAAATGCAAAACAATAACAAAAAAAAAACGTATTTTAAGTTTTGAAAAAAAAAAATATTCCAATGAAACTGACAATTTGCATTATTTAATCAAATTGTCAGTTTCATTGGTTTGAAATATTTTGATGTTCTACGTCAAAGTTGTAGAATTTTTACTACAGTGCCGCTCAAATATGTTTCTTAATCTCAGTTTAAATTTTTAAACAGAGTTTAAGTAAACTGCCGATAAAAATGAGATAAGTTACGAAAATAATTTTAACTGAGTTTAAAATGTAAACTCTGTTTACGAAATCTGAGATTAAGGAATTTAAACTTCGGAGATCAGTTAACGGGCCTTACTGTGTTTTTTTGCTGTTTTCATCACAGTATATCAAAAACCACCGATAATCTTTATTATGTTATTACGAAACCTGTTTTTCGTCGCAGAATATCGCAGTCGAAACTTGAAGCCATTTTTTTAAGCTATATATTTAAATGCAGAACATTCAGAACAAATAATCGCAAAGGTACGGTGTTACACTGACGATCTGCATCAACCTGGAGCTTGGGAGAGAAAATAAAAACAAATTAAATTAAAAAAAAAAATTATTTCCTTAAAAAAAATTTGTGAAGTGAAATTCCGGCTGACAAATTATTTTCTCAAATCAATTTTTTTTCAATTTTGATTGGTTGATTTTAAAAATAAAATTCAGTACTTCCGCAGCGCAGTTGCGATGAACAACAAAATTCAGGAATTTACATTATTTTTTTTTATTTATTTTGCTGCTCAGAGAATGAATATTCAATTTAATTTTTAATATCGACCAATCAGAATGAAGAACACTCTCAAAATTATTTTATAATAAAAAAAAATTATAAAATGAGAGTGATAAGAGCGAGTTATATATTTCAGGGGTTAAAATATCTTGCCGCCATTTTTATATCCCGCTCAGGAGATAAAAGCCTTAACTTACCATGAACAAATGAAAAAATATAATTATCTCGGAGATATATTTATCCCTCTGTGAACAAAACGGCCCTTATAGATACTTTTAAAATAACTACGAGTTTTGTTCGGCAAGTTGGACTTAAATAAAAGCATAAATATAAATATATTTTTTTTGTGGATAAATTTTATAGAAAATACTTTATACCTTGAAGCTAAAAGCTTGATGATATTTAAATATTTCCGAACTTAGAAAGTTTAAAAATATCGAAGATATAAGCTGTTTGGTAGAACGACTTAGTGGGAGAAGTTCGCTGACGATGCAAAATCATCTGGAAAAGAAAAACAAAATATTTTTGATAAAACAACAATATTTTGAACAACCTTTTGAACATTTAAAGAAAACAAAAGGGTACATAGGATGTTTCGGGTTAAAAAAATATATATATTTATATTTTTGAATAAAAATTAAATAACTAGATAAATATTAGATATATACTAGATGCTGGCGTCTATGAATAGTAAATGGACTTACAGGAGGATTAACTTAGTTTTAGGAACTTAAAGGAAATTCGTATTTTGACTTTTTCAACAACTATTTCAATTTATTTTTGTGCTTCCTTTCAAAAAATACTAAATCAAGTCGACGTTTCAGCATTTAACAATGAATTAACATCAATACAGCCATATTTTTAAGAACTACTTTTTGTTGGTATTTAGTTCAGGATTTGAACAAAGGATAGATTTCTTTTGCAAAATTATTGCTTATGAGATTTCTTAAATTCGTTTCATTTGGTCTCATATTTAAATTTTATTAAAAACTTTTAAAGTTTTTGTTTTTTTTTATTTCTTGGAAACCGTAGTGTGCATCGAATACAAATAAATTTTATATATATATACTTAATATATACAAGTTATTGTTCTTTGTGTGTAAATATTAATGATACATATATAATTAATGAATTATTACATATATTTTTCTACATTATTATTCTATATTTAGACATAAATATTGCATTTTGGCATTTATATTATTATTTTTCTTTTTTCGTTTTTTCTTTCTTCTTCATATAAAAAAAAAATAAATTATATATATGGCAAACATATATATATATATAAATGTAAATGTATATGCATAATAACTATTCTGGGTTGTTTTTACTACTACTACCACTACTACTACTACCACAACTATTACTACTACTACTACTACCACTATTACTACTGCATTTGATTGATATTGAAAACTGTAAATTATGCATAAATATATATTAAAAAAATGTACGTAAATGCAAAAAATCATAAATGAAATCAAATACAGCGATGCAAAAACAAGTAATAATATCAATAATAACGGAAATTGTCCTAATAGTAGCAAAGAAAATGTTTTTCATCACCAACACCAACTCCACCACCACTACCAACAACAAAACAACAGCCAACAGCATCATCAAAGCAACCTTCATTGTAGCATATCCCCGCATCAATACAGTAGCTCCTCCGCTTCCTTTGCAGCCTCATCCGTGCTTCAGTCCTCTCATGGTCAGAATCACAATCACAATTCCAATTCACTAATAGCACCACCGCTTTGTAATTTGTCCAAATTATCACCCGCACCACGCGCTTCCCCGCATACATCACATCACCTGCAACACCAGCAAAATCTGTCGAACAATAGCTTGTTGTCGCCTCTTCCGATCATAGGCCTTACGTCTTTGACCACATCTACTATAAAATCTAATCAAAACAAACCCGCCTTACTTTCGCCGACTCTTAACATCGGCTCCACTAATCCTAGAGTTCCTTCTCCTTATTCGTCTCCTCATTCCCAATGTCATAATATACATTATACGCAACACTCACTATCACAACCACTATCACAACAAAAAAGTCAGAAACAACACCGAAATGACAATTTATCAAACCAACAACTACTACAACAACAAACTAACAATCACCATTCCTTCCTACTTATAAATAATCAAAATAAAACAACTTCAAATTCCAAAACTTCAACAACAACAACAACAACAAATACAATAAATTTTACTGATGTGAATACAAATTCTTGTACTGACTCGATTGCGCAAAATGGCGAACAACCAAAACCACCGTCCCAACAACATCGCCCTCATCAACAAAAACGACATTTTTCAAATTCAAACTCATGCAATATTCAACAACAATCACAACAACAACAATGTGTCCGTGTTCCTTCTACAATAAAAATTCAAATTACGTCAACTGATGCGACCTCTGGATCGAACGATGCAACTACATTATCAACCACATCATCAACACCAACAACTAAAATAACCAATAATACAACAACAAACTCCTCATGTGCAACAACAAAATTATATGTACCTGCAACATTGCTATCGTCATCGACTTCGTCATCAACAACATCTACTCAATCTCGCTCCCCACCAACAATGCCTTCAAATAATACCAACAATAACCATAAAAATAATGTTAATCGCAACAAAAATGATGTCGATCACTTGTTAATGATGACTATGACACCAACAACTAATACAACAACAAACAATATGACTGATTATAATAATTTTATTTCTAATACAAATAATAATAGCAATAATAATCAACAACAACAACAACAGCAGCAACATCGGTCTCAGCAGCAACAATTAATGTTCAATGGCAATAACAACTTTCGTAATAGTCCCGGTGCAAACTCCAGCCATATTCAATCAAATATAGGCAGCACTATCGATTACAACAACTATCATCGCCGGAATGGCGGCGCTGGCAATGGTTTAATGCTACGTCAAACGTATACGGGTGGTGAGTTTGATCGTTCTCACCATCAACAACAACACCACCATCAACAACATTCAGCAGATCACCAGAATTTTGCAAGCAGCAGTCGTCGTCACAACAACAACAACAACAACAATAATAATAATGCATCCAACTTAGGATTATTTGATAGGCACAACAATAGCAACAATAACAACAACATGGTGAGTGTTCGTTGCCATAAATCTGTAAGGGACAAAGTTACACGAGCTTTTTCGTATTCTGTAAGCTTGTCTAGGTAAAAAAAAACTATAAAAATGTGCCGTATTCATTCGACAAGTAATTTTTAAAGCAGCTTATTTAAGTAACTTCGGTAACAGCAATAAAAAAAAAAAACTGGTAGGATTCGCCACGATCAATGGGCCCGGTAATTGTCATTTATTTTCCGTTTGGTAACACTAGTTTCATGGCATGAATCGTGATAACTTGGTTAAACTTTTTTATAATCAGTGAGAATATAATAAATTAGGGCATTACTTTACAAAGGATAGCAACAAATATTTATTTTCCAAGTTGTTTAGGGAGGAACACTGATACTAACTTTAAGTCTCCTGCAGAAAAATTACAAAATAATTCTGAAATGGTAAAAAATATTTTGAAAATATTCAACTAAAAGCACTATTTTTCGTTTACATGGGTTTCTTGCAACTCGTATAGTGGCTTAGATATACAACGAAATATACAATTTTATGGAATCATTTTATTCTATCAATTAACTTTTTCATAATTTATGTTACCAAAGAAAGTATTGTACTCGTTGGTCGGTCACATTGATATAGAAACCAATTTAAAAAAAAAAATACTTTTTAAATGTTAAAAGTTCGTAATAGATGAAATTGATAGAGCGGTCTCGAAAAATGTTGAATAAAAACTTGAAGCATTTACTTTATAAATGTTGCCAGAGTTATCGAAGGACAAACTAAGTACTCAGATTTTTCTGGCGTTGAGTTGTGTCCTCTTTGTTAGGATCTATAAGAAGTATGAACGACACAATGTTGGCTCTATTATGCTAATTTTGGCCAAAAAACAAGTAAATTGCTACTAATGTAGTATCCTGAGTTAAATTCGTGGATTATTTAAATGACCAATTTTATTTCTGAAGGTATCACTTTTCCTGTTTTAATTAAATTTTTCTTAAAACTTTAATTAAATTTTCTTTCGATTTTATAGCTTTTTGAGAGTCATAACACCAACAACAATAACTCACGCAACTTTGAACTGCATATCGACACTAGATCGGAACGTGCTGGCATTGAAAATGGTAGCAATTCCATGTCACGCAGTGGTAATGGTGGGCAACACAATTTGAATTATCGAAATAGCTCACAACATCATCAAAACGGAAACAACAATCACCATCATCACAACAATAACTCTTCCAACAATAATAGTGGAGCTGCTGCGGCGTCCTCTTCTGCCGCTTCAGCACTGTCCAGTTTAAACGGTGCTGTTGGTGGCATTGGCATGCATGACGGCCCCTCCGGTTCGGGACTATCTGCATCAAGTACTTCACTGAATGGTCCAAGCGGCAGTAATGGCTTAAAGTCGGATAGTCCATCACGCAAACGTCGACGTATTTCTGGGCGCCTGCCAAGTCAAAGTCCGCCAGCCATTTGGGAGCAACGTCGATCGCCGCGCATACAGGTGCGTTTTAAAAGCTTTCACTGTTCTTAACTGTCTGCTTATAATTTTGTTACATTTTTTCATTTACACACAATAGCTGCAACAAGGAAGCCCTCCAATTCGCCGACCACGCCTTCGTGATTCAGGACCCATGACAATGAATCACAATCACCACAACAACCAGCAGCCGCATCATTATCAGCCACACCACCATCAGCAACAACAGCTGCATCACAATCACCACAATCCACACCATAACCATCACAATCAGCAACAGCATCACCAGCAACAACATCAACACCACCACCATCCACATGCTCAACGTTCGCCGTGGGAACAGATGCCAGCCGGTGCTGGTGCTCCACCACCACTCATCCAACAAGTGCAGCCTTCGACTGCACAATCCCACCACCAGCATCATCATGCAGCCGCAGGACCTCCACCACCACTAATGGTGGATATCAATCAAGTTCCTGTCAGTCTACCACTTCGTCATGCCGAACCAATATGGGCCTCGATTTGCACTTACCCAGCACCACCACCGCAAGCTCGTCTGGCACCTTGCCATTTACATGGCATCTACACCCAACCTTTTGCTCAAGCTTGTAACGCTTTGGGAGCAGCGCACGCACATGCGCATGCACACCAACACGCCCACCACGCACAATTCGCTGCTCCGACTGGCTTTACCACAGCAGCCGGACAACCTTTGCAAGTAGCACAAGCTCCACAACAAGCCGCTGCTGTTGTCGCTCAACAGCAACAATCTCACCAAGCTGCTGCCCTGGTTGCAGCGGCTACTGTAGCTGCAGCTAATTACCAGCATGCAGCGCACTTGTCACAGCAACGCACTGATGCTGCTGCTGCTGCTGCAGCTGTGGCTGGACTATCGCTGGATGCGGGCGGTCATCATTTGGATAATCATGGAGGACCACATGGTGCTGGAGCTGTTGGCCCACCGCCGATTCACATCACTTCGATGACAGCAGCTGCGGCCGCGGCACATCATCTTCATTCCACCGCTGCTGCTGCGGCGGCACAGGTTTCACAGCTAACGGCACCACAGCAGATCTTTATTTCAACTGAGGTAAATATTTAACAAATATGACCAAACTGTAAGTTTAACTCAACTTTACTGACAGAGACGTACATTCCCGCCACAGAGACGCTTTGCACGTTTCCACTGGCCGACAACACATCCCCACCCCGCTCACCGTCATGTGTTGCCACCCCAGGCAATGGGCCCACATCAGGGTACCCCAGTTCAAATACAAACAACGGGTATCATTAATCCAGGATTCTTGCTGAATTTCCTGTAAGTAATCAAATCATATTCTTTGCGTTAATAAAATAAAACAAGGTGGAATTTCAGTGCCATGTTCCCGATGTCACCATACAGTCAGCATGAGTTGAGTTCACCAGACTCTAATGAAACCGAAAACTATGAAGCGCTGCTCAGTTTAGCCGAACGTTTGGGCGAGGCAAAACCGCGTGGATTGGCGCGCAACGAAATTGATCAGTTGCCTAGCTATAAATATAATCCAGAGACACATAATGGTGAGTAACATGCTTTATGAAAGATGAAAGACCTTCTCAGCACCTTATTAATTTTTTTGTTCTCTTTTCTAATAGGCGATCAGACATCGTGCGTCGTCTGCATGTGTGATTTCGAATTACGCCAAGTGCTGCGTGTGCTGCCATGTTCCCATGAGTTCCACGCCAAGTGTGTGGACAAGTGGCTACGGGTATTTTTTATTAATAATTTATAAATTATTATTCATTCATATTATAAGCAGAGCTGCAAATGAATCAATCATTTCAAGATTGATTCTTGAATCAATCATATTCTGATTGGAAAACCAAAGACTGAATTCATTGTAGCCTTAAATCACTATGATTTAATTCTGAATTCATTCATTGCGGATTGACTTAAGTTGAGATTGAATTCATTTCGGAGCAATCATACTGAATTAAATTTCGAATGCAATCATTTGATTTAAAGCTAAAAATATTTCAATCAATTCAATAAAATCAAAAATGATTGCAACTATTTGATTTCAACCAAAAATGATTTCAATCATTTCATTTAAATCACAAAATAAATTAACTCTGTTATGAAATTAATAAGAAATAATATTAATTATACCCTTTCACTTGAAAATTAATTTAAGACTTGATTCAACAGTGAAAACCAGAAAACATTATGCCCCACGTCATGCATGTTAATTAATTTTGGGATTTTATTCAAATGATTGAAATCATTTTTGATTGAAATCAAATAGTTGAAATGTTTTCTGATTTAAATCAAATAATTGCAATCATTTTGGATTTAATTGAAATGATTTAAATCTCATCTGATTTAAATCAAATGAATGCAATCGAAATTTAAATCAATATGATTGCCCCGAAATGAATTCAATATCATCTTGAAGCAATCACCAATGAATGAATTCAGAATAAAATTTTAATGATTTAAAACTAAAAAGAATTCAATCAAAAGGTTAATAAATCACAAAGATTTAAAAACAAAATGATTGCAATCTTTTACAGCTCTGATTATAAGTCGACTACACAGTGCAAAACAAAACCGAAAGATAAACCCAAATTGCTCTTATGCAAAATGAAAGAAAATCAATACACTAACAAAGCGGGATTGTGTAAGATTAGGTCGCTTTTATTTAGTATTTATTGGACGCCATGTTGTAAGGAAAATTTTTTATTTTAATTTCGCATCTAATACTTAAGATGAATTTAAGTGGGACCGCTACGTTCTCAGCGAAATGATTATCTCTTTAATCATTTTATATTTATCTAAATTGGTTGCAAATAGAAATTCAGGCGTTTTGAGAGTCCTTAATTCTGCATTCTGAAGGATTTTTGTGTCTCTGAATATGAACCTCAATTATCCGTGTTTTGAGAAAGTCCTGTTAAGCAGTTCTTGTTCAGGCGGTTATGTTGTACCCAGTTTTCTTGAAACGACTGCAAATCAAACCAGATAAGGCATACATCTAATTTTCACTAGTTATCTCTAATTCTCATGCCATTTGCATTGGAAATTAAATTGTTCATTCAAGCAATATAGTTTAGGCCATTTTTGCTTTAGTTGTTTATTTAGGAAAGAAACAAAAACACATGAAACAGAGCAAATTGCTTTTTCTCTATAAAATATTTCACCATGTTGGTAAATATCGAAAATTCTGAGAACAAAATTGTTATTGTCCGGACATATCAAGTGGGTTAACCTAGCTTTTTGTACATTAAAGACGTCATACATTGACGTACATAGACGTCGTCAATAGAAAAAATAAAATATTGGTGAACATCAAAAAGGCAAAAATAGCACGCTAAAAAAAATAGTAAGGTTGGTGAATATGGGCCTTATTGTTAAAATGAGAAAAATCAATAGTTTTAGAAAAACTGTAACTAATAAGGTATCAAATTGGTCATTTTGAAACACTTTTATATTAATAAATGCAGATTTTGTAATTTATTTAAGCTTAATATAGTTGAAACTGTTTACATCATAAATATATGCATATAAGGTTTATTGAATTTTTAAGCCCATTGGGGGAATAAAGCACTCCGACAGACCTTGTTGAGTGCTTGCAAGTTAGTTGAAAACGCTGACCGCACGTATGGCACACCATTGCAATTTCACTTCAAGCTTCAGAAGGACTCTCTTTGAAAGTTGTGAGTCAGCAGTTCGTTTCATTCTTTTCAGTTTTGCTTGCCTCCAAGAGTAATTTGGAGGGCTAAAGAATTAGGAATAGGAAGGAGAATAGGAAGAGAACACTTTTAAGTTTCCTTGAAAGTCATTTTAAAGAACTCCTGACGTCAGCATTTTGTTCGTGCACAAGAAAATAAGTGGTGACTTTTTGGTGCACAAGAAAATAAGTGCTGACTTTTTGGTCCACAGACAAGCAGTTGACATGCTGGTTAGTTGGGGAGACTTTGAAATAAAAATTTTGCTTTTAACATGCCAAAGACAGAATATCTGTCATAAAACACAAATGTGAGCGAATAATGCCAAACCCGTAGAGTTTTATTAGTCTTATTATTTTACTTCAGAGCCAATTTGGCATCTTTTAATGCGAAAACTGTTGCACTGTGTTGTTATTTATAACTTTCCAATTATTTTATATTATTTAAAATTTTGTATTGCATTTTTAATGCTTTCCTGCATCAGTCGAATCGCACCTGCCCAATATGCCGCGGCAACGCTTCGGACTACTTTGAAAGCACCGAGCAGCAGCAACCACACCAGCAACAACCGCCAACCTCACAACAACAACAACAGCCTCAGTCACAGCAACAGACACCAGCCGCCACGCAGGCGCACTAAATTCAATAACATTTTATTTAGTTTAAGTAAATTTGCAATATAAGAAAAGTTTCTATCAATGCATTCATAGCAACCACCCCCCGGTAGGAATGAAAAATATTATATTTGTCTACTGCATAGATAGAATGCAACATTTTTTTTTTTTTGATTAATGGCAAGAAGATTAACAAATTATATAATTATAAGATATGCAAGCATGAAAAATACTTGATAACCTCAACGCAAGCAAAAATTAATGAATGTATTGTAAATGTGGTTATTTTCTTTTTCTTTTATATACTATATACTTTTGTATTCGATGTTTTATGTCACTGTGTGTGTGTGTATGTTTGCGTGTATATGTGAAGCATGCATGCATATATATCAAATAACAAAAGAAAAAAAGCAGGAAACGAAAATCTCGAAAATAATTGAATATAATAGAAACTAATTACAAATTTAAGCTTAACTAACATCCAAACAAATATCAATACATTTTTGCGTAGTAACAAACATAACAACTAAAGAGCCAAGAAAAAAAGAAGCCATCAGCAACATTTTATTACATAGGTTATAAAGGTTTTCGTTCTTTGATAGCATTGATAAATTATAGTGCGCTGCGACACAAATTGAATAAAGCTTGATTCACATACGATCAGTTAGGAGTAATTAACATTTCGACAAAAATTGCTTAATTGGCTTGACAAAAGTACCGTGCTAGCAAAGGCACAGCAAGCAAGCACTTGTGTGTTTATTAGATTAAGCTTTTCAATGTGCACTTTAGTGTCTCTCAAAGTTACAACTCGATGATGTGCCAGTCATTACCATTTTAGCATTTGAACTTAGCCATTTTAACCCATTTGCTATTGAGCAAGCAATAACACAATTTAAGACTTGAAGCATTTAGATTTCCGGGATAAAGTTACTTAGTTTTTCTGAAGAAGTTTCACCATGGAAAATAAATCGTTTTTGTTGAATTTGATCATGAACTGGCATCGATTGAATATCATATTGAAATTGTAGGGTTTTTTGTCTCTTAGCCCCATTTGCTATTTTAATACAAATCAATATGCTTCAAACGTTTGAGTGTGCTTTACTTTTATGACATTTGTGCTTCAACATGACATTTCATTAATAAATGAAAGTCTTCTAAAATAATTTTTCTTGTTTATATTTGCACATATTACCGCAAAGCCAAAATAAAAAATACCTACGCCATTTTTGAAAAATATAATTGTCACCTCCCACCTAGTACAATATAGATACATCATCCGTTAAAATTTCAAATGTATCCGTACAATTTGGAAAATGGGTTGAATTCAACTTTCATCTGTTTTTTTCATTACTCACAGAATAATACAAATATTTCATGTCTATTGTTTCAATTAAATCACTAACTAGTATTTAATTTTTATACCTTATAATCAAACTAAATTATATTGAATTGAAAACCTAGAAGCAATCTTTATGAACGACTTAACGACGAAAAATTAAAATTTTAAAAATTTACATACATATATTAGATGCAAATGCAAATAGATATAAATATATATTTCATATGTGTGTGTTTGTGCGTGTTTAAATTATGTAATTGTAAAATAAAACAGCAACAATAGCATGCATGCGTAGATTAGTAATAAAATAAACATAAAAAAAAACAATTAAAAAATATTGCCAATTTCAAATATGTTTATTTAAAAACACCACTCAAACACCATACAGTCTTGGAAAAAATATTCGACATATGAAAAGTTTAAGAAATAGTCCAAAATTACTTATTAAAAAAGTCAATTTTATTTTTCAAAAGTCTTAATTAAGTATATATCTCTATTGCAGGCTATTTTTTTTTTATAATATAAAACAATCGTTGCATATAAAACAAGCAACGAGTTACAATTCGTGCAGAAAAGACTGAAGGTTAACGAAAATGTTTGATATGCTCAAAGACCGACCTATATAATAGATATTAGCCTCAGGTTACAGTAAGCCCTTTAGAATTCGGTAAGTATACGAAGTCACATTTTAAATCCAAATAAACTAAACATTGAAAATTTTCACAATCAAATCATGACTTCTGATTCCAGTTGTTAAATGTGTTAAAGAAACTGACTTAATTTCTAAAAAAAAACAAGTGCTACTTTATGGTTCTATACATGTTATGTCAACTTCTTATGTGTGCGGAAACTGTACATATGTCGAAAATATTTTTCTCCACTGTGCCTAAAATAATATAAAATGTCATGTAATTTTTGTGACAGTTGCTGCACTAGAGCGAAGGCAAAAACTAGCATTATGAAAGTCTTCTATTAAAAAAAAATCTATTTCTGCAAAATGTTGTCTGAAACTGTCTGTAATTGTAATCACAAAAAATTAATTAAAAGTTAAAACAAAAACAAAAATAATAAAAAAAGAAATGTACATATATATTTGTATATTTGCAACAAATACAATAAATTAACGAAACCAATTTGAACAACTTCAAAATAAACGATTCCTGCCCTCCATTTGTGTAGAACTCAATTTTTCTAAAAACATTTAAGAAAAAAAAAAAAAAAAAATAAAAAAACAAAAAAAAAAACTAAAAACAATTTTTCACCCTCAATATAAATGTATGTAATAAAAACTTAGAATGTATAAAGCAGCAATGAACAAGTAAAGCAGTTTTAAACAAAACCCTACGAATAACGTTGCATGCGGCAAGTTCTTAACAAGTTAACATTTTCAAAAACAACTTTGGCTCTTTCTGCAAAAATTTCTAATGAACGATTGTAGCGTTATTCAAGACCTTATTACTTGCTATATATATATATATATATATATATTATAATTCAAGCTAAAACAAATTAATACAAATGAACAAAATAATAATGCATGTGAATGTTTGAATCTGCATAGCAATGTTTGTGTACAATTAGGTACAATTGAGTATTTTTTATAGCATTGTGAACATATGTTTTAGAAATAATCAGCGCTCTAGTGTGTACAACTCGAAAGAATTTCAATTTAATTTTGTTCTCTGTTGCGGATTTAGCTCAATATTTTTTTAACGTAAGTAGATTCACTATTTTAAGATTAATTTATTATGTACGGATTTAACCACAGGGCTGATTGATTTTTTAACTTTTCACAAAAACGGTCTTACTATGCAAATGTGTGCATTTTCGGTAGCTCAATTAATAACGTAAACGTGATTTTGTGGAACTGAGTTAAAGCTTGTTGTTACCACAAATGTTATCGTAATGAATTCAATTTATAAAATATTGTTCAAATTTATAAAAAGACTTCATTTAAATTACATTTCGAATCCAGTGAACCAAAAGCAGTAGTTTTAAAAAATGTTTTAAGAACCTTTTTGGGTAGAAATTGAAGTTTTCGGTACTAGGAAATGAAAACATTATCAAAACCGAACTGTTAGCTTTAGTTTGCAAAGAAAATATAAATGATTTTTTTTAAAAAATGTATTTATTCGAAAGAAAATTTTAAGAATAAATGAAATTTAAAGCAATATGATTGCCCCGAAATGAATTCAATATCATCTTGAAGCAATCACCAATGAATGAATTCAGAATAAAATTTTAATTCTGAAATTAAAATTTTGATTGAAATATTTGTTGATTTAAATCAAATGATTGCATTCGAAATTTAATTCAGTATGATTGCTCCGAAATGAATTCAATCTCAACTTAAGTCAATCAGCAATGAATGAATTCAGAATTAAATCATAGTGATTTAAGGCTACAATGAATTCAGTCTTTGGTTTTCCAATCAGAATATGATTGATTCATGAATCAATCTTGAAATGATTGATTCATTTACAGCTCTGATTTTAATACTGCCAGTTGCTTCGAATCGAGGTTAATATAAACGTTTTGCAGCGACTTAACAATCTCAATTGTTTTGACCCTGCATATGTTCTTTTTGTACTAGTTCTCTTTTTGCTTCAAACGCTCACAATTACATTAATTAAAAAAACTCTTAATTTCACAACTAATTTAAGAATGAAAATTTGCAACTGATAGAACGTCAAAGTTTGCCTGGTTAGGCACAGTGGCATTTGAAAAATGTTTCATATCTTTGAAGACATTGTCGCTACTTGTTACATGTCATAGCAAATGTTTTTGGATTTTCGATCTCTGCAGTTCGAGCTATAGAAAATATTCGTTTATTTTGTTATTCCAATAGTGGCGAGGACTTTGTTCCAAACCGTACAGAGACTTTTCTAGCTTGCAGAATTCATGAGAAATTATGTCCATGAGAAAATACAGTCTTAATATATAACTAATCAAGTTAAAATTTCGTATGTACTCTTACTATCAGCACTGTGCGAATTGTTCACAATAATGTCAACAACAGCTACAATTCACTTCTCATGACGATAAGAACTTTTGTAAATTTTCTCATATTTTTCGGGAGCAGATTCATTTTATCATTTATTAAAAAGTAAAAACACTTACGTTGTATTAGAATACGTGCACTTCGTCTTCATTGTGAAGTTTCTTCTTCTGCTGCTCTTCATTAGTTTTTTACACTAAAAATAAAAAACAGAAGTTTTTCATTTTTGAATTAAAAAATCAAAATCACAATCAAAAATTTATATAAGTAATTTTTTTCTACTTGAATGAATAGTAAAAATATCATTTATAAATTCTTTTGCGTACCCATTTATGAAAAGGTTATTTTCGATACAAAAATGTAGCTTTTTCGAATGCCGCAAAAGAAGTTAAAGTTTTCTAATAAATAAAAATATCATTAAATGATTGTTTGAAATCAGCCGTTCTCTAAACTCTAACTGCAAGCAAAATCTTCACTTTTGGTTCAGTGGATACTTTTCCTTCCTATCTTTTAATAAATGTTCTCATTTTCAATTTTAAAAATACTAGAATCTTAAAAGCTGTTAACAGTTTAATATTGTAACTTCTAAACGTCTTGTAATTGACGAACGGTTATTGAATTACGATTTGTAGTGACATTGGCAACAATACAGACAAGCAACATTTTATTTTCTGCAGTTCTTTAAAATTTTCACACTCTTTTACTAACGTGCAAAAAGTTGCAAAATAGAAGAAAAAAATTATATAAATATTGATATACATTAAAGTTTATGGAAAAAAAAAATTAACAAATAAATAATGGCTTTTAAAAAGACCATGTAAACGTGTTGTGCTTTTTTAGAACTTTAGTATTGCAATAAAAGAAATTAACAAATAAACCTTGGATTAAAAAAAAACTAATAAAAAACAAATCAATAATTTTATACGTGCACAAACAAACTATTATTCGAAGCCGTTAACATGCAAGTTTCAACATTTTTAGAGTTTGAAATAGAAATCTTATTTTGCCTAGATCTATGAGTTAAAAAATATGTTTATTAGTTATGTAACTCCAACAATTAACAATTTTGTAGTTATAATCAGCTTTTTGTAGCTAGTTTTGGCGCTTCTAATGTAACAAAGACTTGACTTCTTCAGCATTTAAAAGTAAGTTTCTAAGCGTTTTCATTGTCTATTAGTTCTTCTTTCTTATAAGCTTTTCTACTTGTTACTGTACAATTTTTTATTTTGTTTTATTATTTTTTTTGTGCTTATTCTTTTTAACTCTAATTTTTAAATTTTCTATATATTTTTCATATGCATATAAAACTTTTATTTCTATATTATATTATATTTCTTCAAAGCACTTGTAAACATTTTTTAAAATTTCTTGTGATTTTGCTTTTTCTTACAAAAGACAAAAAAAAAAAAAAAAACAATAATCAAACAAATATAAAACAATAGTTTGTAATTTTAAAATATATTGAAAAAAAAAAAAAAAAAAAATTTTATAAAGTTTTGCTGTGATGTATGTTATATAAAAAATTAAAAAAAAAAATATATAAGAAATAAAAAGCAAATAAATGCTATTAATACTTAAAAAACAAAAAAAAAAAAATTTTAAAGTCTAAAAATTAAAAAAAAAAAAAAACAAACACAAAAGCAAAAAAATGCATGCTATTTTTAATCAGTTTTCTTGAACTAAAATTGTACAACCATTTAGTGTTACTTAGTTTTGAAAATTTTATTTTTTGATTTTTTTTACTAACTTTGTTTTATAACAAATTAAAATTCTGTGCTCTATTAAATTTGCACGATGTTGGCTTTATGCAGCAAAACATACAAATAAAAAAAACAAAACAGTTTTATCGATTATTACAATCAACAAACAACTTTTCTTAATTACAAAAACGCTTTAAATTTCAAAGAATCTACAAATATGCCAACATTGTTCATTCTTCCAATATCTACATATGTATTGCTGTCTCTTTCTAATATTAACCTAAATATCTTAGAGTTTTTCTATTAAATAAAAACATATACAAAAAAAACAAAAAAAAACACAAAAAAATGAACACTGGATTTCAAATTGTTGTGGTTTTTGCTTTAATCACCGTATATGAATTAAAACTATAATTTTTATAAATATGATTGTAATCTTATATACTAAAATATTATTAAACATCAAATAAATATAAATATTTTTTAACCTGAAATTAAAATTGGCTTGTTTTCTTATTTACGAAGTTAATTATGATCAATATATTAAGTCAGTTGAAACATTTAGTGGCTGTATGAAAGGTAATTTGAAAACAAACAGGCACGGGCAGGGCACTCAGGTAAGGAGAATTAAAAAATCAGGCAAAAACTATGATAAATTAGATTTAGTTCAGAAAATATGAAAAAATTTCGAAATATATATAACAAATTTGTTATTATAAATCAGTTGTATACATCTGAAAATTAACGGTTGTCATTGTAAGAGTAATGTTTCGATTAAAAAGAACCCGCCAGTATTGAGAGTAACCAATTGCCTGCTTATCACTAGTTCTATACGGACTAGCTACTTTTATGACCCTAGGTAATGCATAGACTGTTCAGTTGAATCAACTTCAAGCTCGTATTGCTTATTGTTTATGTTTTTACGTCATTCTCCCATGAAAATGGCTGATATAATGCAAAGCAACTATTTTGGAAAAAAAATGATATATGAGGATATTCAATTTCAATGAACAACGTGAATACAAAATTGTTATAAAACAAAAAAAAATTTAACTGAAGATTGATTTCCCGATGCCTAGATTTTTTGTTTTTTATATTTCTGACTAGCGAATAAGCTTGCTCTACAGCACTAGTCAAGTAGCTAGGGAATGGGAATTTATTCACGTTAAATTCGTCAGTTGAATGCAAAGAAAGTAGATTGAAGTAGATCTAGTTCTGGCTACCAAGGTGCTAGTGAAATCGCTAGTTCTGAACTAGTCCCAAATATTGCAGGGAAGTGCTTCTGTGCTTGTGTATTTTTAAATTATTATTAAAGTGCTTGTTTTTAAACCAATATTTTCAGATTACTGGACTGACCAAACTGACAAAACACTGCTGACTTCAGACATTTCACTTAGTGAACATACAATAACATAAGCGATTTGCATGCTAAAGTAAAGGCGTTATGCTCAACAAATCCGAATTGTGGTAACATTTCAGACTTTAGTTTCAGACTAAAACTCAAAATATTTAAAATGAAGATTTTATCTGTTATTAAAAGCTTTGGCTTAACCTTCAAATACTGATTTTTTTATAACAACTTCTGCTTTTAACTTCTCAAAACCAGATACCCTTTAAATTTAATAATTTTCCATTGTTATGAAGTTCAGAAGCTTTTCATGTTTGAAAAAAGTTTATTTTGACTTCAATTATTCGTCTTTAATTTTAACAGAGCGGTGACTTTTGTCATTATATCAAATGCATTTATATTTAAGTAAAAAGTTGTTGATTGTTTAAATGTCTCACATCTTTAAAAGCAAAATCTCTTAACTTTTCGGCACGATTTAAAGGCCAAATTCTTTGAAAATACGTGTAAAATTTTTAGATTTACAGCTTTTTTTCTGAGTGTATCATTTACTTTAAAAAAATTTTAAAACGCCTCTTTTTCTTAGTGAAAGATTAACGATGAATAAATTTTGCAAATGTTCGCGTACAATTGTAGTTTTAATGTACCAGAGTTGCATTTTTATACCCCCACGCGTACTGCGTAAGGGGTATATTAATTTTGTCACGACGTGTGTAACACCCAAAAGGAGGCATGGTAGGTATGGAAAAGTATATATATTCTTGCTCAGCATCACCACCTGAGTTGATTTAGCCATGTCTGTTTGTCTGTCCGTCTGTCTGTCTGTCGACACGATTACAGCCGTAATTTTGAAGCTATCGTAATAAAATTCGATATTTAAGCTTTTTTTAAAAAAACTAAGGTCAAGTTCGAGAATGGGCTAAATCGGATGAAAACCACGCCTACCTCCCATACAACCCCAAAATTTAAAACTCTACAAAGAAGCTAATATTAAAGCTACAATACTGAAATTTAGTATATGTGTATTTTATATCAAAACTGAAAAGTCTTAGAAAAATGGGCGTCATTCACCCACTAACACGCCCACCTCCCATACAACCCCAAAATTTAAAAATCTATAAAGAGGCTTATATTAAAGTTACAAAACTAAAACTCGGTATTTGTGTATTTAATACCAAAACTGAGGTGTGTTTTAAAAATGGGCGTCATCCACCCATTAACACGCCCACCTCCCATACAACCCCAAAATTAAAAATCTATAAAGAGGCTAATATTAAAGTTACAAGACAGAAACTCGGTATTTGTGTATTCTATGTCGAAACTGAGGTATGTTAGAAAAATGGGCGACATACACAATCTAACACGCCCACCTCCCATACAACCCCAAAATTTAAAACTTTATGAAAAGGCTTATATTTAAGCTGCAGGAAAACAATTTGATATGTATGTATTTTAGACAAATAAAAATAATAAAATCTCTCAGAATCTCATACAAAAAGCTCTCCAATTTAAGATTCTTCCACCCTTAAGAATCGGCCGTGGGGGTATTTTAACTTCGGCCAAGTCGAAGATATACCTTACTAGTTAAAAATAATTGATGCTACAAATTTTGTTGCGTATCGGTCATTCCAAGCCTAATCCAAGTTTTTTTTTTGGAAAACTTGACCTCTTCGATTTGCGAATTGCTTGAAATTTTTGTTTTAAGACCAATTTAACAAAATTTTGGAATAAAGTCAATTAACATTTCGGCAAATCCAGTGTCACTCACGTTTCAGTCATAGCAGCAAACATACGTTTTTCTCCATCAAATTCAAAAGGTTTTCACATAAAATTATAGGGTACAATAAGTCTTAGGCTCATTATTATAAGTTCATACAAAAAGTTTTATATATTTACACATTTCGAAAAAACTCTCATTAAATGGTGTGTCACTCACGTTTTCGTACGTTTTTCATTTTTCGAGTTCTTCTAACAAATTGCTTAATATCTGCGAATTTTTCGAGTTACTATAAGGAATAAAGTCATTTTCCGTAACGAAATTGAGTAGAAATATTAACTGCAGGAAAAAATTTAGTTTTTTCTCAGAATTTTAAGATTTTTCATATACTGATTTTGTCGCTCACGTTTCACGTCGATGTCACTCACGTTTTAAATCAATTTTAATTGTCCTTTTTTTGCATCGTGGTTAATCTGGTGAACTTTATTAAGCATATTTTATAAATTTTTTTTTTTAAATTAAAGACATAATATAGTTCAAAAAATAATTCATTATATAAAAACAACACAAAAACTATTTTAGAAATATATAATTTTAACAACATTTATTCCGGTTCTGCATCCGAATCTGTATGTATATCACTAAGCCTAATTCATTGATCCTTACGCTCATTTAAAGCCAAAGACCGCGCCAAATTTGACTATATGTCTGGCCTATTAGCAATTCCGTCAAGGCCAACGACTTAAAATAATGATTTAATAAAATCTTTTTAATATTTGCTTATTTGTTTTCTTATATGAATTCGGATTTAACTATAATTTTTCTCTATCTTTTTTTTCATACGTTCTTTTAGGGTCGGCTTGAATTTTTTCTTGATGTTTTCGTCATCTTCTTTCATTTCTAGTACAAAAATAAACAAAAAAAAAATTAAATGTCACTCACGTTTCACTTCTTCAAATGCTTTTTTAATGAAAAATAATTGTGTCTGCTTGATTTAAAAAAATGCAAATTTCACTAATCTTATATTAAAAGTAAATCCGAGACATAAATTATGCCAGCCAATTATTATCCAAGATAATCCAACTTATCAATAAAAATTGTCACTCACGTTTCATTTTTGAATCTCTTTTTTAAATTTTATTTTTCGATAGAAAATAATTTTTTTAAAAATTTTAATATTCATTTTTCAATAGAATCTTTTTCAATTGTTAATATTATGTAACGGTGCTTTGATATTTAAATCGCGAAATACCAAATTACAAATAATAAAAACCTAAAAATTTTTTAACTTGCTATAGATTAAAAATACATTCAATAAAATCAGTTAAAGTTTAAGGATACAATATGTTTTTTTCAAAATGCTTTTACCGCAGGAAAACACAAACAATATCCTTAATGTTCCATGTATATTTATTGAACTTAAAGCACTTTTATTTTTTAAGGTTTAGGCTTACTTTTTCTGGATTTGCCGATTTATTAATATTTCATATGACATTTAAAATTTGGAAAACTTACTTTTTTAAAAAAAAGTGAATAAAATGAAAAATTAAAATTTTTTAATTTTTTAGGTTTTTTCAAGTTTAATAGCATTTGGTCATTTTAAAAATTTTTACTTAACATATATAACAAAAATTGGTTTCCCCATAACTTTACAAAAAATGCCGATAAAAAAAACAAATAGCTTATATTCTTGGAGAAAAAGAACCTGTAGGCAAAATTTCAAGTAAATTAAAGAGCATGCGGCCACTCACGGCTTGCGTTAAGCGTGGAATTGCCGGTATTACATATTGTATGTCTTCTTATAAATTAAACTCTACTATCCCTTATTTGTTGCACGGAGCTGTACGTATTGCGCTCACATATAGTTACAGTTTTTATAATTTTTACTTAGCTTTTTAATATTTCGACAAAAATATTTTATGAATCTGCTGCAAAATAATGGAGATCTTTGCTTTCAAACTCAAGCTTTGAATTTCAGTTACTTTTTGTTTAACATTCTAGGTACACGATTATTAACTTAAAAATTAATGGTATTGTCTATATATACAGTGTTTCTCAACCGATTTTGATAATTTTTATACCCCCAAGCGTACTGCGTAAGGGGTATATTAATTTGATCACGACGTATGTAACGCCCATAAGGAGGCGTGGTAGGTATAGAAAAGTACATATATTCTTGCTCAGCATCACCACCTGAGTTGATTTAGCCATGTCCGTCTGTCTGTCCGTCTGTGGACACGATTACAGTCGTAATTTTGAAGCTATCGTTCTGAAATTCGATATTTAAGCTTTTTTCTAAAAAACTAAGATCAAGTTCGAGAATGTGCTAAATCGGATGAAAACCACGCCTACCTCCCATACAACCCCAATATTGAAAACTCCATAAAGAAGCAAATATTTAAGCTACAAAACTTAAATTCTGTATTTGTGTAATCTATGTTAAAACTGAGGTGTGTTAGAAAAATGGGCGTCATCCACCCACTAACACGCCCACCTGCCATACAACCCCAAAATTGAAAACTATATAAGAGGCTTGTGTTAAAGCTACATAAATAAAATTAAGCAATTGTTCATTTCATATCAAAACTAAAGCGTGTTCGAAAACTGGCCGTCATACACCAACGAAAACGCCCACCTCCCATACAACCCTAAAATTGAAAACTATATAAATAGGCTTCTGTTAAAGCTAAAAAAGTAAAATTAGATATTTATTAATTTAATATCAAAATAAAGACGTGTTAGAAAAATGGGCGTCATCCACCCATGAACACGCCCACCTCCCATATAACCCCAAAATTTAAATACTAATATATTTGACAAGTTTGTATTTTATAACAAAACTAAATTGTGGAAGAAAAGTTGGCGTCGTCCGCCTAAGAACACACCCACCTCCCATACAACCCATAAGAGTGAAAACTGTATAAATAGGCTAATATTAAAGCTACTGAACTGAAATTGGGTAGTTGTGTATATTACATCAAAACTGAGGCGTCTTAGAAAAACTGGCGTCAACAACTCATGAACACACCCATCTCCCATTCAACCACAAATCGATAACTTTATAAAGAGGCTTGTATTTACTTTGCAGGAAAACAATTTGATATGAATATATTTTAGACGTCAACCATGATAGAATAATTTTACCAGGTAGTATTGACAAATGTTGATTCTCTCAGCTACAAGTAAACGAACTCTTGTCAAAAACAGCTGTTCGTTGTTATATTCGTTGGCCACATTCAGCTGTGTCAACTGTTGTGACAGCAACACATCGGGGAGCATTATTATCGGTATTGAAGTTTCAGAAAAATTGTCAATTTTATGAAATATCAAGCTTTGTATCAAATACGAATGGAAATTTTACCGACAAATAAAAACTTTTCTATTTTTAAGTGCATTTTAATGCGCAACTTCATATTTATGTGCATCAAGTTTTGACTTAACAGTTGCCAACTGTTGAGTACGCTGAATGTGACCAGTGAAAATTAATTGTGTGCAATGACGGATTGTGAGCGCTCTCTTTCTTGCTATATTTTTTGACAGGAGTCCGTTTCCATGACTCAATAATTTATAAGGTTATCCCGATATTTGACATACCCTTATTTTTTGTAAACAAAAAAATATTCTCTCTCGAAAATGAATGACAAACAGGGTTTTGTGGTCTACTCAAAAAAAATGTATGTTTCAGTGTTGTGCTGTGTTTTTTGTTTAATACTAAAGTATGTGTTTTCAATATTTTACTGCTTAAAAAAAAAAACAAAATAAGTATGCATTGCTTTCATTGAATTTTTTAAGGCAATAAATTCGTGAAAATATTTCAAGCTTGGACGTGAAGTCGCAAAACCTTAAAAAATCATCTGATGGATGCTTCAAAAATACAAAAGCAGCAGAAAATGTATTGACTTCAAATTTTAAGACATATTGTACTGAAAAATAGTACGATATTCAAGCACCTGTGGGATTTTTGTGTCATTAAAAATGCTCTCCTCTTCAAATAAGGGTATCTATCTCCATTTTCGTGAGAAGACGTCAAATATCGGGATAACCTTATAAATTATTGAGTCATGTCCGTTTCCAACAGAAACGTCAATACTACCTTGGAGTAATTATATTATGGACGTCAACAAAATAGTAAAATTTTTTAAATCTCATGCAAAAAGAGCTACAATTTAAAATTTTCATGGCAATGACATCGAATGCACAAAGTAGCGTTCTTCTTAATAACGACAACGGCATAGTATTAATAGCCCTCAGTCTGTACCTCTCATGTACCACACATGCCTCTCAAGGCAAATAGTAGAAATTGTTTTTGAATTGAAGACTTGAATGAATGAAGGCGATATGTCGCAAAATTCTAATTTCGAGAAAATTGAGTTCAAAGTTCTTAAATCTTTTAAATCCTTAAACCCACAATTTCCTTGCATAAATTTAAAACTAGGGAACAAATTGAATTTTTTATTTTATTTTAAAAAATTGCAATAAAAAGTACAGGCCATTAAACCTCCAAAAAACATAATCAAACATATAAATTAAAACTACCACACCTAGTCAAATACCTTTTCGATATAAGTTAGAACTAACTTTTCGATACTTTAATTTTTCAGTTTGGAACTTTGTTTAAGTAAAATTTGGTTTAAAATAAATGAGCCTTAACATTTAAAAACATATTGAAGATTTTAAAAACATATTGAAGATGTACTGAAACAAGTATTTTTTTCAATCTGAGTATATCGAGAAAATCGAATTTAAAAGATATTCTATGGAGGTTGTGAATCACCCGAACACATTCCATAAATTTATGAGATCATTAATAGCAAAATAAATATTTTTAAAATGCTTACAAAGCGACTTATAAATACTCTAGGAAAAGCTTTAAAAATAAACTATAATCTTTGTCGCCATTCATGTGCTATCGTACTGTACTTGTTTCGAGCCAAACAGAACTTATAGTTAACAAAAATACAGTATGCTTGAACTTTGGTGTATTTATCAGTTGTTAGAAGATCTTACCAATTTCTTTTAATTTAAGCTAATAAGATTTAAATACAATTTTAATTCAATTTACTAGGTTATGAACGAAGTTGGCTTTATTTTGCAAAATTATACAATACAAGACATTTCAGTTTTGTGTTCGTTAGCTCTGCACTTTGACTTAAATGTAACAGATTTTCAATAAAACTTTCCAGTCTTGATCTCTTCTAATTGGCTTTCAATTTAAACGTTTTATTATAACATTTGAAATTTAACTCGGCACGATTACGATTTCCGGGGCGCCGCGATTTGATGATGTTTTCTGGTAGAGAACAACAAAAAAACATGATTCGCCGAACAAAAAATCGATAACTCTATTAGTTATCGATTCAAAAAAAATTTTTTGTTAAAAGATCTGTTCAAAAAAACATCTATATCTTTGCCGTTACTCGATGGATCTTAAAGATTGATATGTCATTTAAAAGGTCATTAAATGATCTTTCAAACATATTTGTTATAAATATCGTTACTACAATATTTTTAATTTTATAAGCGAATTTATTCCAAAGTTGAATTTTTTAATAAAAAAACCGTTATTTTCTAAAAAATTAACGTTATTAAGTTACTAAAAATATATTTTTTTAAAAAGCTTACAGTTAGACCTTTTGTTTGACATATAAAAATATACATTTTTTATTTAATGTCACACTATATTACATAAAATTTAAATTTTCCAAGTGTTTTCTTTGTTAAAAAATCTGTTCACAAAATTTTCTATATCTTTGCCAATATCCAATGAATCTTAAAGATTGACATGCTATTCGAAAGGTAATTAAATGCCTTTTCAACTATATATAATACAAATATAATTTCAAAAATTTTTTTAAATTTATAAGCGAATATATATCAGATTTGAATTTTTTAATTAAAAGAACCTTTTTTTTTCTACAAAATTTTCGTTTTTAAGATACTAAAAATATATATTTTTTGAAAAGCTGAAAGTTTTACCTTTTTTCTATAGATAAAAATATATATATTTTTTTATTAACTGATCGACTAAAAATTACAAATTTTTCTCACTGACTCAAAAATCCCGTTAATTCGTATAAATATTGTAGCAACAATGTTGCCTTAAAAACAATTGTTTATTGTAATGGCGATATTCGTTAATATTGAGTAAGAAAGCAAAACATCTAAGGTAAATATGAGTGAAACTAGTTCTTTCCCGTCAAAGATGACGGCCCGCTTTTAATAAAGGAAAACACATGAAATATTGATTTTCTTTAAGCCGAATTAGAGATAAGCGATGGTCACATTTTGATTTTAAATTGTGCAAATAACAATTTTTAGTTACAAATATTTATAAAATACCTTAAAGTAATAACGGAAACTATATAGGCACGACGAAATAAGTTTAAAACTTTTTGTAAAAACTGAAAATTTCAATATAAAAAAAACATTAAAAATTTTAAAGTTTCAATAAATCACAAAATAAAAATGCCTTAAAATATGCTATGAAATTTAAAAAAAAATCAAGCGTTCCGCAATCACATTTTACGGAATAATGTTATAGTAATAAGCAATTTTCCGTAAATGAGCAAATCATTAGGGGTATTCACGATGTGGTGTATTTGCCCTTGTATTGTGTATTTGTGATAAATTTGATATATGAAGTAAAATTACAAAAACAAAATGTACAGTGTTCAAAACAAAATACAACCTTGTAGCAAAAATACAATGATGAAACCCTATTGTATTCTGTGTGAATTTCGTTTTATATGTGATCAACTGATCACAAAAGCTTTTTGACTCAGCGGAAAAGAAGGTAATGGCTGCGTTGTATGTTTATTTAGTAAAAAATTATTTAATTCAGTGCTTCGTTTCATTTATTTTATTTTCTCGTACTGCTAAATTATGAACTGCCCAGACTTTAATGGAGGTTTGTTCACAATGCGTTGTAAATATTGTAAATTTTATAAGAATTAATCAAAAATACACCACATCGTGAATACCCCCATAGTATCATAAAAAACACCACAAAAAGTCAAATAAATTATAAATATTATATACCAAATGAAAGATAAATTTTCAAGCTTTAATAATTTACTCTTTATAATTCATAGTAATAAGCGTAATTTTTGAGAAAATAATGGTTTTATGTAAGAAAATATTTTTTTATTGCATAAAAATACCTATAAAATACAAAGTACTCAACAGATTTCATTAATTTAAAATTTTTCTAAAAGCCTTATAGAAAATATACCGATTATATATACCGATTTCCTTCATAGACCTTAAGGCAAAAATAAAATTTTAAAAAATCGATAACTCGAAAACAAATCGATAACACAACATTTCCTTTGGCTATTCTTATTTTTATTAAGAGTACCTTTCGAATCCATCTTCAAATCGTGGCGCCTCGGAAATCGTAATCTCCCCTTTAACTCAGGAAAAAACAACGCAAACTGGTCACATTTTTTATGTAGATTAGCTTCATTTTGCAACAGTTTGAGCAGCATGCAAAGGCGGGCGACAACAGATATTTTGTACACAAACCGTTTGAGTACAATCTCTTACTTAATTTCTACAATATAAGCTGTGGTTAGTTGCTGAAGGGATTGCCAACAAATAATCGAAATAGTATTTGTCGCTTAAACAGTAGCTTTTCAAAATATATATATATAAATAATTTGGCAAAATCACAATTAGAGCAAAATAATATTATTGTATAAAATTTTTATCATAGTACATCAACTAATTTATTTTTACCTGCTTGAAAAATAAAGTCATTCCCATATACCTACCTAAATGAAGAATTAATAAACTACACTATATTACAACTCTATCTCATTCTTTATAATGTCCATTAGTGCTTACTGCTCATAAGCAAAAAGAGTCTAACTACAACCTTTTTCTATGCATCATCTGTCTATTTCGCATTAAAAATTCTCATTGGAATAAAATTTTCTTCATAATTTCCCATTATTGCCACGTACAATCCCCATATTTCAAAATATACCTGCTTTTATTAATTATGTTAGTTAACGTCTTCCCCATATTTATAAAATTCCCTCTAAAAGGGATATTTTAGTGCAATGCTATCTGCCCAAGTCAGGTATTAAAACTGCTGGAGCTTTTATTTCGCTATTTAGTTTATTCGAAAGAGTCATGAAGTAAGGTTCGGAGAGGCGTTACGCACGCAGAAAAACACACAAGAAAGGAGTTCTCAAAAGAAAAGTTATAGCAAATTTTTAAGCATCAGTTTAAATTTTCTGCTAAATTCAATTTGAAAATAAAATAAATAAAAAAAATATAATTGTAATTTATCTGTTATAACATAATTATTTAAGTGATTATAAATCAAATTCAAAATATCAAAGTTAAAATAAATCAATTTTAATCCACATCAACAAAAAAAAAAATAAAGCAGAGTACAACGAGTGAATTTTATTGCAGAAATTAAAAATAATCCAATTTCACAAACGTTGAAAAGCCATTTTCAGTAAAATTTTTAACGTTTTTTTTATCGTCTGGTCGTCGTGTTTGCAACGTCGCGAGAAATAAATTTTACGGTTTTGTAACAACTTGGAGCAAAGACTAGAACCGTGCAAGAAAACCTCGCCCAAAATTGAAAAAAAAAAATAAAATAACATAAAACAAAAGAACACAAAGTTGGCACACGGCACATTTAAACAGCCTTAAATCAAGCAGTTATAAATTTTATCAACAACCACAAAGAGTCTGCTAACTTGAACAGTGAAAAAGTGAACTGAGAAGGAGATTGTGTGTTACATTATCTCGATACCTTGCGTATGAAGAGTGGAAATTTTTAAGTTCAGCGAAAACAGCTACTAAAGCTATACTTAATTTCCATTATCATTGTCATAATTCTTTGGATTGCAATTCCAACTGCAATTGTTCTTAGTGCTCAAGCACAAAGTATTGATTTTGTTGTTAATTCTTGTTTATAATAAAAAAAAATAAAAAAAAAATTATAAAAAAATTGCAAAATTTTAATAAAGTTAAACAACAACAAGATTGTGCGATAGATGCGTTGCTGAAGCGAACACAAAACGTACAGATAGAAAAGTGTGAAGCGAACAAAAAAAATCCCTCAAGTTTCGTTGAATTTCTGTATTTTGTCGATTGAATATACGAAAAATTTCCCATCTACGTAAAAAGTCGACGGTGACTTCTTTCTCGATATTCAGTCAACTTGAGAAGACAAGGCGCAGCAAGGCAAAGTCGAAACAGCGTCATCTTTTCATGCTACATTATTAAATATACAAGAAAAGAGAGTGAACGAGATAGCACGAACGTAAAACGCCTTTACAATTACGACCAAACAACAACCACAGAGGCAGAGGGTTTTCAAAGTAAAAAGTAAGTAACATTACATATTTTTTTAAATTTTTAAATAAATTTAAGTAATAAATAAAAGTTTTTAAAAAATATTTTATAAACTCCAAGCAGTTGAAAGCAGTTTTTTCTACTCTGAACTCTGAAATATTTCCAATTATTTGGTGGTGCGTAAATTTGGCAACGTAGCATTTTAGTGTCCGAAAAAAATCACAAATTAATGCTTTAATTGGCAAAACTTGAGCATAAATCTTTTTAATAAAATCGCTAGATATATTTCAACTTTATACATGTTTGTATTGCTGTTAAATGAAAATAATCTAAAAAATTAACGTTTTATATTTTACTGCGTTGCCATATTTCACACCAAAAAACCATGCCATAGCTAGGTAGTTGAAAAAATAAACGAATAGCCAACGAGGAAATGTGTCAACACACAAGATATTTTATAGTTATAAAGCAGTTTTCATGATTTCCGGTTCATAAAACTACCACTCTGTCAAAACTTGTTTCCAACTCTCCACTTCAAAAGTTAAATTTATGAGTAACTTCGAAAAGTTTCGAATGATTTTTACAAGCTAAATTGGGCAAGTTTTTGACACGTACTGAACATTTTTTATTCGCTAAAATAATTTTATTTTTTGTTATTTATGAGTTGAAAATATTTTGCAACGCAAAAAGTTAACCATGCCAAACCAAGCTAACAACAGCCTTAAAATATATAAATACTGCATAAAAATGTCATGGAAACTTCCAGGCATATCTATAATTACTCGAATAATATAAATATAAAAATTTACAAAATATTTAAACTGTAGCTATTTATAACAGGAATTCTAGAAAGAAAACTTGATTCATAACACTTTCATAAATATTAATCAGTGTACGTGCTGAATATATTTAGGTGGAAAAAGTCAAATTTTCTGGACTGATAAAGAAGAATATAAATATAGAACTATGTTGGAAAAATAATTTTGAATTAATTTAGATGTTTGATATTAAAAATTCTTTAACGCTTGTATTTGTTTCTTGCAACTTATATTTTTAAGTATTTTTATTGTATAAGTAAGAGACTAAGAAAATAATCTTTTTAAATTAATAATATGTAACACACCATTGTTGAAAAATTATTAAATTTCACATTAAACAAATTTTAATGAAATTTTTAAACATTTTTCTATCTACCCTTATTCTTTTCATACGTAAGTGTTGTTATATAGCATGTGCAGGCAGAAATATATCCAGGTAAAGAAAAACAACGAATTTTTTCATTGTCTTAAGCATAATGCAAAAATTGTTTGGCACACACAGTCATAAATATTTATGGCAGCTGCTTAGCTTGCCAAATTTCTGAAGGTTTTAACCTAAATAAACTTTGTTTTGTACACAAAACCATATTAATTAAGTAAATAATCAGTTTTATTGCCATGACAGTTTATAGCGGTAGCCAATTTTATTTACTTTAACTATTTAATTTGGATATTTTAAGCTTTAATTACACTGTATGTCAATAAATTATGTTGAGAATTCAGTAGCAGTTTTCTATAGAAAATATAAAATGAGTTTTAAATAAATTTTATTAAAATAATGTTTATATTATCAACATTAACATAAATATAAATTTATTTTAGCTTTAAAAAAAATTTGTAATGCTTTATATTTACTTATTGATCGATATGTTAATTTTGTAATCAACACAATCTTATCTAATCTCTGTGATTTTTGAGCAAATAGAACTAAAATTTTTTTATAAGTGCCACTCAACTTAAATTTACATTAAACGTTGTTAAATAACTGCTTTATGCAATAATTTTGGCTAAATATTGCTAATTAATGAAAATTTGTTTTGCTATTTTATTAGGTTGGTTAATTATTTTATAAAACAGAATGCCATGAATTGATATGTGAAAAATGAAATTCAAACTGAACAAATATAGTGCAGCAATGTGTTTTTAAAAAATGTTACTTATTGAAAACAAAGCTGTAGCTTTATGTAAACTGTGAATAAAACATGGTTTGATTGAGTGAAACGATTTTTTTCTAATTGTTAATTAAGATCTGAAAAAGCTTAACGTTAATTTATTTGCTTGATAGCGTGTTTTGAAACATTTTGAAGTGTCGGGTGTAATTTTTTTATGCGTGAAATCCAAATAAAATTGTGAACAGACGGAATAGAAACAATAAATAGGCTCAATAATATTGAGTTTGTTGTTTAAACATTTAATTAAAGCTATGCGTTTTGTATTAATACTTATGTAGAATCTCTGCATGAAAAAAAAAATATATATATATTAATAGCTCAAAATTTAATTATACCAAACATATATTGCGATGATAACAAGCATATCTGTTAATACTTTTCGAACGCAGCTCAAGTTCTCGCAATCGATCAATCTATTACCTTTACCGCAACAATACTGAACATCGCCCTTCACAGCCGTTCGTCGTTGACAATTATGCAAAAATGAAATTCGATGAGATCAAAAACTTCACTGCGTAATTTTCATAATTTAAAAACGGAGCTTTTAAAAGTGAACAGATATAGTTGTGCAAAGTTTTATTTCCAAAATATGGTTAAGACGACATTTAAAAACTGGTAAATTTAATTGCTTTATAAACGCATAAATCAGCGAAATTTCCAGTAAGAAGCGCTTCAGCGCCACTACAACGTTTTGCAACGTCATCGCGATTGATATTGAATGGAAAATTTTATTTCAATTAACACACAAATTGCACGTAGAAAAACTCAATAGCCGTGTTGGCCAATCAATTAAAGTCTTAAGTCGCTCTACGTTTGCAAAAATTATATTATTTCCTCATTTTTCGTTGCATTTAAATGTTAATCAACATATTCTTTCTTTATTGCAGACAATTTTAGCAACAACTAAAAGTGAAAAATAATTGACAAAATTGCAAATAAATTCGTCAAACAATCAAATTTCGATTGTGCAGTAATAAAGTAAGTTTGTTCAACAAATAATTTGGACACTTCTTTTAGGTTACATCTGTAGAGTTTTTCTGTTTGACACTTCTTTTAGGTTACATCTATAGAGTTTTTCTTTTGAACACTTACACTTATTAGGTTACACCTGTCTAGTTTTTCTTTAATGGTGTATTTATAGAGTTGTAAGCATTATTTTTATTGCAGAATATTATTGGATTACAGTACTATTTTTATCAATTAGAAATAGGAAATAGATATTGAAAATATGCGCTATCCCGAGTTTTTTTTCAAGTTTTTCTGCGAATTTGTGTATTTGGATTACTTTCAATAGTAAACTATATGCATACATATTGATCTTTAAAAATTTCAACTTGAACAAAAAAGACAACATTTTTAACTTTCATAATTTTCATAAAAATCTTGCACTTTATCATGTGTTTTAAAAAAAAGCTGAAATCGAAAGGCAAGCAAACATAAATGATGAAAATCATTTATGATTCATCGAATCATCGAATTACTTTCGACGCGTTAACATCGTTCTCGCTGTGTTTGTTTTTTCATTCCGACTGTGTCCTTTTTTTCCTCGCGCTAAACCGCATAACACTAAATCTATATACAATTTTATATAAAAGAACATTGAGTATATTATTATAGACAGAGCATAGAAAAATTTAAATTTTTCGTGGTACAACTTTCTAATAATGAAAGGGGGTGATCCCCCCTATGAAAATAGGTTCAAGGATTTAAATCCTGACCAGAGCCTTAACAACACTGTTTTTAAAAACAAACGACTTAGAGCTGGAGATTTTGTTCCTCTTCCAGAAATTCGTCAAAACGATGACCACATTCCACGCTTTCTTGTTATATCTGCTATTTCTAACTCATCAGAACAAAATCCGCGTCCAATTGCGTCGTATAACGTCTTCCAGATTGAGAAAGGTTTAAATTTTATCTCACGAGAATACACAGATGTAACCGAGCTAAGATCTGGAGATCTGTTATTGAAAACAATTAATTTAAAGGCAGCAGAAAAATTTTTGAGAGCTTCGTATGTGGACAAGATTCCTGTCAAAATAACTTCTCATACAAATTTGAACTCAACACAAGGTAGAATATTTTCTAGGAAAATTATTGATATTCCCGAGAATGAGCTTGTTGATGCGTTATCAAACCAAAAAGTTATAGGAGTACGTAAGATTTTTAAAAAAGTAAATGATGAATTGGTTTCTACAGGTGCGGCAATCGTTACTTTCGATCTTATTCGCCGTCCAGACCATCTAAAAATAGGTTGGGAGAGAGTGAATGTTCAGGAACATATATCAAATCCCATGCGATGTCTTAATTGCCAAAAACTTGGCCACACTAAAAAATGGTGTCGTAATATTGAATTATGCAAGAACTGCGCTTTTGTACCTCCACACGACTCATGTATTAGAAGATTCTGCGTAAACTGTGAAAATGAAACGCATGCATCATTCGACTCAACTTGCCCTAGCTTTCTTAAACATAAGGCAGTAAATAAGGTAAAATCTGATCAACGATGCACAGCAAAAGAAGCTTGGAGAATATACAACAGTAATCCAGCTGCATATAAGTTAGAACCTTTCAATAAAAAAACAACAATACCAACAATGGCACAAATAGTCGCTGGTTCCAGCGATTTAACAACAACAAAACAAACGAAAGAAAATAGCAACAAACCATCAAAACCGACTCTGCGAAGTAATGATTAACATAGCTCCACAATTAGAACAACTGTAACTAAAAAAAACGAAAATAAAGTAAGCAACAACATTTCAGTTGACTCTCCTACAGCTAAGACAAAAACAATACCATCAACACAAAAAGAAACGACAAAATCAAACCAAACAACAACATCACATTTAAACAAAAAAACATCAGAAATTTTGCAAACAGAAGCCCTGACATCTAAGACCATTGAAAAATTAAAAAATAATATGAATTCAAAAGACCTCAATGCAACTTCACCACCTCTTAGTTTGGCTGAAGATAGTGATATAGAAATGTCACCTTGCAGCCAAAGATATGCAAACTTTCCAGAACTTAAAGTTCTCATTTCACCAAACACTCTAAAAAATACATTATACACTCAAGATACCCGAAATAAAAAGCAATAATCAAAAGTATCCTCAAATTCATCTCCAATAATTTTTTATATTTTAATTACAATTGTTATGGATATTGGACTAGATTTAACTTTATTGCAATGGAACATACAGGGTTTTATCAATAACAAATATGCTCTTGAAAAACTGGTTCATATGCATAAGCCCGACATTATTGCAATCCAGGAATCACACATAGTCAATAAAAATAAACATTTCTTACAATTACCTAGCTACAATATTTTCCACCATAACAAAGATTTTACATACGCTAAATCGGGTATAGCACTTTTAGTTAAAAACAACATTAACGTTACTCAACACAAAACATCTACTAATAATTTACTATTTCAGTCAATAACAATAAAAGGAAAAACGGATTTACATATAACAAACATTTATAAAGAAGTGGATGTTTACCTGACACCTGAACTTGTCACTGAGCTTCACGTATTTAACTCGGGACACCATCTTATAGTTGGCGATCTCAACTCGCAAAACACTATATGGGGTTCTCATGCAACCACTCGCAATGGTGTTATTTGGGAGAACTTTGCCGATGATCGGAATTTAGCCATTCTTAATGATGGCTCACCAACCTTGCTCAGCACAAGAAACTCTCTTACTGCAGTTGATGTATCTTTTGCATCTACTGATCTAGCACCTTCACTTACTTGGAAATGCTTCCCCCAACCTGAAGTATGCGATCACATTCCAATTCTAATATACAATCGTAAGACAATTAACAAAAAGATATTCGTTGCTAGATTCAACGACAATAATGCCAACTGGAAAGCATACGGTAGCAAAACTTTAGTTCTATGTAATGATTACACGGAATCAACTAATATAAACAAAGAGGCAGCCCAAATAAAAAAAATAATTAGAAAATCCGCCAATGAGTCTATGCCTATAAGCAGAAAAACTCGAGACCGGAACAGTCCAGCATGGTTCAATTCTGATATCGGTAGACTAATTCGTTTGAAAAATCAAGCTTGGATGTTATTTAGAAGACAGAGAAGTCAATCTGCCTGTCTTAATTACAGAAAAATTAGTTCCAAGGTAAAGAGGGAGTGCAAAATAGCAAAAAGAAATATTTGGACAAGTTTTCTAAATTCTTTAGACCCTATGATGGACAGCAGGCATTTGTGGAGTAAAGTCAAAAATATAAGAACGGATAAAAAGACTAATTTTCCATCTCTTTTTATTGAAGGCGATGTTATTACGCATCCCAAAGACATAGCCAATAAATTTGCGAATTTTTGGAGTGTAATTGCCTCTGATGAATCATTTAGCCAAGACATAATAGCAGGTAAAATTGGAATTGACATTGATTCTTGGGCCGAAACGGTGCCGTCAATTTCTGCCCTTACCAAAAAAATAACAGTCCTTGAACTAAACGCTGTCCTTCAGGATGCTAAAGGAACAAGTCCATCTTCGGATAAAATCACATATAATATGATTAAAAATGCGTCCCCAAAACTTAAGACACGACTTTGTAATCTGTACAACAATATTATTAATAAAGGTACTTATCCTCATGATTGGAAGCATGCAATTTTATCACCTATTCCTAAAGCAAGCAAAAATCCGAATCAACTCGAAGGGTACCGACCAATTTCGCTTCTCCCAGTTTTGTCTAAAATATTAGAAAAGATTATTTCTAAACGAATATGGAGTTCATCAAAGGACAAGTTTTTACCAGAACAGCATGCATTTTTACCTTATCACGGTGTGCATACCTTATGTCATCAACTAGAATCAAATCTTAAAGAGAATCTAGCCAAAAGAGCTCATTGTATTGTTATATCTGCAGATCTAGAAAAAGCGTTTGATAGAGTCGTTGTTACATTTTTATTAAAGGAACTTCACGAGTGGGGTTTACCCAAAAAATTGCTGAAAGTTATTTTATCGTTTCTGACCAATAGACAAATAACTATAAGAGTTGATGGCCACCTATCACATAAGCATAGGCTTGACAATGGTGTCCCCCAGGGCTCACCGTTATCTGTTATGCTTTATAATGCTTACGCAAACTCATTGGTACGTGCTCTGCAAAACACCGACGGTATAGATTATTTTGGGATCTATGCTGACAACATATTTGCGGTTTCAAGTGGCTCTACACTGGAAGTTTCAAATAACTTACTTAGGTTCGACACCATAGTTCATCAATGGGCAATAAGCAGAGGGGCGAGTATTCCCGGAAACAAAATCGAACTTTTGCATGTTTGCAGAAAGCAAAATTGCTGCGTTTCATTTCTGAATATAAGAAATGAAAACATTCCCATTAAGAACCAACTGCGAATACTTGGACTAATTTTTACTAAGACTCTATTGTGGAATGAGCAGACTAAGCATGTGGTTTCCAAATTAAACAAAATCAATAACCTTCTAAAAGTAATTTGTTCAAAAAAGAAAGGACCACATATAGATACAGCCATTGGAATCTGCAAAGCCCTGACCTACGGAGTACTACAACACTGCATCACAATTTATGGTTGGACAACGGCAAACAACATTGAAAAACTGAATGTAGCTCTTAGAAAATGTTTTCGAACAGCATCTGGAATCCTCACAGCAACACCCATAGCTGCCCTACAAGTTGAAGCTCGCTTCGAAGATTTTAAATGGCTACTGCAAAATAGGTCAGTGAGACTCGGATCTAAATCACTAACAATCACGTCTCACGGGCTTCACACTGCCTTTTGGGAAAGGATGAACGATCATAACAAAACGACATTCAATAATCTATGTGGTGTCAGAAAAACATTAAATTTAATACGTGAATGTCATATTCCTATTCCTCAAAAGCCACCTGCTTGCAGTCATAATATGTCTAACATTGTCATAGATGTTCACTTAAGCCAACATGTAAAAAATGAGACAAATTCTGCCATTTTTAGAAAACTTTTTGTTGAAGATATCGCTAAATATTGTCCTGATATAGTACTATATACTGACGGATCGTTTTTTCAAGGTGCAACTGCGTATGCAGTTGTCCGTCAACATTCAACTACAAATTTCAATACGGTGAAACAAAGTCTATTGCCATTTAATTCGGGCGTATTTCATGCTGAGCTAGCTGCAATACATTTCGCTGTAAAATATGCAATAACACAAAGTAAGAAGACACTGATTTGTTCAGATAGTCTAAGCGTCCTTAGATCCTTGGCTAGTGGAGTCGGCAGCGCGTATAACTATATAAGGACAAGTTATAATGATGAAACCCCAATAAAAATAATATGGGTCCCTGGGCACATTGGAATACCTGGGAACGAGTTAGCAGACGCATGCGCAAAACAAGCTATAAGTATGCCTTTAGTTGCCGAAGTTCCATGCATAGACACAGTTCTTACGTGTTGTTTTGCTGCCTATCAGAAAAATCAGGCTTTGAAAAGTTGGTTATCGTCAAATACTTTCTTAAGGTCCCACAATCAGTATCCAGCAAGGCCCAACTACAACATTAACTTTACTCGAGAACAATGCATAATCATAGCTAGAATGCGACTGGGAAAAACTTTATTTAGCACAAAACATTATTTCAACAAAACTGATCCACTGCAATGCATTCGCTGCTCAACTGATTTAACAGTTTCACATCTGCTGTTGGACTGCCCTATTTCCAAAATCAACAAAACTCTTAAATCTATATTGAATTGTGAAACAAATCAAACAGCCAAAACAATCCAGGAAGCAATAAGAAAACAAAACTTAACAAATGAAATATAATTAAATATCGAAGTTTAAATCCTTTTCATATACTACTGGTGTAATATGGCCTAGCTGCCCTACACGCTATCATACTTTAAAAATTTATTTGTAAAGTATGCATCAATAAATAAATAAATAAATAAATAAATGATGAAAATTAAATTTTTTATTTGCTAGTTCGTTGTTTAATGCATATATTTCTTAATTGAAATTAAAATTAAATGCAATTTACGTCGATTGGCAAAGAAAAAGTTAAACCATAAAATGATAAATGGGAATTGACCAACATATTTTCATTAAATAATTATAAGAGGATTGACTATTCCAAAACATATACATACTTAATATGAAATTTAATTTATGAAAAGATAATTCCTAACGTTGCTTCATAAAAAAGGTCAAAAAAAAGTTATATTTTTCTTGGGAAAAATTTGAAAAACAAAAAAAAATTCAGCTCTATAATGAATAAGTTTTTGCTCGGTATTGGAAAAGGAAAAGTTTTTTTTTAATTTTAATGATAAAGCTCAATAACTTTTTGATGTAAATTTGTTTAGCAAACGTCAATATTCATAAGTGTTACTAAAAAAAATGTGATGTCTTTATCAACTAAATTTATGAATTCTATCTATACCTACCCTTGGTATTTCTAAATTTCTAAAACTCAATAAATATTAATGAATAAATAAAACTAAAAAGCAAGATTTCTTGAAACGTAATCGGAGTAGCTGTTTATTATTTATCGATCGACAGACAATATACATTTTTTTCAAAAGTGAAAAAATTGTTATGTTCAGAAACGTCGGTTTTGCTTTTAAATTTCAATACATTTCAACAAAAAAAAAACAAATTGGCTATTTCAGCCCTTAAAAGGAGTTTGACAGAGCTTATTATGACACATTTCAGTACAAAACACTAATTTCAACTATGTACTGAGTTAAATTTGTTGTTCACTGCTTATGTATTTTCAACAAATTTATACAAGGATATTTGATATTATATATCAAATACAAGATATTCTATTGATGACTTGAAAAATGCAGTAAACTTATTTTTTTCAAAAGGTCACTTAACACTTTAGTGAACTTAACCATAGATATCTTATATTCTTCGATTTCTATAATTTGGATAATAATAAAGCAAAAGAAGGTTTTGACAATTTGGCTTAGATTGTAGTCTTAATAAAGAAGAGATGAATTTTTTTTCTTCAGAGAAATGATGAACGAAGATGACAAATACAAACGGCAAAATACGACAAATGCAACTTGCGTGATCGTTTAGAAACTAAAAGCAGTTCTATTTTATGGGACTTGTACTATCTGTTAAAAAATTTGCCGGTGATCATTTAAGTAAATAGTAACATTTACAGTTTTATTTAATCTCATTTACAATTAATTACTTTCGACATAATAATGAGGCGAATTTATTTTACAAGCTTTTGATAGATTATGTCTTACTTCGCATATTGAAGTTTGCTAAGTACTGTTTTTGAGAGGTTATCAAATATTTCTTTTATTAGTGAAGATAGAAGATACAGAGTATTGAAATATGACTTTTGTTGTTCTATAAAACTCATGCTCGTTTTATTCATTGATTTTTCAAGAAAAACGTTTTAAGTTTTGAGCATACAGAGGAAATTAATTCTCTATTTTCGAAATATGGCTATAACATCTAATAAACGAGTTTTAATTTATTGTAAATTGTTTAAGCATGATAAAGTGACATATGATTAATTGAAATTATTCATATTTACTATGAGTAAATTGCAAATAACACAAATTCTACTCTCCCATAGAAATTAAAAAATGTTTCTGTGTAAGTAACTCAGTTTTCAAGTTTTTTTTAATTATTACGCTATTGATGACAACGAGGGATACTCTAAAGAAATTTGAAAGATCGTAAACAAATGAAGAAAAAATTAAATTTTTAAGGACTTTCGAGAAAAATCACAATTGAAAAGTCATATATTGAAAAAAAAAAAATATTTTCATTTCGTCGCTGCGCCTAAAAATTCAGTTATGTGTTTTTCGACAACTTTTCAGGAGAGCAAAAAAACTGATTAATCTCTGCGCTTCCAAATTTATTGCAATGTCATAATTTTGTATTTTTTGCTTTAAAATTCTAGAGATAAATATTGAAAAAAAACATAAACTTCTTACTCCAGCACGAAGCATTCTTCCATTTTCAGACACATAACCGATTTTTTTCCAGGCATTTTGTTTTTACTATGGTCAAATTTTTCGAGCACATACCTGATTTTTCAAATTTTTAATTCAAAATTTTAAAATTCTTCAAGAAATTTATTGCAAAAGTAATGAAAAAATGTCTCCAATGTGAGATAACGAAAAGCCGTTCAGCGCACAGATGGACATTGAGTAGAGCTATTCAATTATGCAAAAAAAAAAAAAATTATAAAAAATCACATACCTGATTTTTTTAGGCGCAGCGACGATTTGTTTTCTTTAATAAACCCGTGACTTATTAAAAAGTCTCTATCTATTAATATAAACTACTATTAAATTGTAAGTGTAAGCTTTCAATGGAATAAAGAAGTCGGGCAATGAACAGTCTTCGGGGCACCGAAGATCAGTTCAAAATCTTTTAAACAGAAATGTTAATGTTATATTTCTTTCGCTCAAGCGGTATTAGCGAAAAAAAATTTAAAAATGCTAACAGAAGCCACCCAGAATTACAAACTTAAACCCTCGAACACAAATGTTTGCAACTTCTTTAACTTTTATCAAAAACGTTTTTAGCTATTTAAGCTCATCTGTCACAATCTTTATTATTGTAATTTTGTTTGGTGCAAAAAAAATTAAAATTGACTCCAAATTTGTTGAAAAACAATTGTTGCTGTGTCATTTTAAGAAGAGTTTAATGAAATAAATTTAAAAGCTAGAGCTTTAATATTGGAATTAAAAGGTGAAATAGTGGTTTAACACAAGCAAAACATGTTTAACATGGAAATGGCACGCAACATAATAAAAAAATACAATGCGAGGTGTTCCATTTTTCGAAAAGTGGTACGTACGCCTTATAAAAAAATTTCTCAACGTGATCGTTTTTCATGCCGGCAGCAACACCCTCGATTAATAAATCAATCGATTCGCTAACTGGAATAAACATCTGTGATCGAACAATGCAACGTCAGCTGAAATGCTTGGGCTTCAATGCGCCGAAAATGAAGTCTCAATGACTGCAATGAGCTAAAACTTATAACAATTGCACACCCAATGACTGGGGAAAGTTAATGTTTTCTGACGAGTGCAAGTTTGACTTATTTGGATCGGATGTTCGACGCAGAAAAGTGAGCGATATTACGATGAATGTGTCTTACAAACAATGAAGCATTCTGTCTAATTAATGGTATGGGGAGCCATTACAAAGTTTTGGCGTTGGCAAAATTTGGCTTATAAATGGATCTGTTAATGGTTCATCATTAATGGTTCAACATATATAACTTATTGGCAACGTGTTTTTCTAACAATAGAGCAATTATCAGAATATGAGGAAAATTTAATTTTTCAGGATTATTCGTCTCTGTGCCATAGAGCCAAATTGGTTAGTAAAGCAGTGTTAGCACAAATTTTATATTGTTTTCAATAAACTTTAATACGTTTTTACGATTTTAGGCTTAATAACACAAGGCTTCGCTAGTTCGGCAATGAATCCCTTTGAAAAATGTTGGCACAAAATGGGTCAGAAAATAAGAGAAAAAATACCCAGTTCTTTAAATGACATGAAAAATGTGATAAAAGATGTCTGGTATGACAGCATCACAAAAATTTATTTGGTAATTCAACGCTAAGACGGGTCAATGACGTCATTACTATTAAAGGCGCCCCGACAAAATGTTAATAAATTAACTTTAATGCTTTTTTATATATTTATTATTATTAAACTTTTATTTTTGTAATAATTTCATAGTTTCTCTAAAGAAAATGGTTTTTAAAATGTTTATGAATTTTGAAATGAATTTTCCTGTCATACGAATATTTTCCAAATTTGGATATTCGGTAACATTTTCAACTTCTGTACTTGTTTTAAATAAAAAAATTTAAGACATCATTTATATGAAATGAAAAGTATTGTACCCAGCGAGGTTTTCTTGTCGATGGGTGTAACCAACATGGGTCTGAATTTTTTTGTTAAATTAATTTTTATAAAATCACAATTAAGCTTAAATTGAGTAAAATGTAATAATTCTTTAAAACGATTCACTATTTAATTCAACTTAAAATACTTTTTTATCGTTATCAAATATAGCTTAAAGTTCAAACAAAACTTTTTGTTTTTATCAAATGTAGTGAAAAATGCTTGTTAAAGATTTTAACTTATAATCTTAATTAAATCCAAAAACACCATTTGTGAATTGTTTTTTCTTTTAAATTTTAAATAATATTTTTTTTTTTAATTTATCCTTGGCTGCAAAGACTCTCTTTCATATATGTTTTCTGAATTTTTGACATAAGTTAAACCGTTAAATTTCATATTTAGATATCAATTACCTGCCAAAAACCGCTGTTCGACTATGAAATTTAGATCTATCATGTATAGCTAGTACCAAAACAGTTGGCGGCTCGAGATCGGCGTAGTGTGGGTGGCCCTGGCCGTGCTTGCTAATTGTGTGGCGTGCGAGTCAAAGAATCTCGGTTTCGAATCTCCATCTGACACCGAACGTTTTTCTCAAAAGATATTGTTTCTCAATTTTATAATTATTTATAATTTTAATGTATACAGGTTATTAATTTAAAATTAAACCTTTTCCATTTCAAAATCAACTTTTTCCATATCAAATTAAGTCTTTTACAGTTCAAATTCAATTTTTACCAATATTTTTTTTTTTCTCAAGTTAATACTAATATTTTAATATGAATGAAGATTACATTTAGCTCTAATTAATTTTAAAGTTGATTAATACTGATTAGAGTTCGAAAGTGGTCGAAATTATACATTTTCACATACATTATCTTTTGATTCGATACAAAATTATTGTAAAACATAAATTTTCTTCATAAAAATTTGGCAAAAAAAAAATTTGTTACAAAGGTGCACTCTTTTTCCGCCCTCTGATTCATTAAAAAAACTATATCAAAATCGGGTGTGAAACACTTAAGAAAATTTTTCTTAACTGTTTTCCCTACGTCTATATATTAAAGTGCCCCCACACACTATATGTTACACACATACGACATATTAAATTTTACAGATATCTGTGACATGCATATAGTGTGGAACACATGAAATTCACGTTCTGACAAGTCGTTTGTATTTCCGTATTAAGGTGATAAGAAGTTTAAAAGTAGAAAATTTAAAGTTTAAATTGAAATGGAAAACGTTTTTTTACTTGTAAAAAGTTTAATTTGATTTGGAAAAAATTTACGTTGAAATGTGAAAGGTTAAATTTAAAGTAAAAAACTTACATTTAATAAAATTTATGAAAATTTTAAAATCCTATATTAAATGGAGAGTAAATGTAACGTCTAAAATGTAGCTCCAACTATAAATTAATAAAGACGTTGCTTAAAGTTTCTCTGAAGCTTACATATTTTGATATTAAGCCTAGTACTCTGTTTAGTTTCATGTGAAATTTCATGTGAATCTACATACAATAAACTATTTCTGTGAAATATGCGTGCAATTTTTCACAACATGTTCGTGAAAGTAGTACTATGTTCCGTTGTGAAAAATACTCGCAATATTTCTTTTGCAACATTTTTTTACGACAATTTAATTGAACTGCCTATTTATTTTGAAGTGAAAAGTGACAGTTGTCGTGAACTTTTTGTTTTTATATATTTATTTTTCTAGAAGTGAAAAGCATGACTCAAATTTTTACGCAGCAAAAAAATGAATGTTGCGAGCGAAATTTCACTCAAACAGAGTACTAGGTTTTAACCAGAAAATCACTTCCAATTTTGTCGTGTCCGAATCGCTTTGTGTGCTATATCTTTAAATAAAATACACGACCTATGTCCTATATTGCCAAAATGACTCATGTTTGGACATTCAATTTGGTTGTTTCCTCCTATTTTTCTCCAACTTTATTTTATGGTTAATTATTGGTCATGAATCTAGGTAGAGGAAATTTTTTTTAACATAAAATCGAGAAGCTACATTTTTATATAACTTATTTATTAAACTGTTATATTTATGTATGTCACTTTTTTTTACTAGGCCATATATAGAAGAAGCTTCCACAATTTTGATTATATAAGTTTATATATTGTATACAACAACATGTATTTATGAATTAAGTTTTGTAGATCTGGCAACAACAACAACTAATCAAATCCCACCATCCTTCTTTTGTTTCTTTTCATTATCCTCAAAGGACCACATCTAGATGCGCCGCAGAATACGAAGCCGCCGAAGCAGCAAAGAAAGAGTAAGCGAAGATAGCTAAAACAAACAAAAAAAACAAAAGAGAAAAATCAACAGACTGATAAAATAAATTATATATATAATAATTAATATATGTATGTAATTGTATATACATAACAATATATATAATTAATTATATATAAATGTATATAAATTAAAACAGAAAAAGCAAAGCTAGAAGGATTTAAGTAAAAAAAAATAATAAACAATTGCTAAGGATAAAATAAGCAGCAGCTGCGAAAATCATCAAGTAAGAAAGTAAGCAGACGACAAGCGCTAACGCTGAACTCAGTGGAAACAAAAGGGAAAGCGAAAGAGTAGCAGTCTATGACGCAGCCGCACCTTCAGTGGCAGCAGCAAAGGAAAGAAAGCAAAAAATCATTTTACTTAAATTGGTGAAGAGTTACAACAAAAGAGCAGGAAGAAAAAGTAGTAAAATAAGCAGAAGAAGAAAGAAAAAAAAAAAAAAAGAGAAAAACATTATTAAACGTTGATTTTATTGTGTGTGATATTTAAAAATTAAGCATTAATTTAACAAATTTAAATAAAAAAAAAAACTTCAATCTTAAAAAACAAAACAAAAATTAAAACAAAACAAACCAACTACAAACAGCAAGCAGCAGCACAGAACATAGCTTTTAGCGGAAGGAGCAGCGTTTAATCTTAACTATGACTTACTCGCACAACAGCAACAATCTGAAAATGACAACAACAGCAGCCGCAGCAGCAGCAGCAGCTGCTGCAACGACAACGACGCGTTATAAAAATGCAGCTGCCATTGGTGGGGTAGCAAAGAGCCCACCCATAGCAGCGGCACCAAGAGCAACCATGCCAGCAACTGCACATTCCAACAGTATTGCCAGCAGTACAAATCATTATCATCAACATCATCATCAACTTAGTACATCACCGCCCGGTTCGTATATGTCATCGGGCTCCTCCACCTCATCAAGCTGCAGTAGCAGCAGCTCCTCCTTGGGTTCCGCTGGCAATGGCGGCGGCAATGGAGGCGGCTTTTACTTTGGCTCGCGCAACAAGCATCATCAACATCATCAGCGCACCCATGGCGGCTGGCATCATAATCAGCAGCAGCAGCAGCAACGTCAATCGCCGCAAAATGCCACCGAGCGGCTCAATAATGGAAATTATTTCAACAATAACAATAGCAACACTCAACAATATTTTAGCAACAATAAGCCCAAGCATGGCCAGCGGCAACAACATCAGCAGCAGCAGCAACAACAACAACAACAACAACAACAACAACAACAACAACAGCAACAACAACAGCAGCTGCAACAACAACAACGTGATGGCCAAAGATCACCACCGCAAATGCGCAGCTCTCCTCCTGCCGTTCTAAGCGGTGTCTGCAACTCCGGCGGTGGCGGTGGCTCAGGACGCAAGAATCGTTCTAAAAACAATTCGCCAAATGCTTTAATCAGCGGTGGCGCCGGTAAAACCTCACCCACCACACTCATACCCACCAATCTTACGCATTTCGCTGGCAGCAAATGCTTTGATGCTCCTGCGCCAACGGCGCTACCCAAACCGCCCGAGCATTGGACGTTCAGCAGCTCTAGTGCTGGCAACAGCATTATCAGCAAATTAGAGAAGTCTGTAGCCAGCAGTGCTGGTCCGGGACTAGCTGCTGTGACCAATGCGCGTCACAGTCATGCTTCCGCTGCAAAGTCCTACCCCCATGATGCTCACACCTTTGGTGGACACGTGGTTAAGTCATCGAAGCGCAATCTTTTGGATGACTTCGATACGCACAATTTGAAATTGTTGCTCAATGTGCAATCGTAACCGCCAGGCTGCAATACTACAAATACCATAACAATAACCACACAATTGCTACCAGCATATTGAATACAAAAACAAAAACTAATTTTAGAAAACAAAGCCCCTCCCTAAAAGCAAAATATAAAAAAAAAAACAAAAATTAAAAAATGCAAAATTTTGAAAAAACTAACTAAATTTGAAAAAAGCAAGAAATTTTAAACAAACAGTACTTTTTTCCTAAAAAGTAATAGCTACTTAATCTATTATTTAATAAAACACAAAAAAAAAACAAAATACAACAACAACATGCTTGTGATCTCAAGTATCATTTACAACTTAAAAATAAAAATCTGTTAACAAAAACAATTTCAAAGAAATGCAAAATTTTTAAAACAAAAACATGCAAACAAGGATAACAACAACAACAACAACAAATAATAATTAAATTCATGCCGTTCCATTCGATGCATTAAATAATTGAAACTTTAAAATTTATAACAAAAACAGCAAATAAAAACAACAATGAAGCATAATAAAAAAAAACGCTCTCAGTATGTTTAATAAAACGACCAAAACCAAACAAATAAAATAAACTATAAAAACCACGCCTCCTAAATAAACAAAACTAAGAACAATAGTTAAACTGCTCAAATAAAGAGTTGATAAAAAAATAACTTCTATCAAACCAAAATAAACACACAAACAAGCAAATGCAATGCAACAGTTAAATGAATTACAAAAAAAACCAAGCAACAAAAACTGAACGAAAATGTTTGAACATAAAATTTAAAATTCAAAGAAAATGTTGAAAAAATTGAACGTGATATTTAAATAGACTTAATAATAAACATAAACATAAAATATTTCTAACTAACAAAAACACACAATAACAATAATTAAACAATTTAATGTAATTTATAATAATAATAAAAACAAAAAACTTAACGAAACTTTTTAATAATGCAAATAAAAATAATTTGTTGTACCTAAACGGAGGAAATATAAAATAAAGCAGAACAGTAAGCAGCAAGTATAAAATTTTCTAAATACAAAACAAAACTACTACAACAAGAACAATTTCAACAACCAAGCAGACAACTAACAACTAAATGCCCACCAAACACCAAATCCAAACATTTTTGTTAAACAATAAAATTCCAAAACAAAAAAAAAAAAAACAAAAATTCAACAAACAACAACAACGTTAAGCAGCGTAAACCAGTAACAACGAAAGCAGCAACAGCCGAGTTACAACAATACTATAAGAACAACAGCAACATTTGTAGCAGCAACATTTTATTTTTTGTACTCTTTACTATTATAACTTTTAAGACAACAAAAAAACAAATTATAAATATGCTTTTTTTTTGTTTTTATATATATATATAAATCATATATAAACATTAGATATATTATAGTTATATACATATATATATATATATATATATATATGTGTATATATGTTTATGCATATATGTTAAGCATAAGTAAGCTAACATAAAAAATATATATATATATATGTGTGTATTTATATAGCTGTATGTATATCTAATATTTAGTCTCACGCTGGTTATGCTTATGTATAAATTATTTAGCTATTCATTGTAATTTGTAGTGTCATCTTTTCGCTCTTTTTATATATATATTTTTTTTTAAACCATTTTTTTTTAATGCCCTCATAACCTAAACGAACTGAAGTCCTCCTTACTTTCGCAATAAACGAGCTTAAAGCAGCTCGCAGTCATAATATATATATATATATATTATTTATTTATAATTTTTGTATAAAAGCAGCGAAAAAAAACAAATTGTTATATATATAAAATAAAGAGAAATGCATTTAAAAGCGTAAGCGCAAAAGAGAGTAAGAGCGAAGTAAGCATTAGAGCTAATCTATGGCGTGCAGTTTGTGCGCGCTCTGTAGATTTGCTCTCAAAACTATTGTATAATTCTTAGCAATTTATTGTTGTTTAAATTTAGTTGAAAATATTGTACAAAACTCAGAGAACTATTAAGCGTGTTTTATTTGTGAACTAAAAAGCTAAAAAATTTTATAACAAAAACGCGTGCAAAAAACAACCGAAATAAAATTGTATAAAAATTCGCACGAAACTTGAAACTCTTGTGAAACGCTTGCGTTAAAATAACAACAAGTAATGAAAGTATTTTACTTAATATATGCATAAATGCATACATATATAGATATGGCTATATATGTTACATATATATACATGTATATATATATAATATATCTATATGTTTATGTATGATTAAACTGTAAAATGAAATGTATGTATTTTTATTATTAATTAAATTTTTTCTCTATATATTGTAACATATACATATATATAGAGACATGTCTGAGATATAAATATTTATATTTGTATATTGTAAATGTATAAAGCACACAACAAAACTGTAAAATTTTCAAATATTTAAATATTGTAATAGATTTGCGCTTCTTCTAGTTACTTCTCATACATAGTAAGCAAGCAAAAATTTAAATTTATTTAAGTTAAATTTTGTGTTAACAAGTAAAGCTAAAAAACACTTGAACCCAGTACCTTGTTTTTTTTTTTTTGTTTTTGTTTTATGAACATTTATTATTGACTAAACTTAAACTTAACTTTTAATTTTTACTTTTAACTTTAACATTAAACTTTAACTTTTTAAGTATGTGCTGATGTAAATTTTAATTTATATTAAATTAAAATGCAAAAAGCAAAAAAACACAAAACAAATACACACAAACTCAGTGTTGAAATGAAATGAAATGAAAAAAAAAAAAAAACTTTAATTTGTTGTTGCTAACAAAACAAAATGTGTGTGTCTTAGCAAGCTGCAAACTGCAAGCTGTCTTCGTTCAGCTTTAACCCTGAAAAAAAAGTTGCTTATAAAGGTTGGCTGTCATTAGCAAGAATGATAGTTTTTTTTTTCAAATAGACTTATTTTTGGCAAAATTGTGTGGTTTTAACACTTTAAAGCTTCAACATTTTTTTTTGCTATAGTCGATGTTTCATCAGCAGGCAGCATGACTAGAAATTATTTAAATAGTATTACAGTGCTTAAGGTCAGTTGTGGTTGCTGCTTAACGTTTGCTGGCCACAGAACTCTGGCTTGGAATATAGCACAAAATGAGAGTTTTTAGTTTGCTAGCAAAGCTTGCTGCATACTTAAATCTCTTAAGGCTGCTGTCAAAGTGAACTCTACAAGCGAGGCTTTGCTAAAAAGCTTCTAGCAGCTACAAACCTTTGCCTGTGTTTTTCTATGTTTTTCTTAAGCGATGCTATATAGCTACATGCAGCTACTTTAAAAGCTTCAAACATTCAATCGATGTTCCAAACGATTTTTATGAATGTTTGGAATAAAAAAACTATGTTTTTTTTTTTTTTCTTTCTTTTAATCATATAATCACATTCTAGTGGTTTACACTATTTCCAAGGCGTCAACTCTTCCATGGTGTATGATTTCATTAGATCCGTTCATTGCGTAAAAATGTTAATAAATTAACATATACAAGCGTTAATTTTAACGCAACGTTCGCCACGTATCTGGCGTCAGCGTTTGACATTCCATCTATTGAAAATATTCATAATTCATAATGAACTTTATTTCAAGTCTCATGTCATAATGAATACCTAATTGGATTTTTATCGAATTACCCCCCGTAAATCGTACCACTTGCAGGCATAAATGTAGTTCCAGTAACTTCATAATCTGGGATACGTGTAACGAATGAAAACATTACGTTACTACCTTGTAAATTGGCCACAGGTGCAGGTAATTGTATAGACGTGTTAGCTATATTGTACTCAGCACTTTTCATATAAAGCCATAACGTATTATTATCGAGTAAATAACCGCTCTTTGCGATATTGGTCGTTTCTACCGAGAAATCATTAATAGCTGCTTGATGACTGGCAGCTGTATATAATATATCCGATAAAGTAACTTTTACCAGTATTAGAGAATCCGAAATGTCACCGGTATTCATTAATGTGGCATGAGTTAATACCGGCAAAACGATGTCTCTAGTATGTACTTGAGACAAACGTAATATAGAATAGTAAGATGACAAATTGAGATATGATTTATTTTGGCCTAAAATCATTTTTGAAATAAATGCATCATTTGTAATGACGCCCGTACCGTTTAGAAAATTAGGAGAGATAAGGTTAGACGCACGTCTACTATCAATCAAGAAGCTTAAAGCTTCACACGAAAAGTCTTCTAGTTTACGTAACATGCCACATCCGTCTACGGGAGTGGCACCAACTAATCTGGATATCGCCAGACGCAAATTTTGATCTAAATTTACGTCCCCACGAATAACAACTTGTTCAACTTCACGGCTAATGAAGTTCATTAGCATGAACGTGCTACGGAAATCAGCAATTGACATTGTAATTTTTACTATTTTAGCATTTCTAGTAATATAAAAACGCTTTCACGCTGACATGGAAGAGCATTGCTTTTAGCATCTAGTAGTAAAGCTACAAGTATCGCTTCGCTTGTAGCGCTCATTCTGACAGCAGTCTAAGTTTGAATGCAGCAGTAACGAGTAACTGAACTTTAACTTGTTAATAATTTTGCATAATTTCTAAACCGTGGCTTAGTGATAAATACTGCTAATTATATTGCTAAAAAATTTGATAACTAATAACAGCCAAACTCTCACTCTCTCTCTATTCCGAGAGCCAACCTTTATTTTCTTCCTGCAAGTAAGCCAAAAATTAGCTAAACTTAACTTAACTAGCGAGCTTTTCAAAGCTATCCAAAACAAACAAATAACTTGTTTTAATGTCTGCCTAATAAATTTTCTAAATTATCAAACAAACATTAATTTTTTAACTTAATTATAGTAGTTTCTTAGTTTTTTAAAAAAATTTTTCTTTTATTTAAATTTTAAAGTTTTACTTTTGCGCTCACAAAAGCTGATTGATTGAGTGCCATCAAGAACGAACAACAAATAACAAACAACAATGAATAAATAAAAATATTTAATTCAAATCGTGATATATGTTTTGCAATCGTGTTAAATCTATGAACAGTAAATAAACAAAAAATAAAATAAAAATAAAACCATACAGAAAGAGCCGCGCTTTTTCTATAAAATACATATTATTTAAAAAAAAAAGTGTTGTACAAAACCTAAAATAAAGCTTTTTACTTTCTCCCAAAAACAAAAAAAAATAAAAGTTATAGAGAGAGAGAAGTTTAAGAATTTTGCATTTTTGTTGTAGATTGAAGTTAAAGATATATATTTATATAAATATATAAAAATGTAATAATATTTTTATAATAGTTTTAAAAATTCAGTTCAAATCAAATGATAACGCAATGTTTTAATTTTTTTTTATTTTAAACCTAAAGCAAGCATAAAAAAAAGACGCCATTTTTAGTTTTTTTTTAGAAATTAACTTAAACTTAAAAGCTCTATTGTTTGGCGCTCAAAGTGAACATATTTTTTGCTTTGTGCCAAAACAATTTGGCCGTTAACATTATTTTTGTTTTGAACTTATCAAATTTTATGCCTAAAATCTTTAGTACAAACTGTATGTGTTGTTGTTGTAGCTGTAAGCCAAGCTCTTCAGCTGCTGCAATACGCAAAAATATTTATATTTCTTTTTGCTGTCGCAGAAATATTAAAACTAAAACAGCCGTCTTTTTTGTGCGCTTGTGCTTTGTAATTGCCAAAAATCTTTTATTAAATTAAATATGCAGCAAGTATTGGAAAAGTTTTTAATAAAAAACAACACAATCTTCTTTAAAACTTAAACAACTAAATGACAAATTAATAAATCATGCAATAAAATATAGAAAAACTAAATTATTTTTTTTATAGCAATTAAACAGCAGTTGAAGAGAGACTATTTTTGTTTGAACATACAATTTTTTATTTAATATTTTTTTTTTTTTTAATTTATAATACTTACTTTCAAATTCAGTTTGAATAAAAAAAAAAGTATATGAGAAAAGCTTTAACGAATACAAATTTGGCAGGTGATGATGATAATGTTGATTCGAAACCAATAAATTAAGCATGCTAGAGCCTACATAGATATGCATTTATGTGTGTGTGCAAACAACCAGACAGATAGATAGATAGACAGACAGACAGACCGACCATGCATGCATATATTTATGTTTATATATATATGTGATTTTAATGAATATAAAGTAACTATATGATTTATGTATGTATGCACATGTTTGCAACAGAAGTAAAAAAAAGTAAAACAAAAGCTAAAAATTAACTATAAATTATAACAAAAAATAAAAACACAAAAATGTAAACACAAACTTCCAAATAATAAAAAACAAAAATTGCAAAATGCAAAATTTTAGTAAAAAACCAGCAAATGTTGTTGTTATTGTTGCTGTTTTAATTTTTTTTTTTAATTTTATTTTTCACAGGCCATAGTTAAATGGCAAAAACACATAAAAAAAAATAATTATAATAAGAATAATACTGATAATAATAGTAAAAATAATGAGCATAATAATAATAATAATAATAAAAATAAAAGCAGCAGACTTAACAGCAACAACAATAACAACAACAGCTGGCAAAAAAGTAACAATTTCTTATAATATTTAGTTTCCTCTCTTTCTGCTCTCTCTACTATGCCACTCAAAATTTTGACTTGCTGTTTCAAAACTATGCTTTCTTCTATCAACAAGCTCTTCTTTGTTTGTTATTTCTTTCTGTTCTTTTATTATTTGGACTGGTTGAACGTTGACAAAGCTAACTATTTTATTTTTTACATTTTTTTGTATAAATTTAACAAATCAAGGTTTCATAGCAACAGTGCTTTTAAGTGCTTTAATAGCTCAACATATACTGCAAGATTGTCATAACTTAAAAACGTAATTTTTCGAGTTAAGATTGTAGTAAAATTGTCTAAAAATTATATGAAAATATTACTATATTATATTCTCCGCATGAGAAGTAAATATTTCTACTCTTTTCTATGCAATTTATGAGTCAGTTGAGAACTTCAAACTAGTTTTCTGCAAAATTGCATTTTTTGAGTTATGACAGTTTCGAACTAAATGACCGATATGTGACCTCAATATGTGCCAGATAGACAAACAGACAGACAGACAGGCTGATGTTGTTATTGCTTTGTTACATTTTTACATATCCTTAATGTTTCTTAACGTTCTTCAATATGTTACCACACTTAAAGTTCTTATCACACATATATTCGCGGTTTTAATATCTAATATTTTGCATTTTTGTGATTTGTTGCTTACTTTATAGTAGTGTTCGTTAAATATTGTGATACTCTTTGGTTTGATACTCTTTGCTTAACTGCCTTCCAAAGAACATTTAAAATAAAAATAAAAATGCAAAAAACGTTGCATACAATCACATATAAGACAAAATATTATGTTGGCTCTTGCCAAACTTTTTTTCCTGACGTACAAAATCTTCAATTTTTGCTACAATATTAACTAGACACTTACGTCATGCTGAAAACAGCATAACGCGCCCCCAAATGTTGTTGCCAACATTTATTAAAGCGGTACTCTCATCACCGAACCTAACGATAAAACGAAAAGATTAAAATTGTTCGTTTAAAATTGTGATACTTTGCTTGACTGCCTTCCAAAGAACATTTAAAACAAAAAAAAAATGCTTAAAAGTTTTTATACAACCACATATAATGCATAACATTTGATTGGCTCTAACCACACTTTTTTTCCCGACGCACAAAATCTTCAATTTTTGCTAAAATATTAACTAAACTCTTGCGAAATGCTGAAAACAGCATAACGCGCCCCCAGAATGTCGTTGCAAACATTTATTAAAGCAATCGGTATGCAATAGACTTATCAACCAACAATAAAACGGAAAGAAAAACTTGCAAAGAAGCAAAGCTTAAATCTTTTAATAAGCTGTTTAGTTTAAAAAAACGCTTATTCACTCTCTCTCTCTCTTTCTTTCTTTCTTTCTCTCTCTCTCTCTTTTCAACAACCACTTCCAATAAAGCTGTTTTTTCTATCTTTATAATATATATATTTATTATTTTAAGTGTATTGAAAAACTTGCAATTTCGTGTGATAATTTTTGTATGAAATAACAAAAACAACAACAACAACAAGAACCACAATTTATCAAACATAAAACTAAAAAAAAAAAACAAAAAACAACAAAAAGCATTTCACAAACATGGTGAATTTAATAACAGTTTCTTCAAATATTGTATTTTTATTTTTTCTGTCTTACTTTGTTAGAAACCAAAAACCTGTTAAATGAAATTAAAAACAACAACAACAAAAAAAATCAATAGCAACAAAAATGTTTTACTTTCAATTCCATATCAAAAACAAAATGCATGTATTAAAATTATTTAAACAAACAAAAAAACAAAAAAAAAATCGAAAATACGCTAAAATGTATGTTAAAAATCAAATGAAATTTATATCCAATGACAAACGGAAAACAAAAAAGTACTAATTAACAAAAATAAATTTATTGTAATTTTTTTATGCAGTAAAACAAAAAAAAATTGAAAAACATTTCTAGATTTTCAGACAACAAAATTTTTGTTACAAGAGTCTTACAAACAGACAAAATCAAAAAAGCAAAAGAAAACGAAAAAAACAAAATTTTGCAATGTCCATCTCATTAAGATAAGTTGAAAAGTATAGTAAAGAAAAAAAAAAAACAAATTCAATGGAAATATTTTTTGTATAACTAAATTTTTGTTCTCTGAAAGCAATGAAAATATTTGTTGAAGTCGTTGATGACGACGACGATGATCATGATGATGATGATGAAGATGATGAAAAAACAAAACAAGAAAAAAAAATAAATGGTTGCGTGATGTTTTGGACTCAAAATTTTTGATGAAAATTTTATCGCGCAATCGGCAACAAAAAAATATTTTGTGTTTTTATTTATATATAAAGTATATTTTCTTTGATTCTCTTCTGCCTCCTTCATTTATGCAGTTTTGGGTTGTGCTTTGTTTCGTTTTGCGTCGATGGCATTTTATTTGCGTTAGTTTTTGTTTTTTTTTTTTGCAGCACTGTGCAAAAGTTTTAAAATCAACTTAGCTGAAATGGGTTAAAATATAAATAGTGGTTAAAACCAAAAGCTTACAACAAGAAGATCTGCAAAATTTTAAAAGAGCTTTTTTGGGCGTGTAAGCGAGAGATGAAACAGAGAGTTATTTTTTTTCGCTGGCACGTCAAAAAAGCTCTTTAAAAATTTTGGAGGTATTCCCATTGTATGTTTTTAATTAAAACAATGGAGAATGGTTGAACCATTATTAACATGACAGTTTGTGAAGTTTGTATGGAAAATTAAGCTAAAGTTTTGGACAAGCTTTTAAGGCAAACAAAAATGGCAGCAAAAAGCATTTAACGCTTGTATAACAGCGTAAAAAGTGAGATCAAGCTTTTCAGATACAGTGAAATAGTTGAGAACATACGAGAATAATTTGCTCAAAAAGCTTGCACTTGATATTATATTGAAGATAATTTTAAAATAGGCGATTTCTAGGAAGATAATATTTTCAATTTTTTGCTGAAAAAGTTCGCGCCTTTAAAAGAAATTTGAAAAGCTTTATGCTTTAAGTCATGTCAAAAAATTTTAGACAGCTTTAGTTGATTAGTTTTAAAAATAAATATTTTAATTAATTGGCACCCACAATAACGAACCAAATGAGCCATATGAATCATGGCACCAAAATCATGGGCACAATTTTGAGCACAGTTTCAAAATATGTGTTGTAAGTTAGTTTAATAGTTTTAAAAGTTATTTGAACAAATTCACAAAATTATTTTCTTACACTCGGATCTACAGTAAAGAACCAAATGAGCCATATTTTTTTTTTATAAAAAGTCTTTAAAACAGTGTCGGCCTTCGCCGAAGCACATTTTTATATTGAAATTGTTTGCATGCAGTCGTGCACACAAAAAAGTTTTAAATGAGCCAAAGCTTTTTTATTTAGAAGTCTATAAAATAGCGTTAGGCATCGCCTAAGCCCACCTGCACTTGTGCTTTTGTGCTACAAAACGAAAATTTATGTTTTGAAATTATTTTTTAATTCTTTCGACCAAAATAAAGTTTTAAATGATGCAAAGATTTTTATAAAAAAGGCTATAAAGCAGTGTCGATACTCGCCTAAGCCCGAGGTATTCGTGCTACAAAAGACTACACAGATGATTTTAAGGCTGTTCTATTTTGGAATCCTTTTCGAACAGTTGGTCCCAAAGATATAGTATTAAAAGATGCAGTTTTTTTTAAAAAAAACCTGTAATACAGTGTCGGCTCTTGACATTCCCCGCGGGGTGTTCCTGCTTTAGAGCTTCAAAAGGCGTTTTCAAGACAGTTTATATTTTGAAATGGTTTTTGGCATGGGCCGAATAACGGCAGTCGAAATCTACTAAATGACTTTGGAATTATTGATTTTAATGTCATTTCTTAAAAAAATTCGAATAAAAATGCGAATACAACAACAAATTTTGTCATAAAATAATTTCGATACAAAAGCTTATACGATCACAAATATCTTAATTCGGCTCCAGATTTAATTTCAGACAAGCACAGTTCCAACCACTAGCAAATGTTGCGCTCAAAAAGCTCGAATACACTAAGTTTCAATTAAAATAAATTTATAAGGCTTTTGACTCAACAATTTAAAACGAACAAGTTTAGTTACATAAAAATTCTTTTTAAGCAGCCGCGCCCAAGGTAATTAATAAATGAGCCAACTCCTTTTATGACAAAAATACGCAATAAAATATTGTGACAGCCAGAAAAACGGCAGAGCGTGTAACAAAAATATAAATTTTACAGAATTTCGATATAAACGATAAAAAACCAAGTATTCTCAATAACAAATATTGTCTTAAAATTGACAAAAATTTTGTTAATTGAGTCACTTATAGTGCGACATTGATTTAGAGCAGTGTCGGGCAATCGGCCGCTCGCAGGCAATTACATAAGTGCACGTTATCTGTTAAAGCTTTCAGTTGCTTTTGTGATACCTCAAGCAAAGCTTTGACAGAGTTTTTTGCAGTGCAAAGCCTTAAAGCTTGTTAATCCATCGAACGATAATGTTTCCTTTAACCACATGACGAGGTTAAAAACGAGAGCTTTTAACAACTTCTTGATTAAATGTAAAGCTGTGCACTCGGAAAGCTCTCTTTGCTGTTGTTTGAGCACTGCGTTGATGAGCACTATTTTAGAATGCCCATGGATGCTTTAGAGTAGGCACGGGCAGATTTTAAACTGCTAAACACGCGTGTTGTTTTCTTTTTGTGTATTTTGGCAAAGCAAATCAAGTTGATGTGCGCAATTTTTTTAAATGCAGACAGAAAAAACGTCAAGTTGATCTTCGTTTTTATCTGCTTCACACACTAGCAAAGCATGTGAAAATATGTTTATGCCCATCACTGCTTTAGAGCTTTGATTCAGTTGTAGCAGATGCTATGCTCAAAAAGCTTCTAAATTAAACTCTTCAAAAGCTTTGTATGCAATTGAGCCGTTTTGGCAGTCTTAAGATGTTGAAAATTTAAAAGTTGAAACAATAGTTTAAATAATTTGAAAAAGTGGCTTAGAGCCAGAGGTGGTGTGCAAAATTATTAACAAATGAGCCAAATTTTTTAAAAAAAATACTAAAATATGTTAATAAATTTGTTAATATTTAAATTTGTTAAATTGAACTAAATTTGTTTTAAAAATATTGAAAGATACCATATTGGGTAAAAAATCAAGAAGCTCTATTTGAATTTTCAAGTTAATAATAATACAAAATTGCGCCAATTGAGCCATTAAATGACTCACATTGCTAAAAAAGTGATCGGGTCCAAAATTATTAATAAATGAGTCAAATTTATTGAAAAATACTAAAATATGGCATATTTGGCTAAAAAACAAAAAGCCTGAATTTTCAAGATAATAAAAATACAAAATTGTGCCAATTGAGCCATTAAATGAGTCTGATTGTTTAAAAAGCGGTTGCGGGCTAAATTATTTAGAAATGAACCAAATTTGTTAAACAATACTAAAATATGGCACAGGTGGTAAAAAGAACAAAAAGCTCTGTTTGAATTTCCATGTTAATAACAATACAAAATTTCGTCAATTGAGCCATTTAATAAGTCACATTGCCTTTTTAAGTATTACAAAAGGCAATATATACTACAAAAGCTTTTTTAAGTATTTATGATTTTTTTAACCAAAAAAATGCCATACGAAAAACTCAAAAATTTTAAATGAACTTTTTTGGCGTCCCAACGAGAGGTAAAACATGCTTCGTTCTTTAGTACGGAACGAGGAAAGAAGCATGTTTGACCTCTAGTTGGTGAACGATAAAAAGCTCTTTTAAAATTTTAGAGGTCTTCTTATTGTATGTTTTTGATTTAAACAGTTCTGAGTGAGCCTGTTTCTCCTCTGGTAGGCAGGCTAAAAAAAGTTTTTTTTCAAATTTTGGAGGTTTTTCTTATTCTATGTCTCTTATGTTATTAATTTAAACAGTTTTGAGCTTATTTAAAATTTAAATTAATTTAAAGCTTTTTCATTCAAAGCAGTCTCAGCTATTATCGTTTCTTGCGGGCTTAATGCTCAAGAGATTCAAAGCTCTTGTTGTATTTCTTCACTCAGCATAAGCGAGCAATTTCTTTAGTCTTCGTTAAAATCGTATACCACGGTTGCATAGGAAATAAATAAAAACAAACTCTTGAAATTTTTGATATTTCGAAAGAATTAAAGTTGGGGAAAAATAAAATCCTAGACTTTAAATAAATTCCTGGTATTGCAAAAAATAAAAATTTTTAGGACGAAATAAAAATTTTGTCGGGGACAAGAAATTGGATCTCAAAGTGATAAAAAGAAATAATATTTGTGCTTTAAAATAAAATCGTACACTTGAAATAAATTATTGTTAATGCAAAAAATTAAATTTTTATTATGAAGTCAATTCAACATTTTCTCAAATTTTCTCATCAAAAACCTATCTTTTCGTAGGTTTCAAGGTGATGAGCAAAAAAAATTTTAGATTCAAATAAAATCGTACTCTAGTATGAGCAAATGGGTCTGGCCAAACCCTTTGTTCTAGCCTTACAGTAGGCAAATAAAGCAATATTCAAGTTGTAGCCCAACCTAAGATTAAAATAAATTCTTGTTATTATAAAGAATTAAAGTTTTTAGTACAATATCAAAATTTTGCAAGGAAAACGGAATAGTACTATTGAAAAATTTTTTATACCTCAAAAAAAAAAAATAAATATCGAAAGTCAATTCAACATTTCTTACCATCTTGTCTTAAAAAAACTATCTTCAAGTCGGTTTCAAAGTGAAGAGAAAAACAGAAAAGACTATTTTGGCTATTGAATAAATGTTATCCATCAAACCCCTCAGCACCCCTAAACACCAGCACCCCCTAAGCATCCACAAACCTCCTTAAGCTTCCATAAAAAGTATTTATAAATTAAATTGTATCCTCACATTAAATAGTACTCCAAAAGAAAATAGTACTAATACTATTTCTTTTTAGCTAAATACTCTTAAAATAAAAACGTTTTCTAAATAGTACGAAAATACATGCAACCATGTAGCATACTTCGATTATTCTTGAGTGGTTTTTTTTGTCACCTTAAGCAACAGGTAGATTTTAGAAAGCAAAGCTTTAAATGAGCTTTAATGCATTAAGCAAACAAAATGCACTCGTACAGTGCCGGGCGACGCCTATGTTCGGGAGCATTCGTGCTTCAAAGCTCTTCGTTTTTTCACTCACTGTTGGTCGAACAACTGCTTTTAACTTAGTAAAAACGCTCACGTACAGCGAGCCTGTGTTCGTTTATGCTTATTTTTTGTAGTAAACTGCCAGTGTTTTCTTTTTAAAGATCAAAGCTTTCAAGTTAAGCTTTTATAAATTCACAAAATATACAAGTGTAGAGTTTTGGCCGTCACTGCACTAGTGGAGCAGTTTGGTCTTAAAGAACTTGCAGCATCATTCTTTTCTCAAATTTTTTGAGAGAGAGTGTGCTTTTGAAGCTTAGTTGCTTAAGTTAAAAAATCGTTAAAGTAATTTTCTATTTATCTGCGCTTTAAATTTAAATATATTTAACTTTCGTCTTCAAAAATATGCTTTGGTGCAACAAGAATAACTGAGTTTTTTTTCAAGATACGTTAAGCAGACATAACGACGTCTGGCACACAGCTTTTACCAAATAAGTTTTGAAAATATGGCGAAAAACAACCAATAAAATTCAACAATAAACAAGAAAATATTTTGAATTTTCAATTGTTTTTTTTTTTTTTTTTTGGCAGCAGGTCTGTTTGGCTCTTAACGCTGGCGCTGAGCCAAAAAGCTTGAATAACATAATTACAAAGTTTACAACAGCAACAACGTAAATAACACATAATTAATGAGTGACTCAGCGATTTATTTTTTGTTCATTACTGCAATGCTTTCGTTTTTTATTTAATTTAATTAAGAAAATACACATAATTGATTGAAATTTCAAAAATTTATTTCTTGACTGCCATTAGAGGTCACCACGAAATTTTGGCAAATACTAAGAAATGTTCATATAAAAGCTTACGAGCAGCTTTTGAAATGGAGAGCGTCAGAATGCTTAAAAACTACTTAAATACACAAGAGGGCTTGGAGGATGAGAAAAGCGTAGCTAAGCTTTTGAAAAAATAAAGAATTTAAACAGTTTTTGTTGTTAGAGATGTAACGTTTCTTGAAAAGAACAAGTTTCCAAAAGCTTTTTCATAGCAAACAGGCTTAAAATAGGCTCAAAGCTAAACCAGACCTTTTATTTTCATATTTTGAGTCCGACCGTTGTTGCTTGTGTTCAAGCTTAAAAGCTCATATGATATGAAAAAGGCTTTTATTTCTCAAGCTGAATGAACTATTTTTATAAACTATTTTTTATTTGCTTTTATTTGATTATTCTTCTATTTAATTTTCTTTTATTGATTTTCTATTTTTAAAATAATAATGGCACTCATGATGGCTTTAGTTTACAAGAAATCTTGCAAACATCTTTAAGCTAACAAGTAGAAAGCATGAAAGCTTTATTTTGAAAAATTAATCAGAATTAGTTGTAAAAGTTTTATAGTTAAAAAAACAAGCTTTTTCTTAAAGTATTAATAAACTGACTAAATATTGAGTGAAAGCAAAATCAGAGTTTTTAAGTTTTGATTCTGATCGCTGCTATTTGTGGTCAAAGCTTCAAAGCTCTATGTATGATATGAACTCTCTATAAAAAATTTTTAAGTTTCTTAATTTGTTTTTTATTTTATTTATTTGCTATTCTTAAAAAATGTTGAACAGAAAGCTTTTAAAGCTTAAAAACTCCAACTTAAGCTATATTACAAGCAGTTTAAATAGAAAGTATTGAAAGCGTAAAAACCTTCGCTTGTTGCAATCATGATAAATTGAATTAACTATGTTTTATTGAAATTTTAAGTCCTCCAACAAGTTTGTGTGAAAAGCTTTGAAAGCTTCAAAGCTTTGATGTCCACAATTATGCATTTATTTTTAAAGTTTTCTTATAATAAGTTTTTATAAAAAGCATTGGTAGCTTTAAATTTAATTGGTAGCATGCCAAACATGATGGATTGCGTGAACTAGTTATGATTGAATTTTTAAAATCACTAACAACAAGTTTGAACGGAAAGCTTTGTAAGCTTAAAAAGCTTCTTATGTCAATCATTATGGATTTACTTTTTAAGTTTTTCTTAAAAAAGTTTGCCTGAAAAGCTTTGAAAGCTCAAACAACTTCTCAAACTAAACATGATGCATTGTGTGGACCAGGTTTTATTGAATTTTCAAGATGTCTAAAAACAAATTTGTGTAGACAGCTTTGAAAGCTTAAGAGTTTCTTATGTCATTCATATGGTTTAACTTTTTAAGTTTCCTTAAAACAAGTTTGCTTGAAAAGCTTCTCAAGTGTACCATGATGAGTTATAAGGACTTTTTTATTTATTTAGTTTTAGTTTTCTTACCCCAAGTTTGCATAAAAAGCTTTTAAAGCTTACAAATGTTCTCATGTAAAGCTTTAAAAGCAAGTTTGTATGGAAAGCTTAAAAAGCTTATTTAGCCAATCCTTATGGATTTAATTTTTATTTCCCCAAAAACAAGTTTGTATGAAGAGCTTTTAAGCTTAAAAAGCTTCTCATGCCATTCATGACGATACGGACTATTTTAATTGATTTTTTAAGTTGCCTTAAAATAAATTTGCATGGAAAGCTCTAACAACAAGTTTGTATTGAAAGCTTTAAAAGCTTGAAAAGCTGTTTAAGTCAATAATTATGAATTTTCTTTTCAACTTTCATTAAAACAAGTTTGCATGAAAAGGTTTTAAGCTTCTAAAGCTTCTCATGTCATTCATTATGATATGGACTATTTTTATTTATTTTTTTAGTTCTCCTTTAAAATAATTTTTCATGAAAAGCTTTGAAAGTTTGAAAGTTGCTCATGCCAATCATGAGTAATTATATGAACTATTTGTATTTATTTTTTATGTTGCCTTAAAACAAGTTTGCATGCAAAACTTTAAAAGCTTAAAAAGCTCCTAGTGTCAAACATACAATGATCGCTGCTATTTGTGGTCAAAGCTTCAAAGCTCTATGTATGATATGAACTCTCTATAAAAAATTTTTAAGTTTCTTAATTTGTTTTTTATTTTATTTATTTGCTATTCTTAAAAAATGTTGAACAGAAAGCTTTTAAAGCTTAAAAACTCCAACTTAAGCTATATTACAAGCAGTTTAAATAGAAAGTATTGAAAGCGTAAAAACCTTCGCTTGTTGCAATCATGATAAATTGAATTAACTATGTTTTATTGAAATTTTAAGTCCTCCAACAAGTTTGTGTGAAAAGCTTTGAAAGCTTCAAAGCTTTGATGTCCACAATTATGCATTTATTTTTAAAGTTTTCTTATAATAAGTTTTTATAAAAAGCATTGGTAGCTTTAAATTTAATTGGTAGCATGCCAAACATGATGGATTGCGTGAACTAGTTATGATTGAATTTTTAAAATCACTAACAACAAGTTTGAACGGAAAGCTTTGTAAGCTTAAAAAGCTTCTTATGTCAATCATTATGGATTTACTTTTTAAGTTTTTCTTAAAAAAGTTTGCCTGAAAAGCTTTGAAAGCTCAAACAACTTCTCAAACTAAACATGATGCATTGTGTGGACCAGGTTTTATTGAATTTTCAAGATGTCTAAAAACAAATTTGTGTAGACAGCTTTGAAAGCTTAAGAGTTTCTTATGTCATTCATATGGTTTAACTTTTTAAGTTTCCTTAAAACAAGTTTGCTTGAAAAGCTTCTCAAGTGTACCATGATGAGTTATAAGGACTTTTTTATTTATTTAGTTTTAGTTTTCTTACCCCAAGTTTGCATAAAAAGCTTTTAAAGCTTACAAATGTTCTCATGTAAAGCTTTAAAAGCAAGTTTGTATGGAAAGCTTAAAAAGCTTATTTAGCCAATCCTTATGGATTTAATTTTTATTTCCCCAAAAACAAGTTTGTATGAAGAGCTTTTAAGCTTAAAAAGCTTCTCATGCCATTCATGACGATACGGACTATTTTAATTGATTTTTTAAGTTGCCTTAAAATAAATTTGCATGGAAAGCTCTAACAACAAGTTTGTATTGAAAGCTTTAAAAGCTTGAAAAGCTGTTTAAGTCAATAATTATGAATTTTCTTTTCAACTTTCATTAAAACAAGTTTGCATGAAAAGGTTTTAAGCTTCTAAAGCTTCTCATGTCATTCATTATGATATGGACTATTTTTATTTATTTTTTTAGTTCTCCTTTAAAATAATTTTTCATGAAAAGCTTTGAAAGTTTGAAAGTTGCTCATGCCAATCATGAGTAATTATATGAACTATTTGTATTTATTTTTTATGTTGCCTTAAAACAAGTTTGCATGCAAAACTTTAAAAGCTTAAAAAGCTCCTAGTGTCAAACATACAATTTTGCGAAAATTAGACAAACCCCCTTTAATGCCTTGCTTTGGCAATTACACAAAAGCTTATGCAAAGCTTAAACAAACTTAACTTTGTGTAAAGCTTACAATTTGGAAAAAAAAATTGAAAAATTATGCTCATTGATAAATATGACTTGAAAAATGATGGACAAATACAAATTAGCAAAAGCGTTTTTGAAAGCTTTTTGCAAATTTTTTAAAAACAAAGACCTTAAAACTAAATTGAACAGAAAAATAACACAAAATATAAAATAAATTAAAATAAATGTCACAGTTCTAAAGGTAAACTAGAAACCTATTTTCTCTTTACTATTAAAATTGTTGTAGAAGAAAATCTAAAATATTTCAAAAATTTCATAGATAAACTTTTTTAAACGAAAACAAAAATATAGAAGACAAAAACAAAAACAAAACTTAAAACAACTTAAAACAAAAACATAAACAAACTTTTAAGAGATCAATACTAGAGAGAAATTTTATTAGGGAACCAAAATTGAGTAAACTTAATACACCAAATTCAAACAAAATTGAAGAGAAAAGCAACAAAATTGAGCTTTTTGAGAAAAAAAAAGATAACAAAAGGCGGAGAAACATCGATTTCAAAGCAGGCGCAGAAATGCAAAAATATATAAAAATAAATACTGAATAAAAAAACTAAAAGAGTAAAAAATCAATGTAAATGATGAATTTTTGTAAAATTTAAGAGAAAAATTAATAAGAGAGAAACAAAAACATAAACAAAAACAAAAAAATCATAATTATAAGCTTAAAAAAAATAATAAAAAATATAAAAATAGTTTAAGACAAAACAATATTATTTTTAATTAAATTATTTTTTCAAATTGTTACAAAAATAAAAGTAAGCGACAAACAAAGAGAAGCTAGAAAAGAAAAAAACAAATGAAGAGCTAATTTTAATAAATATAAATAGCAAAAAAAATTGAAGAAGAACAGAACAAAAACTCAGAATTGATAAATAATATAAAATTATATATTCTCTGTGATTTTTGTATATTTAAGATAAAGAAAAACCAAAATAAAACAATAATAAATTAAAAAATTTAATAATTTAAGGAAAGGATTTATAAAAATAAACTTAAAAGCAACAGCATAATAAGCAAAAAAGAGCTGAAATTAAAATTTTAAGGCGAGAAGAGATAAATGTTTTTCAGCAGAGCTTTTGTTAAGCTTAAATGTTAAAGTTGAAAATTAGTTTTTCTTACTCTACAGCCGACTGCTTAGACAGTCTCTTCAAGTGTGCTCAAAGCTTTTGAGAGTAACAATATCGAATAAACTCCGAGACTTATTTTTAATTAAATTAAATTTCAAAGCTTTTAACTAAAGTACGTTTATTCACATTATGAATAGTCAGAGCATGACAAAAGTTGTTAAAAGATAAAAAGCTTTTTTGTCTATTTGTAAACTAAGCAATATAATGAAGGCCAATTTCCAAAATAAATCCTTGTCACAAACTCGGCTGGCCTGAAACTTAAGCGAAAGCTTTTCATTTGAGAACTCAGAGAGAAAAACAAAAGCAAGTAAAGAAAACATTAAAGCTTTCAAAAGCTTCAAAGCCTGGCCTGAAGGCTGCCTTTGCATGTTTGTATTCGTTTTATATATCATCCAACACATACATATTTATAATATTAAATAACATAAATCCGAACATAACACAACAAACACAAATTATCTTAAGTATAATAATAAACATACATAATGGAATAATTTTAAATCATAACAAAAAATAAAAACTTCCTTTAACACAGAAATATTTTTTTTGTTTTTTGAATAAAAGTTGTTGTAAAAAAACAGATCATCGATTAAAGCAAAATATAAAAATAAATTTTGCACATACAAATTTTTAAACTTCTCATAAAATGTGATTAAATGCAAAAGTTGTAAAAACAGAATTTTAACAAGACATATTTTTTGTTGTTGTATAAACAACAACAACAACAAAATGTTTTGCGCCAAAAAGTCGTGTCCATGCGCAAAGACAAAAAATACAAAGCAGAACAAGCTAATTTTAAGTAAATGTTAAAACACACAAATAACAAGAACAACATAAATTCTAAATAGTTTATTAAAAAAAAAAAAAATACAACAACTGCATTTACTTAGAAAAAAAAAAAGAAAAAAGAGGAAGTAGAAGAATAAAAAAGAAGTAATAAAACAAGAGAATTTTTCGTGATTGTTTATTCAAAACAACAAAATAAGAAAAACAAACAAACAACAAAACACATTTTGACACAACAACAACAAAACTATTTTAGCATTTATAGCATTTAGAGCTCATAACAAAAGATGATTCACAAAAACAAAAATAAATATAAAAACAAAATCATCATCATTAATGAATACCCTTAAAATTGATATCATACCCAAAAACTGTAATTTTGTGACAATTTTTTGTAAAAACCTCAACCAAAAATTGAAGCAAAATTCAAAATTCGATGTTATAACAAAAAAAAAAAAACAAAAATTGAAAATACAAATTCGCGTCTTTCCTAAAATTATGCCTTAAGAAAAAAAAAAGTTTTACTGTCGAGTAAAAAGCAAAAAGCAAAAATAAATGTAGAGAGAACAAAAAATTCCTTTTAAAATGATGCCCCATAACCCAAATTATACTTCCAAAACGATCCTTTTCCAAACTTTTTAACCCTACACCAATCCCTTAGCTTAAAAAGCATTTCTCTTGAGATGCAGTGAAAAGTTAATGAAATGTATTGGCATTTCAATGTGACACACAAAAAATCCGCCCAAAGCAAAACGAAAACATTTTAAAGCTAATCAAAATTTCCAATCCCTCTATCCATTTCCAAACTCTATACTATCTATTATCCCCAACTTCCCAAATCCCTAAATATTTATACAAAGAGATTGAAATTTATTTTCAAATTAAAAGAGTGCCACCAAAAAAAATGCAGAGAAAACGCATTTTTCAATGCGACAACCAGTCGAATGAGCAGATTAATGGATTAAAGAGGACCTAACGAATCATCAGCTGCGAAAGAAAACTTTAAGAATGCAATGAAGCAATTATTATATAACGGTAAGTTAGTCTAAGCATAATTTTTCTAATGCTCTAAATTTAAACATCTAAATTGTCTTATTTGTCTTATACGCAGTTTTAAGACAAAAAAGAGGTGCAGCCAACGATAAAACAAACAAATTAGGCCTCCACACCCACACTATAATTTTGAAAATAAAAGCTCTAAAAGTTAAATGTCAAAAGCTGCAACTATTGAATATCACTATCGCAGCTACAAACATTAATATTCTCTGAGGCGCGCGTACGGTAGCTGAAATCGTGCTTGTAGCACATAAAAAGCTCAAAGTTTGTTTGATGTCATGTCATAAATGTCATTGAAGAGTGGTCTGACAAAAACAACAAAATATACCTTCCAATGGTGCAACAAATTATAAGTGATGCTCATATCATGCTTCGTTAAACACAGGTTTCAAATAGTTCTAAGATACATATAATTAAAATTTTTAAAAAAATTACTCTTCTTATAAAATTGGTCTAAAATTTTGTTTGGGAAGAAGAGCTTTTAACTTGGTCGAATTTGAATTTTTCTCAAAATTAACAATGTGAACCAAAAATATACTTTTATTCTCTTCAGATCTTTAACTTCAAAAAATGTTAAAAAAAAGTTTAAAAAACAAAACTTACAGCTTCCAAGCAAATATTTTAACGGTAGCTATCGTTATAAAATTCGATATATGAGCTTTTTCTAAAAAAAAAAAAAATATATCCGAAAATGGGATAAATCCGATGAAAACCACGAGTACCTACCAAATTTTATATTTATAGCTTCGAGAGAAGCCTCTTTATATAGTTTTCAATTTTGGAATTTAAAAACTCAGTTTTAATATAAAATACACAAATATTGAATTTCAATTTTGTAGCTTAAATATTAGCCTATTTATACACGGAGTTAAAAAAATTGACCAAAATCAAGCTCAAAGCATTCCTAACTGAAATCAGCTTAATAGAGCTTAAAACCATCTCAAAACATACTATTGTTGTTCGCAGTTTATGCCAGAAATTGGGCTTTTTTTGATAAACACGTCAATTTGTGCTAAATACGTGTAATCTTGGGCTTGTTTGTAAAAAAAATTAATTTTGTTATTGTTTGTGCACATCAAAAATATAAGCAACGGAACGATGTAATTCTCAATTGATTGTTGTTCCAGTTTGTATAAAAGTCTATAAAAGTGTAGAGAATAAATTATATTTATTTGTCCGAATTGGATGAGACATATCTAATTTGGATAATGAATATATAATTTATATTTTTCTTAACGTCATTTTTGTTTTTGTTTTTGTTCTTAATTGCTTGAGCTACTTGTACATTTTTATGTTTTGTTATTTTAAAATTTGACATATTTTGATAAAAAATTACAAAATTTCTTAGATTGGGCATTTTCTTTTTTTTTTTACTATCAATCCATAAGTGGCATGCATTAGACACAAATGAGCATGTTTTTTATTTATATAAATAATACTGAAATGACTTAAATTGGGCGCAAGTGGGCACATTAACTTTTTGATAAATGATCCAAACATCAAGTAAATTACGCACGAATGGGAGTGTTCATTTTTTGATAAACAATCACATTTGGGCTTGATATTAAGAACATTATGGCTTAGCTCAGAATCACTACCAAAATTAATTGGTTTGGAATTGTTTTCAAGTCAAATTTCTTTCCGTGTAGAGTTTTCACTTTGTGGGATGTATGGGAGGTAGATAATTATTCGTTTTATATCAAAACTAAGGCGTGACGAAAAATCGGCGCCAAAATGGAAATAGCTGGAAAAATTTGGTTTTAGAAGAGGTAATGAGTGAATTGAATTTTTTTACAAAACTAAAAATTTCCAACCAAAATAATATTTTATATATGTACATTAAGCCGGATCGATTTTGTATGGAGAAAAAAAAAATCATCCGGACACCGACTCAAAAGTTAGAGGGACTCTTAAAAACTATTTCTGCATAATTTTTTTTTTGGATCGGAGAAATCCCCATGGAGCGGTTTTGATTCTCCTGAACCCTTTTTTGGCCAAAAAATCAAGTTTTTTGCCTATAACTTTTCTTTTTCTTCAGAATGCATACCCAAGATAAGCAAAAAAGTAAAGATTGTGATAGTACATAAATATTGGTTAAAAAAAATTTTGAAATTTGTTGCCCTTACAAACTCTTTTCAGACCCCAAAAAATCGATATTTCATCATTTTCGAAAAGGTGTTTTTTTAAACACCTATAAAATATACATTTTTCGTGGTATTCATATGCATTTAAGCTTGTTGGTAAAGTATTGAGCTATTCTTTCCATTGGTATAACGTATGGAGTGGTTTTATCAAATGTGAGAACCATGAAAAATACGTATATTGTAGGCGTTAAAAAAAAATATTTTCGAAATTCATGCATTTTGTACTGGAGCGCCATCTGGCGTATACTTTTCTACAAAATGGTTGTCAGAATTCGATTTAGCGTACCTAAAAACTCAAACATACCAAGATTTGTCAAAATCGAACGGTAATTGAGGCAATTAAATAATAATTAAGCTGAAGAATCCTTGTGAATATCAATTTCTCATGTTTTATATAACTGTGGCATTTAGTTTTGGTTAAACTACAATATAAGATATATCAATGGAAAGAAGAGCTCAATATCTTTTCACTAAGCATAAATGCATATGAATTGCTTGAAAAATAAATGCATATGAATTGCTTGAAAAATAAATATTTTATAGGTGTTTAAAAAAAACATCTTTTCGAAAATGATGAAAAATCGACTTTTTGGGGTTTCAAAAGAGTTTGTAAGGACAACAAATTTCAATATTTTTTTTAACCAATATTTGTGTACTATCACAATCTTAACTTTTTTGCTTATCTTGGGTATGCATTCTGAAGAAAAAAAAAAAGTTATAGGCAAAAAACTTGATTTTTTAGTCAAAAAAAGGGTTAAGGAGAACCAAAACCGCTCCGTGGGGATTTCTCCGATCCAAAAAAAATGATGCAGAAATAGTTTTAAAGAGTCCCTCTAACTTTTGAGTTGGTGTCCGGCGATATCTAAATTTCGATCCGGCTTAATGTACATATTCCTTGAATGCCACTTATGTAAAAAATCGAGTTCCAAATAAAAATATTTCACTTTCCAAGCAAATATCTCTGTCAAACTTTAACTGTTTAAAAATGTTTCTTCTTTTTTTAAAGTTTTTTTAATTTTCTTTCAAATGTGATATAACACAGGTTTACAAATAAGTAACCTTTTGGACCAGATGATGACCACAACTTACCCACAATCAGTTCTCCAAAACTGAAAAATACAAGACTAAGTTTCTCGGATCAAACAAAATACTTGGGTCCCATCTTAGACAGGAAACTTAATTGGAAACCTGCTCGAGAGAGCTAAAAAGCCAATATTCATACAAAAAAGCAATGGGGTAACAAATGGGGGATTACAATCAAGTGTAACACACTGGCTCTACACAGCTATTATTAGACCAATATTGCTAAATGGTGCCTTGGTCTGGTGGCCTGCACTAAACAAACAAACACACCTCAATATACTTTGCAAAGTTCAAAGATCAGCTGAGCTGTGCATTAGCGGGGCACAGAGAACCACTGCCAAGTATAATACCCAAAACCGTAGACTACATCACACAAAAACTTTTCTTCAACATAAAGTTGGATGTAACCATTCCCTCCAGAAATGAATGGGATACTGAAAGCCCTCCACCTAGCAATGCAATTGAAATCTACACCGATGGATCAAAACTGGATGGCAAGGTGGGGGGAAGAGTCTACTATGAATCACTTTATATCAATCTCGCCTTTAGGCTTACTGACCACTGTAGTAACTTTCAAGCGGAAGTTACTGCTATACATGAAGCTGTTACTGGGCTTCAGATGAATGAAATATCAGCCAAGGATATTTCAAGCCGCGTTGAAAGCCCTGGAATTTGTTCAAATAACACCAAAAACAGTGCTAAGCTGCCGCAGATCTCTTAATGAGATGACAGAGCAGTTAAAAATCTTCCTTTGCTGGATTCCCGGACATGCAACACGGCGTGTCAGGTTTGGCCAACTCTGAACTTGAAACGTTCAAAATAACTAATTTCCCTCAGAAGGGATCAAATAAATACTATTATCGGCGTCCTAACAGGGCACTGATTAATTGGTTACCACGCCCGAACATTAAACATCCTCCATAACGATTTTTGCAGAAGCTGTAGAGATGAGGAGGAGGAAGAATCCACAACACATCTTCTCTGCACATGCCCAACGCTAGCTAAAAACTGCCACCTTTTTCTGGTAACTGGTTTTATAGTGACTGAGACGGTCTCTCAAAATGTTCGGTCTACAGCCTGCTAAGCTTTATTAATAGCTCCAACTGGTATAACAGGGTAGCTAAATAATTAACCCCCTGGTATCACAACGGGCCTTACTGGCCTATGTGTGTCTCATAAGAGACGGTCGCGTCAACCTATCCTAGCCTTGCACCAGATATATTTGCAAGCTTAATTCAAACATTCTTTTTTCTATCAGTTCAAGTTTTAGAGATAACGGCAAAAATGTAAAAGAACAGTAATACTTCGTAGTTGGCACAGATTGTCGGGTCTCCTTTCTTTAATACACGGTTAAAAATCTTGGGCTAAATTTTAATCTTTTTTGGATTACATATAGGACACGACCAAAAAAAGATTACTTTTAAATCCAATGAAAAGTTTTAAATTTTCCAATCCAAAAAGATTAAATTTTAATCCGCAAAAAGTTTAAAATTTTTTATTCCAAAAAGGAATAATTTTTAATCCACAGAAAGTATAAAATATTATAATCCAAAAAGGATAAGATATAAGTCCAAAAAAAAGTTTAAAATATTGTAATCCGAAAAGGATTACTTTTTAATCCACAAAGGTTCAACATTTTTAAAACCGAAAAGACTAAAGTTTAATCTTTCATTTAATTAATTTTTGTTTCATTTAATTAAAAATAAACTTCGGATGGTTTAACAACGTTAACAATTATTTTAAGCGTAAATTTCGTAGTAGTAGTAGTTTGCATTCTTAAGTAATATAAATACTTTTTCCTGAAAATACTACCTTAATGTAAATTTGAAGTCCAAAAATAGTCTTGAACTTAAACTTTTTTGGATTAAAAACAAATTAAACTAAAGTATGGAATAAAAAATAGTACTTTTTGGACTAAAAATTCCTTTAAACCAAAGTTTGGATTAAAAGCTAGTCCAAAATTTTTAACCGTGTATAGGACAAAGCTCACTAGGATTTCAATTGCAACTTTTGTTCAGAAATAGAAAATGTTGAAGTTTTTTATCAAAATGAGATAACAACATTAAATGTGAATAAAATATGGCTTATTTTCTTTGTAACATATGTCTATTTATAACTATATATAAAAAAAAGAGCTATTTTGACGTTTTGATTTGTTATGAATTATAAAATTACAAAAAAGATTAAATTTTACATAAACAATTCTTTCAGAACAACTTTCTGAATATTTCCGAAACTATTCATTTATTTAAAAAGCAGTGTAGATGTAACTTGAAGGCAATTTAGCTCTGGATTTTCGAATTTTTTATTTTACCAAATCAGACTAACTGTTCTGTGAAACCTCCTTAATTTTTAAAAAAGCGGTTTATCGCAAGAAATAGAGCCAATCCAAATAATTTAAATAATAGGCTAAGATCTTCATCAATGTATAAACTAAAATTGACTACTAAATCCCATGCCGCAGAATCAGTGTTGCTCTTTGTAATTGAAATCCGGTTTCTATTTATATTTTTTTCTTCAGATGTTTGAATAATTTTAGAAATTTTATGTTTTTTGCTTACACTGAGGGAAAAATGTGTTAAAATTAAATGAAATTGTGTTCATATCTAACGAATTTGTTTTTGAAATAGAGCTTGAAACAAATTCATTAAAATTAAACACAACTGTATTTAAATTTAAATTCAAAACAAAAGTTTTGGTTTTTAAAACAATTTTTTTGTTACGAAAAACAAATTTAAAACAAAAATTTTAAAATTTAAAACAAATATTTTAAAGCATATTTCGATGCCATTTTTTTAGCTTTGCCGAGTTTTTAGCATCAGATGCACAGACAGCTCGGGACCTCCGAATGTTAACTCAATTCGAAGAATTTTGCATTTGATATATTTTTATATATAATTAATTAGTTTTTATTTTATCGTTTGTTCGATATTTTTCAAACCAATTCAAAAAATTCAAAAATTTTCTTGTATTCAAATTTTTGTTTGTTTTTTCAAAGAAATAATGAGAGAAAATAAAAAAAAGAAAGTAGTTTATTGGTAGTTGAAAATTAAACACACTTGTTTTCATTTTTGTTTTGTAGAAACGCAAAGGCGTTAAATTTCTATTTCAAAATTTTTTGTTTAATTTTAAAGTATGTTTTTTTTCTCAGTGTAGAAATCGACTTCACACGCTTTTTTTATAAAACATTCCTCAAAATTTTGGTGAAGAAAATATATATATAAAGACGATTTTATATCTGATCAAAAAATAAAAATCAAGGAATAGTAGAACTTTTAAGCAAAAAATAAAAATCGTAAAAGATTTATCATTAAAATCGAAAAAAATATAAAAATTTTACAAATAAAATTTTTTGTATGAGCAAAAAAATAAAATTCAAGAATTAATTTTTATTTCTGACAATGAGTAAAACTATAAAAATCAAAAACAATTTTTATTTTTGAGGAAAACAATATAAATCAAAAAAATTTTTTATATCTGAGCAAAAAACTATAAAAATCAAAACGCGATTTTTATTTCGTTTTTTTTTCCATTGAAATTTGAAAAATAATCATTATTTTCGGTACCGGCTTAAAAGAATTGACATTATTAATTAAATATTTTAGTTATTAAATTAAAAAATAAAACTTATACATTTGTTATGTTGCGTTTTTTTAAATATGTATACTTTTGACAAAATTTGTTATAACCAACTAACACATTAGTTGTTATTAATTCTTGCTTATAATATTCTATATAATTTTGTACAACCCTTCCTGTGTTGATCAAATACACTTAGAAACAAATACCTATCTTTCTCCGATAAAAAATTTAAATTTTCTCTTTTTCAAATAAAATTTTCAAATAAAAGTAGAATAAATTTTCACATTTTCGAAGAAATATTTCTTCACTTGTGGGAAATATTTCAATGTCTCTAATAATGATAAGTATTTCTTTCGCACAAAAAAATTCTGATTTAAAGAGAAAAATTTATTGAAAATGAAAAATTTTTCCTATATTTCTTCACTTGTGGGAAATATTTCAATGTCTCTAATAATGAGAATTACTTCTTTCGCACAAAAAAATTCTGATTTAAAGAGAAAAATTTATTGAAAATGAAAAATTTTTCCTATATTTTGTTATAAATATAAATTATGTATCACTATACGAAGTATTTTTTTCTATAAAAATAAATCTTTTCTCAGAAATAAAAAAGTCTTCTTTTCTAAAAACCATATATTTTCATATATATGTATCTCTGTTTCGTGGAAATTTTTTTATAATTTTTATGGAATTTTTAGTATCACATTTAGAGAAAAGCATTCTCTTGAGCAAACTCTATAACATTTTCTCCCAAATTTGATGCTTTCTTCATCATATTCCGACAAAGTTTTTTCTGAGTGTAGTAACTTAATAACTATTGATATCTAACCTTTTTAATGCATTATTTGAAAGAGAAGATACATACAATAAATGCATTCATTAGTCTGTTTGTTTGCGCATTAATCTCACTTGGTGTTGTAATCAAGCAGATGTGCGTATATCTATTTATTTATATTTTTCGGCATACTATAACGTCGAGAAGCTATAGTTACGTGGTATTTAAGCAATAATGTCGTATCTGCGAACTAATTGTCCGGCATATTTATTGTTCGTATTTAGTTGGTTTTTGCTAATTTTGATTAGCTTTAATGTATTTTAATTAGTTGTTTATGGAAGCGTGAGAGAACTGTGTTAGTTTGTTAAAATAATTGTTGTATTTTATTTCATTTCTGTTTCCTTGTTTGCTGTGTTTTTTTTAATGATTTACATAAATGAGCTAAATTGTTTTTTTTTTCCTCTTAATTATTTTTATTGCTATTACTTTCAGCTGATTTAAGCCAGTTTAAATGGTTTTTGGTTTTTCAAATTTATAACAGACAGAATTGCATATATAAATATTCGCTATACATATATATGTATATGGAGTTGCATTACGTTGTATCACGGACTTTACCTTAATACACAAATTTTTTTTTTCTTTTAATGGCACAAACGATCCGGAGAAACGTCAGCTACTCAAACATACTTTGAAAGCCAGATAAAATAATAGGAAAACTTTTAGCAGATGTGAAACAAAAACGAAAAAAAACAAAAAACAAAAAAGTATCCAAGAAAAAGCTAGCAAGTTTGTAGTATATAATAATAAAAAGAAAATGAGGACAAAACGCAGCGTTCGTAACGAATGCATTCAAGTGAAAATGTGAGCTGCGGCTGCAACGTACCAGATTCGCAAATACATACAATACAGCTGTGTTCGATGAAATAGCAGTGCTTGGCTACACATGCAAATAAAACGTTATTGAGAAAAATATAGTTACTAATAAAAAAACAAAATAATTAAACAATGCAAACTTTGTTATTTTTTCACAAAGTTTTTTTTTTGCTAAAACGTTAACTTTTCTTAAAATAAAGTACACCATCAAACACAGCTGTACACAGGGGCAAACGCAGGGGGTTTGGGGGGTTAAAACCCAATGAAAATAAAATTTATAAGGCAAAACTATTAAAAATTCAAAGATTTGAGTAAAAATACTTTGAGTAAAAAAAATTCATATGAAAACTATTAATAAAAATAAAGGCATCTTAAAACACATGATTCAATACACAGTGCATTATACGCTGCATAAAAAATTCCAGTCTAAAATCAAATGGAAGACAAATAAAATTTGTAAAGCAAAACGATAAAAATTATGAAGTATTTTATATCAGTTGTATTATTTTAAGCTATTTTTTGTTGTGTTGTTTTGATAATTATCGCTAAATATTTGAAGAAAGCACTACTGAGAAAAGTAGTGCCACAAAATCAAAAAGCACTAAATCAAAAACATAAAACTACCTCGGAAGTCGATTGGAAATGGTGTTTGACCACCATTCCAGGCAGTAGCGTAGCAAGGGGGGGCGGGGGGGGGGCGGTCCGCCCCGGGTGCACGCCAAAATGGGGTGCAAAATTTGGCAAAAGCACTTTTTACCACACAATTTTCGATTTTTTTAAATAAAAAGAAAACACCTCAATGACTTCGGTCTTATATTTGAATATCAAGAGGGTGCAAAAGTGAATGAAAATAGTTTTAACCATCTCCAGGACTTCGTTTTTATTAAAAAAAGCTTTAACTTTATATTAAATTTTGTTCAATATTAACGCTCACACTAAAACCCAATTCAATTTCATATGTAATTTTTCATTGGTTAGGGGTGCAATTTCCAAACGAATTATATTAACATTATGTTATAAAGATGGAGTACAAAAGTAAAAATGTTAAAACATTTTTTGATATTCCATTAAGTTTTATAAAAAAGCACTTTTTTACGTCTTATATTTAGGTTAAGAAGTGTTCAAACTTGCTAGCACAGTAGACATTTCTAAAACCATTTAGTTTCGAAAACCTGCATGATTTTCAGAGTATGATGAATGGAGATGTCAGTTGTTTTGTAAGCAATACATTTCTCCAGAACTTTTCAGAAAACATGTTCATGTCATAAACGTCGAAAATAAAAATATACTTTATGATTTTGTGATTACTAATTTCTGAGACTACATATCATGGAACAAACTCCATTTACATCTTTTCACCTGCTAGAACATAATTTTGAATAGTAATATGTTTTGGGTATACTGTTACTGTTAAACTTTTAACTTGCTTAAAAAATTTCTAAAAAATTAAATTGATTTAAATTCATTACATTTTTGATTGAAATTAAAAAAATGGCGTTCTATGAAAATTGATGGCGGTCTGACTTTTTTTTATTTTATTTTGAAGATGTCTATTAAAAACTTTAAGATGGTTTTCTGAATCCTTTATTTTACTAAAACAACCAACAAAAACTATCAAAAACTCAGTTTTAAGAGAAGATAAGATGCACAGTTCCTTAAAAATTATTCTAATTATTAAAATTAAATTTTGTTCTCAATCACCGAATGTGAAGAATCAACAGATTTCTTGGAATTGCAGGTCTTTTTTGAGCCATTCATGACTCTTGACCTTGTCCAACCTGGGCAAGTTTGCTTTGGGAATTATGTAGATAATGAGAATGAAAAAAAAATTCTGATATCAATTTGGTATCACTGTAATATTGTGATACTGAGATATTTATGGTGGCACTTATGGTGATATTTATAAATCAGTCAAATGTTACAGACCCCAATCTTGTCTATAAAAGTCCAAGCGGTGATTAATATAGATACAGTGAGAAAAAAAACATACTTTAAAATTAAACAAAAAATTTTAAAATAGAAATTTAACGCCTTTGCGTTTCTACAAAATAATATTTAAAACAAGTGTGTTTAATTTTCAACCACCTATAAACTCCTCTCTTTTTTTATTTCTCTCTAATTATTTTTTTGAAAAAACAAACAAAAACTTGAATTCAATGACAATTTTTTAATTTTTTGAATTGGTTTGACAAATATCGAACATATCGATGGTTACCTTTTGACAAAAAAAGGTTTACTGCATTTTCCAAATCATCAGTGTAATATCTACCTTGTGTAAATTTCTTGAAAATGCATAACCAATGGATGCTGCTCAGTATACAGTTAAAATAAGTGTTTTTTACTGAAATGTATTGAAATTTAAAAAAAAAAATCGACGTTTCTGAACATTTAAAATTTTTCTCTTACCACTTTTGTGCGCTTAACCATCGATATGATAAAATAAAAACTAATTAATTAAATATTAAAATATTTCAAATGCAAACTGGTGCTAAAACTCGGAGAAGTTAAAAAAATGGCATCGAAAAAAATATGCTTTAAAACATGTGTATTGAATTTTAAAATTTTTGTTTTAAATTTGGTTTTCATAGCAAAAACATTGTTGTAAAAACAAAAACTTTTGTTGAGAATTTAACTTTAAAACCAGCTCTGTTTATTTTTAATGAATTTGTTTCAAGCTCTATTTCAAAAACAAATTCGTTAGATATGAACACACTTTCATTGTGTAGAAATTTTGTGTAGAAAATGGAGATTGATTTCGAAAAAATATTTATATTAATAGTTATTCAGGATCACTAGGGAAAATTTGTCAACGTTTTGCTTCCAGGCCCTATTTTTTTCAATTCTGCAAAATTTTTCGTATATTTTTCAATGTTTTCTATATTAAACTAACTTAAGTTTTTATATTAAAACTGATATAGTGTGGTTTACTGATAGTAAATTTTTCTCTCACAACTTATAAGCCCGGTAGACAAAAATATTGTAACAATTCAGAGAAAATTCTTCAAGTTTCTGAAAATTTTAGATTCTTACTTCTTTTATCAAATATTCATGGATAGCATAGTTTTGTTTACTTTTTGAATCTCTTCTAAAATATGTCATTTTTGCAGAGGTTGATTTGAAAATATGTAGTAAGATTCATCGACTTATTTTATAAAAAAAATCTTCTAAAGGGGTGCACAATTTAGTTTCCGCCCCTGGTGCGACCAACCCTAGCTACGCCACTGATTCCAGGTACGGCGTTTGAATCCCGGGCAAGACATGGTCTAACGCTGTAACTTTTCTTTAACTTTTTCCTCATTTCTAATCAACTGAAATTCAAAATTGATCAATGTATACGATTTTAAAGTTGTAATGATGGTAGAGAAGTTTGAGGATGGCATAACTAACGCACCCATCTCTTTTTTTCGCCACAACATGACAAATCGACAATATTATAAAATTTTACAGGTATGTACAATAGGGCGGTCCAATTTGTATGGGGGAAAAAAAAACTAAAAAATCGTAGGCGCGGATAATATTCTACGGAATATTTGGAACAGGTTTGCCCAAGAAACCCTTCCAATAGAGCCTCCGGTTTTTTGAGAGAAAGTTTGAATTTGTGTTTTACTTCAGTATGTGAAAAAAATGCATACAAACATCCAAAAAACATGTATTAGCGTAAAAATTGTCTAGTTTTCGGTATAAGTTATTCATTGAATGTTCTCATTTCAGAAAAATGTTATCATATTTTCATATTTGATCAAAATTTCAAAGGGGTTATGGTTTCAAAGAGGTTATATTATGAATCTAGTGAAAAACCGAAGTCCAATAAAAAAATTTCTATAATTAACATTTAAAGCTATTAAATACAAAAAAATTTTAAATACAAAAAAATTTAAGAAATGAATAAATTCGTCAAAAAAAAAGGAAAAGTACAATAAGCAAAAAAAAAATAGAGTAAAAGTAACGAAAAGTTTTATAGAAAAAAAGCAAAAAGAATCTAGCTAAACTCAATATAAAATTGAAACGATTTTTTTAGGATTTCCTCTTTGATTTCAAGTCGTTGAATTTTTCTTCGACTATCTGCTGTCACAACTATAACTGCCTCCATAACTGTTGATTTTTTTCAACAACTCGTCGAACAGTGGCCAAATGTTGAACATTACTCTCAGTTCCTTGAATATGGCATGAAATTTGTAGATCAAGTTTACTTATTTTATTATTTATTTACTAACTTTCATCAAAACAAAATATTTTCTAACAAGTGGAATTATACAATAGATTTCACGAAATTCAAAATTAAATAATGATACGATAATAGCAAATCTATCTTTCAAATGTTTTTCTTCTCTTTTGAATAAATTTTCAAAATATTTTTTTAATGCTATAATGAAATCTAAAAATTTTTTATTTTTTGTTGAAAGGTGATGAAACACGTGAAATTTATAAATAAATTAATATTTTTAAATTTATGTTCGAAACCACTAAAATTTGTACCTTTTTTGGTTTTTTTATTTCAATTTCTTCACATTTTGTATCAAAACACAAATTCAAACATTCTTTCGAAAAACCTAAAATTTGTACCGTTTTTGGTTTTTTTTTTCTATTTCTTCACATTTTGTATCAAAACCCAAATTCAAACATTCTTTCGAAAAACCAAATTCTTTTAAAAAATAAAATAAATAAAATAAAACCGGATGCTCAAAATCGTTTTAAGGTTTGGTGTTTTTTGGTAAAAGATGGTCTGAATTTTCAGTAGAACATTTTCCTCGCCTACGATTTTTTGAAAAAAATAAATTGCCCCGGCCTAATATACAAGGCTTCCTACTGCCAACTTTTTGCCCTCCTACAAAGACTCAAAACATTTGCAATTACCTATGTCCCATTGGAAAACCCATTTGGATAGAAATATACCCATGAAAATAATTTTTTCAAAACATCACTAAAGAATTTTGGTAAGAAATATTGCAATACTTTTGATGGGGATGGTTAGGTAGTAGATCAAAATTCCTTAGACTTTAAGATGTATTCTTGAAATTCTGCCTTTTGATTAGAGTTACCAGACTACGAAAACCAATAATTTTCGATCCAATCGATCGCATTATTAATAAGAAAGTAATAACTAATTAACTGATTTGAGTATTATTCTACGAAATCAGTCGTTCAGCTTTTAATTTTGCCCTCCACCGCCAAAAGAAAGAAACAACAAAATTGGCCATTTCAGCCCTTGAAAGGACTTTGACCGAGCTTCTAATGATCAATTGTGGTGTGTGTGTTATTAAATGTTTGTACACAATTGACCGAGAACTGGACCTACATGTTTTATACGGTTCAGTGAAATAATGCCCAATGAAATAACGCCTAAATAAACTTTGGCCTTTATTTAATTTTATTTGGGCGTTATTTAATTTTTTATTTTGGGCGTTATTTCATAATGAAATAAGGCCACAACATATTTTAAATGATTTCCTTTGAAAATATTTTGGGCGTTATATCATTTATTTTGGGCTTTATTTCATTTTCTATCTTGGGCGTTATCTCATTTTTTAAGCCCAAAATATTTTGGGCGTTATTTCAATTTTTTATTAAAAATACCGAATGAATATCTCAGCAACGCATTGAGGTATGGAGCTGAATGTTTGTTTTTAATCATTTTGAATCAATCTATACTATTATATAAAATTGAAGTGGAAATATTAAGTGTTAAGTAGACTCCTAAACTACTGGACCGATTTTTATGAACAAAAATTTAAAATATTATATTTATACTAAAGAATTTAACAATAAATATATTTAATTAAAGTGTTAAGTTTTTTAGAAAATTACCAACCATGCTCTGCATTGCTTGGTCGTTTGCTTCTCACGCGTTTGTGTTACGAGAGTTTCAACTTCATGTTGCTATCAACCCTTTTCTTTTTTTTTTTTTTTTTTGATTTGAAGTTACTCTAGAATTCCGTAGAATAACTAGAGCTGAATTGGCCAATCCGAAGATTAAAACGCCATCACCAATTATGTTTATTGTATCCTTAGTTAAAATTTATTATCAAGTACATGTGATTGCTTATCGAAAACTCGAACGCTCTCACTTTTTTATATTAAACGAATACATCTCAAAAGATCGAAGTGGGACTTCCGCGCAACTGACTGTATATTTACTTAAACCACTTCGAAACTTTATATGATGTTTTTAATTAAAATTGATTTTTTATTATCGATTGGAGCTTTACACCCTCCATGGTGAGGAGATTAACCGGAAGAGGCAACCCTTTTCTTAAAAGTTTTTTGATCTTGCTCTCCACACTCATTCGAAGAGTAACAAAAAGCAGTTGGCGCTCTTTGACGTGATGGGAATACAAGTTTAAAAAAGCTTGCTGAAAGTAGTCGGTGAACCCCACATAAATGTGTGCTGTTGTTGCTGCAGAATGATGAGAAAAACCAATGTGTGCATATATGTTTAGCGGCATGCAATTTCTTTAGACATGTTTGATTGCAGTTTTCCAATTTTTAAATTTACACATGAGAAAGATATCTAATATATTAATACGTGAACATTAAAGTTTGTCGTACGCTTTTTTTGGTATTAATTAAAACTCAAAATAAATTAAACTTATATCATTCGAATGGTTATGTTGCCCAGATGTGCAGAATGTATATATAAATGATATATTTGATAGAGGGGGTTCCCAACCTTCTAAGAAAGAAATTAAATTTTTGAGAAAAAACCCGCTCTTTGATTAATATGAAATTTGGTTGGGGGAGAGTTTTCAAGTTGGTCGAATTTGAATTTCTTTTAAAAGTAACAATTTCATAAAAAAATTTAGTTTTATCCATTCGTCAATTGTAAAAAAGTGTGTTTTGAATTCAAAAATTTAACTTTCCATGTGAATATCTTAGTCGGACTTTAACGATTTATCAATTTTTCTAATTTTTCTAAAAATTTATTAAATTTTCTTTCAAATGCGATAAAAATTACAGCAAAGTTCTAACCAAAAGTATTTTTAATGAATTTTCTTAATATTGTCGTTAGTTATTTAGCGTGTGTTTCAACCAAATGCCAAGAGAGAGAAAAAAACTGTCTCAAATTGAATGTTCTAAATTTTGAAGCAAATATCTCCGCCATCTGTGAAAAAATTTTGTTTATTTCGTTTTTGTATTTAAGTCTTATCAGCTAATTTAAAAAACTTTTGAAAATAATACAGTTTTTTGTTTGTTTATATTTAAATTTTTCCTTTTAAAAAAAGACCATAAAATTTGATTTATTCTTAGAACAAGGGGTCAAAATTATTTTTGTTGTAAAAAAACAAAAACTCAAAATTGTAATTTTGATTTTCTTTCAAAGTCTATACCGAATTTTAGGTGAATTTATTTTGTCTTGACACTAAATTAATAAACTGTCCGTGCCATCAAAAAATCAAGGCTACCCCCTATGATTTCTCTGACAAAATTAAATTTTTTTAAAATGTTTTTTTTCAGTTTTTGAAAAAAATAATTAAATAAAAAAATAATTTTTTTGAAGAAAATAGCTTTATATCTCCAATCAATTAAGAGTTATAGCCTCGAACTTATTTGAACCATCTCGCTTATAATTATAAGTAGGCAATCCACAAATTGGTCGAATTTCGACCCCAGGCGATACTAGTTGATCATACAATCGTTTTGAAATTTTATCAAAATCGTGTGAGCGGATCTGGTTCCAGGCAGAAATGGGTTAATAAAACTAGACAGACTGGGTTAAAAAATGGTCTACCTCTCTTAAGTGTTCGTTGGGGTCTAGAAAATAATATTTAGAACATTTCAAGTGCAATGGTCCAAAATAAAAGAAAAATAGACATTGTTCTCTTAACATTATTTTCAGAATAACAAATTTAAATATGCCAGAAAATAATAACATAAAACCCCCCAAAACTTTTTGCTGAGTGCGCGCCTGGCTGTATATATGCTTGTATCTGAAATATACACAGCTATATGCTTATATTCATACATACATATGGTTTGAAGATACAAATTTACTACAATATCTTGTTTGTTTCTTTTTTAAAGTCAACAAGTAGATAAATTCATAAAAGTTTGCATATGAAAAAAAACATACACTTATGTACGAAGTTTTGGTGAACAAATTTTTTTCCTGCCTTCGGCCAGAGTTTTCAATTACTTCAAATTCACCGAAAACATTATTTGCAGGCGTGTCAGGCATGCACATATTCAGCTGCAAGCTACTATTTTTTTTTTCAAGTGTATTTTTCCATATCTTCTGCTTGGCTGCGTTTTTGGATATTCAATGTCGCTGAAATATGTAGCTACAAATTATAAATTTATTTATCCACACATTTACTGCCTGCCATACAAATTATGTTTATAAATTTGAAAAGATACAACAAAATGTAGTACTCGTAGATACTTGTATGTTTTTGTTATGCTGCAGTCGCTTGAAGTTTGCTTACTTTTATATTGCTTTTGAATAATTTTTGTATTTTTCTTTTTTTTTACTACATATTTTTACACCTTGTTGAGCAGCTTTCGCTATAGCGTTTTTCAATGACTTGCCGCTATTGTTGTAGGTTTGTATCTCGTTTCTTTAAGTTTTTAATGTCGTCTCATTTTTTGTATTTTATATAATTTACATAGTTACAAATCAGCTAAATACAGAGTAAATAAAATTAACCTCAAGACCACCGACGCACAGTGGCTAAAATATAGTTCAGAGAGCAGTTAGGCACGTTCGAACATTTTCGAATATATTTACATTTATTTTTATTTAATAAGTTGATGTTGTGTGACTTTCAATCCCAATAAACAACACCCAGCAAACAGTATGAGTCTTTTATGACTCTTTTAAAACTTATATTTATGAGTCTGAGCGCTCGTAATGATATTATAAAAGACTCCGATATGATCGTGTTTCTCTTCTAGGAAGGGCACAAAGATCTGAGTCCGAAATATGACGAAATAAAAAGAATCAAGAATATGTGTGTTCTAAGAGTCATGGTAATGAATGTTTTCGGAGTCTTAAAAGATTCATTTTTAAGAGTCTTTTATGACTCTTATCAAACATACATTATGATGTTTTTGTGTCTCATAATAAACAAATATGATGAGCCTTTTAAGACTCAAATTAATGAGCTCATAAAATTATCATAAAAGAGTCTTAAACAAGCGTGATTCATTTTCTCGAAGGGCACATAGATTTGAGTCCGAAATATGACACTTATAAGAGTCTCAAGTATGTTTGTTTTAAGAGTCCGAATTTTGAATGTTTTTGGAGTCTTATAAGAGCCATATTTAAGAGTCTTTTATGACTGTCTTGAATGACACGCGGTAAATGTGTGGATACAAATTAAAATTATAATACTTTTGTAAGTAATAATAAACAAATATTATGAATCTTTTAAGAGGGTTTTATGACTCTAATTTATGAGTTTTAAATATTGCATAAAAAAGTCTTATATGAGCGTATTTCATTTCTTGGAGGGACTAACAGTTTTGAGTCCGAAATATGACTCCAATAAGAAGTTGAAATATGAAGCTAATATACACATATATTATCTTCGAAATATGTCGAAATATATGTGGGTAAGAGTCAGAATTATGAATGCTTTCGAAGTCTAAAGAGAGGCATATTTTATGTGATGCTCTTAGTCCGTTTGAAAAGACTCATATACAGAGTTGCCGTTTTGGTAGAAATCTACCAAAAATGGTCACTTTTTTTTGGTTTTGTAGGTTGGGAGGCGGATTTCTATTTTGGTAAATTTTTAGATAAATTATTAGATTTAAACTCCTTGTAAAATTTGACAATGTAAACATTATATTGTTGTATATTTTAAAGTTTATTGCTCCCTCTTGTGTTTTCTTTCGAAGTTGTGGCCAATTTGTTTGGAAATAAACAATAAAAGGAATAATAACGTCTTCATAATCACCTTGGGTCGCATCAATTTTTCTGTATTCTAAAATGGGTTGTGAGAATTTTTGTATTCCATCAGGATTTAATTGATCCCAAGACCTAAGATCCATTAACTGACAAGGAGATTACATTATTTTGGGTAACAGTCTTAAAGAAGATGGTAACATCTCCTCTGTCATAAATGACCATAAATGACGAATATGGAACCACCATTTGTTGTCAAAACATCCTAGGGTAGAAACCTAGAGGGAAAACCCTTTTTTACTTGAAAATTAATTCTTGAAAAGTTTTGACACTCTATAAAGCACCATTGTTTGCAGTATCTGCAGTCATCATACATTTTTTTACACTATTATAATCTACCAGAATAACGAAGGCTTTGAAAGATACCTTTATTTTTGTTTTTGGCATGTTGACATAAGATAAGGCCTGAGACATTTGGAAAGACTTTTCGAAAGAAATCTTGCGGAAAAAACTAATACGACACAAATTACAAGCCTCAAAATAGGGGATATAACCTGAAAAATATTCCTTTGACGGTACATTTTTCCGAAAAATATTTTTATGGAGAAACTATAAACTATTATTATTTTATGGCCGAAAATTTAAAGCACTAATGATGCAGTTCGATTCCCCACCCGAATAAAGGTGAAAACATGCTCTTCGGACACGTCTTAAAAAAAACGTCTCAAACGTCTAACATCTTAAAAGAAAACTGTCAGTGACTTTTGATTACCAATTTTAGTCTTATTTTGGTACATGTGTTTTAATACAATTTTATAAGTAGTCATTTTTTTATAAAAGTAATTTATTTTGTGTGACAAAAATAATTGTGATAACATTTTTAAAATTTTGACGTTATATTATAAACAATACCTACCATTAAAAAAAACTTAAAATTGCAATAATAAAATTTGTATGTCAAGATTAGATAAACGTTAGGAGATAGTTAAGTTAATTAAGACATTTTTAAAATCGACATTTATTTAAAAAAAAAACATGGAGTCTTAAGCAGGTTGCGAAAAAATCGCTCATGAACGATTAAAAATGCAATCTTCTGATGATAACTAATTATGCGATTGCATTTTATTATGATCAAAACTTAAGAAATCGAACGTTAATGAAAAAATTGCAATTTTGTTCGCTCATGAGAGACTTAATTCAATGATAGTTTGTTTCCGCGCTATACCTACGAACGATCACTTGGACAAGTTCGCTCTTAAGAAATGTGAATCTTTTAAAAGTATTTATCATGATAGCAGTACGTGGCGGGGAAGGGGGGGTTGTGGTGTAAAATAATTAAAAGTCAAATCATGTCACTTTTAAAATCTGTCGGCTTTTGCTGACAGTTTTTACAAAAAAACAAAACGGGGCGGGGCGTAAGAATATTCACTTCAAAATCAATCGTCTCTTTATATTAGGATTTTCAGTTCAAATCCAACTTTTTGCACTTCAATTTTGTATAAAATCAAGTTATTTTGATACGGAAACGAATTATTCTTTAAAATCAAAGACTCACACTTACGCCAGTCTTAAGCTATGCAATGATTATG